>CM038678.1:467579626-467905243 GCA_021605205.1 Aegilops longissima | reverse complement strand
ATAGCCAAGGATGGCATTATAGGGGAGGCCGATGGGGCGGCGTCGGTTTCGACCAGTTCCGCGGAAGTTGTCGTAGGTGCCGAAGGTCACGGGAGCCGGATTTGCCCCAAGGAGCTGGATGACCTCCTCCCACGCCGAAAAAGGCCACTGGGCTGCAGCCGCTCCTGGGTATGAGAGGAGGTTGAAGGCCTCGATCGAGAGTACGTTGAGGCCGCGCCGCCGTCGATGAGGGTCCGTGACGGCAACTCGGCAGATGGTGGGTGTGCAGAGCATGGGAGCACACCGAGCCGCCGAGTTGGTGGGGTGGTCCCGAGAGTCAAGGTCAGCTCGGCCGACGGCCGCTCCGCCCGAGGGAGCCTCGCAGCGGAGGCGGCGCCCACCCGGGCGGATTAATGTCTTGACATGGCGGCTGGAAGGCGGCGCCGCGAGCCGCCAGAGGGCCGCGACGACCGGAGGAACCGCGCGACGGGCGGGTGACGAGAAGCTGCACGCTCCTCCCCCAGGTCGCCGAGAGCGCAGGGGCGATGCTTGCTGCCCGTTTCGCCGGGCCGGTGGCGGTGTTGACAGCGGGCGGTGAGGAACGACGAGGGCGCCCGCCGCCGGAAGCCTTCCGGCGATATGGAGGCGAGGTGGCTCGGCGCCGGGCGCGAGCTGCATTTGCGTCAGACATGGTTGCGGTGGTCGGGGAAGAACGAGGCGACGGAAGGCAAATTCCGGCGCACCCCTACCTGGCGCGCCAAATGTCGGATTTCGGGTTCCGGCAGACCCTTGAGGTTCGAACACTGGGGTGCGCGCGGAGATCCAACCCTCCACCGTCTCGCACCTCGCCGAATCGCTGGGACTAAAACTACTAATGGAACAGCACAAGAGACACGAGATTTATACTGGTTCGGGCCACCATTGTGGTGTAATACCCTACTCCAGTGTGTGGTGTGGTGGATTGCCTCTTGGGCTGATGAGGAACAATACAAGGAAGAACAGCCTCGCGAGGGTCTGTTCTTGGCGGGTGCGATGAACTGCTAGGTGGGGTTCAGTCGCTCTAGCTACTGATTTCTTGATGAGGATTCCGATCTCTCCGCCCTGGGGGTGGCTACTCCTATTTATAGGCGAAGGCCCTGGGCCTCTTCCCAAATATTGAGCGGGAAGGGCGCCAACAATTGGCCATTTTGAAGGGGAACAGTGGGTACACTTATCCTGACTAAAGTTGGTCCTCGCCTGCCAAAGGCTCTGGTGATGACGCCTGCTTGGGCTCCACGATGACTCCCTTCCAGCCCGTCTTGTTGCACCGAAATAGATGCCTTTGCTTGATAGTCTCGCCTGCGCTTGCTCCCTTTGCACCAAAGAGGAAAGGAGGACATCTTGGGCTGGCGCCTGATGGCGCCCTTGGTAAATCATGGCTTGCGTCATGGGCACCTCGCGAGGTACCCTGCCTTGAACTCTCCGCCTGCTCATGAGCCAGCCTGATGAGGCCGTGCCTGAGGAAGCTCCTTGTTGTCCGCCTCGCGGGGCTTAGCCCCTCGCGAGGGTCTTGGGCTTGCGTGGATGAAGATGGGCCGTGCAGGCAAGTCTGGGGACCCCCGTTCCGAGAACGCCGACAGGCACGCCCCCAACCTTGTGGGTAGCTCGTGCACCCCCTGACCTAATTCTTTCGCCTATATATACTCCTATATGCACAAACCACCAGAGGCATCCACGAAAACACTTTTCCACCACTGCGACCTTCTGTACCCGTGAGATCCCATCTAGGGGCCTTTTCCGGTGTCCTGCCGGAGGGGGATTCGATCACGGAGGGCTTCTACATCAACACCATTGCCCTTCCGATGAAGCGTGAGTAGTTTACCACAGACCTACGGGTCCATAGCTAGTAGCTAGATAGCTTCTTCTCTCTCTTTGATTCTCAATACCATATGCTCCTTGATGATCTTGGAGATCTATTCGATGTAATACTCTTTTGAAGTGTGTTTGCCGAGATCCGATGAATTGTGGATTTATGATCAGCTTCTCTATGAATATTATTTGAATCTTCTCTGAATTCTTGTATGCATGATTTGATATCTTTCCAAGTCTCTTCGAACTATTGATTTGGTTTGGCCAACTACATTGGTTTTTCTTGCAATGGGAGAAGTGCTTAGCTTTGGGTTCAATCTTGCGTTGTCCTTTCGATGTGATGAGGGGCAGCAAGGCACGTATTGTATTGTTGCCATCGAGGATAAAAAGATGGGGTTTACATCATATTACTTGAGTTTATTCCTCTACATCATGTCATTACTTAATGCGTTACTCTATTCTTCATGAACTTAATACTCTAGATGCAAGCAGGAGTCGGTCGATGTGTGGAGTAATAGTAGTAGATGCAGGCAGGAATCGGTCTACTTGGCATGGACATGATGCCTATATTCATGATCATTGCCTTAGATATCGTCATAACTTTGCGCTTTTCTATCAATTGCTCGGGAGTAATTTGTTCACCCACCGTAATATTTTCTATCTTGAGAGAAGCCTCTAGTGAAACCTATGGCCCCCGGGTCTATTTTCCATCATATAAGTTTATGATCTACAATCTTAGTTTCCGATCTACTTCCTTTGCAATCTTTTACTTTCCAATCTATAAACCAAAAATATTTACTTTACGGTTATCTATCTCTATCAGATCTCACTTTGCAAATAACCATGAAGGGATTGACAACCCCTTTATCGCGTTGGGTGCAAGTTGGTGTTTGTTTGTGCAGGTATTCAGTGCCTTGTGCATTGCCTCCTACTGGATTGATACCTTGGTTCTCAAAACTGAGGGAAATACTTACTCTACTTTGCTGCATCACCATTTCCTCTTCAAGGGAAAAACCAACGCAGGCTCAAGAAGTAGCAGGAAGAATTTCTGGCACCGTTGCCGGGGAGATCTACACCAAATCAAGACATACCAAGCGTCGGTGTCAAAACCGGCGGATCTCAGGTAGGGGGTCCCGAACTGTGCGTCTAGGATCGACGGTAACAGGAGACGGGGGACACAATGTTTACCCAGGTTCGGGCCCTCCCTATGGAGTTAATACCCTACTTCTTGCTTGATTGATCTTGATGAATATGAGTATTACAAGAGTTGATCTACCACAAGATCGTAATGGCTAAACCCTAGAAGTCTAGCTTGTATGACTATCGTTATGAGTATCCCGATCCGGACTAAGCCCTCCGGTTTATATAGACACCGGAGGGATCTAGGGTTACATAAGGCCGATTACAGAGAAAGGAAATCTTCGTATTTGATCGCCAAGCTTGCCTTCCACGCCAAGGAGAGTCTCATCCGGACACGGGTGGAGTCTTCGGTCTTCGTATCTTCACAGCCCATCAGTCTGGCCCATGGCTAACAGGCCGGACGCCCGAGGACCCCTTAGTCCAGGACTCCCTCAGTAGCCCCTGAACCATGCTTCAATGACGAGGTGTCCGGCACGCATATTGTCTTCGGCATTGCAAGGCGGGTTCCCTTTCCAGAATACTCCAAGATTGTCTTCGGACGCGAAGAATGTATCCGGACCTGTAACACATGCACCACACACAGCCGCGGAGAGTAGAATATTCCACGAGTCTAATCCGCTGACGTCACATCCACCCGGTCATTATTTCGAACCGTTTTCATCTGCCGTTCCGCGTTTCGAGATGCGGTTTCCATTGGCACGTCTTGTCAAAGCAGAGATCGTGTCCCCTTATTGCGGGATTCTCATCAATACAGGCATGGGTAACCCAACCGTGCCGTTTGCACAACCATTGGGAATAGGCGAGTTTTAAGGCGAGTGGGGAGGTGCTTGATATTTACCGCCATAAGAGGATAAGGATTCCCTTTCTTCACCCACGCCTTCTCTCTCTCTGCCCTTCCATTCTCGAGCTCCAGCGCCCAAATTCTTGCCTTTTCCACCCCAAGAAAGTATTCCACCATGTCCGGATCTGGAGGGCAAGGCAAATGGATGGCCTCCTCCGTCAAGGAGAAGGACATCACCAAGATTCGAGAGGCCGGGTATCTGGCGAAAGAATCGCCCACCGGCTTCAAGCCAAGGGGCAAGTCGTCCCCACACCGAAGCCCAACGAGAGGGTGGTGTTCCTCCCTCATTTCGTCCACGGGCTAGGGTTTCCACTCCACCCCTTCGTCCGTGGACTGATGTTCTATTATGGGCTATACTTTCATGATCTAGCCCCGAACTCCTTCCTCCACATCTCGGCATTCATCATCGTGTGCAAGGCTTTCCTCCGCATCCAGCCTCACTTCGGGCTGTGGCTCAAGATCTTCAAACATGAAGCCGAAGGTGGTGGATGGCCAACACGCGGAGTGCGGCGGAGCCATGGTGAGCAAGATGCCCAATGTCTCATGGCCCAAAGGTACGTTTGTGGAGACCGTCAAGTAGTGGCAGAAGCAGTGGTTCTATATCATAGAGCCTCGTGACGCCACTTGGGCCGCGGCTCCAGAGTTCAAGTCCGTAGCTCTAATGAGGCTCACCTCTTGGCTAAAGAAGGGCCTGGACTGGTCTTCGCCAGACGAACTGACAGCGCTGCAAACGCGCATCAAGAGCATGGTGGATGAAAACATCAAGCTTGTCAATGTGATCCAGGTGATGCTTGTTCGCCGGATCCTTCCATGCCAGAGCCGAACATGCCCTTTATGGGAATTTGATTCAGAGAAGCACCAGACTTTGGAGAGGATCTTCGGAACCACTCATGAAGATGTCTGGAAGTTGCTCTTCAAGGGCACCGAGACGCCGCTGGCTATAGACTCGGACCGCGGGCACGATCTTGCCCACCCTGCCAATGCGGTAAGTCATTTATGTCTCAAGGTGCATCCTCCTCATAGTTATCCGGGGAAGATATCTAAATACTTTACTGTTCACTTTTCAGGCATGGACAGAGAAAGCGGAGCGGATTCGATGTTCGGCTCCGCTGCCCAAAGAACTAGTCATCCCGCTCCTGGAGAAGATGCTGGTTCCAGTGCCCTACAAGGCGCCGGAGAAGAAGGCCAAGGGGGTCCGAAGTGGCCCCCGCCGTAAGGGGGCTTCAGACATGTCGTCCGAAGACCAAATTCACTCGTCGGCCACCGAAGACGACAAGGAGGAGGAGGAAGAAAGCAACTGCCCCCCCGAGGGGGGAAGGAAGAATAGGGCGGCCTCCACAAATTTGGAGGCGGAGGCGCCCAAGAGGGGAAAAGGCCCCTCGTGGATAACTCCGCGTGGGATGTCGACAGCAGTCCGGAGCGGCCCCCCCAGGACCAAGCCCCTAGCCGCATCGTAAGTACTAACAATTTGTGCATGTCCATGTGTCCAGCCTCATGGTATTAATATGTTAGATTGTGCTATTACAGTCCGGCCCATGACAGCCTCTAGCGATCCTCATCAGGGGGTTCGTTGGATTCAAAGGCGATGGCCAGCGAGTCACCGCCCACCGCTCACTCTCCCACGGCCAGGGCGACAACGAGGTGATGTCCCAAAGGACTTTCCCAGGCCAGGGAGAGGTTCAGGAGGCCGCCAGAGCAGCGCCAGAGGATGACTCCTCGGCCGACGGACGCATGGGGGAGAAAGCCCCCATGGAGACTGGCAATGGGGTCCATGGCCAATTCGGCCCCCAGCCGAATATCATTCCGGAGACCTATAAGGCTCCGGAGTCAAGCGAGCAGCCTTTCCCGAACGGAGGAGGTGTGCTTGTCCCGCCGGTGGCCTCTGTCCAACCAGAGGCACCGGATAATCTGCTGGAAGCGTTGCGAGGCGCTTCCATTGTGGATGAATCCATATCCTTATGGGTACGGTGATTGAGAAGGTTCAGTCCGTCAAGAGCGGACTGACCAAAGCCTGCAGCAATCTGCTGACCGGCTTTGAGGTAAGCGACGCAAAAGAAAAAGTCCCAATATAGACAGTAGCCCCTGAGCCACTGTCCAATGTTCGGAAAGAAAAAGCCGGACAGAGGATCAATATCCTGCACGAAACTAACTAGATATGTCTTATGTGACTGAGCATGTGTCGTTGCTGGCCGCGACCTCACACGCCGCCGAAGTCTCCGGACTGAAGCAGAAATTGGAGCGGGCCAAGGACGAGCTCGGCCAAGCGAGGAAGCAGCTGGAAGACCAGCAAGGTATGTAATAACTTGCTATATATTCGGAAAGAATAAACGATTCTTATTTGACCATAGTGTCATGATATGTGTAGGAACGACGACCGAGGTTGAGGCCCTTAAGAATGCCCTGGCCGAAGCCGAAGGGAAAGCTGTTAAGGAGCAGGCTGCCCGTAAGAAGCTCAAGGCTAGGCTTAACGAGGTTCAGCAGGAGCTCCAGGATGCTGTTAAAAATGTGAGATCTTGGAGGGCGACGTTTCGGCTCGAGACACCGAACTCGCCAAGGCTTGCCAAATCACAGAAGAGGCCCAGGTTGAAGCCCGGGGTGTCCTCCAGGAGATCCAGGAAGCCAAGAAGATTGCACCGGGTAAGGCGTTTAGTATGCAAAGCAAGTATGTGAAGAAGAAGTATTTCTTACTAACCCGGATTCGAAGTTCTCTAGGGGCTTTTGCGGATCTACCATGCAGTGCGTCCGATGTTGCGGAGTTCTTCCGGGCCAAAGAAGGGAGCTCAACGGAGAAGCTGTTCTGGTTGCAGTACCTTGCACCAGAACATCCGGTGCCCTTTAGCGATCAGCTGAAATAACTGGTCGAGCTGCATAGGATGGCTGAACTGGCCATGAAGGATTTGATAATCCGGTTGTGCCCTGCTGAAGCTATACCCAGTAGCTACTTCAGCCTCGTGAAGCGGCTAGTGAATGCCTGTCCTCGGCTGGACGTCGTCAAGCGATCAGTCTGCATCGAGGGCGCGCGCATGGCCTTCGCATGAGTCAAGGTGTGGTGGGCGAAGATGGACGCCGTCAAGCTTGTGACCGAGGAGCCGCCTGAGGGCAAAGAGCACCGCAAGCCCGAATTGTATTTCGATAGTGTCCTGGAGGGATCCCGCATTGTGGCGGACCAGTGCGCTAAGGATATTGTTCTTGAATGAATACATTCGTATTATCCATGCGTTGTATGATAAAACAAAGCCGTTATGTAATATAATGCTTGTATCAAAATTTTGTTTTACCTCCTGCGCAGCCATTTTTTATTAAATTTGAGTGTTGGCCAGTCGTCGGCTTCAACCCCCATGTAGGAAGTACAGGGGTGTTTGGTTGGCGCCAAAACACACTTGATCCAAAGGTTTTTGGTCCGTTAAGGAGGTGTTAGCGTTGCGAACCAGGCAGTCGGACTATACGGCTTTACCACCCTCACTTAGCCATAGGAGTTTGACAGATAAAAATTTAGGCGCAACCCCTAGTGTTCGTAAGTCCGAACTTGGGATGATGTAGACACATGATCGGGTGAAAATCTATCCTTTGCGAAATGCAGAAAAAACCTCTAACGATTTGTAACCTCTTGAACAGCTGACCGGCTCACGCTGCATCATGACAGTCAGTTTTCGGCTTTCTCTACTGAGGTGCTCAGCCGGGTGAACCAGGGCACAATCGCCGTAGTTCTCCCTTTACTACCCTAGCCGATATAGCATAACGTAAGGTAGTAAGCACAGGAGCCGGGCAACCCAACTATTGACCAAAGACATGATTCGGAGCCGATGCATATAATGATAAAGATCGGGGTGCCGAACTATACTGTAAAACTGTTTGGACTTTGTTGTCGTATTATGGGGCATAATGAAGCCCTTGGCGAATGAAAGCGCACCAGAGTGTATGGGTGCAATTGATAAAAATATCAGGAAAAAGAAAAAGGAAAGGGACAGTGAGCCAGTGCCACAAATATTGGGACTGCGAACTAGTTTCCATAATAGCATAATTAATATGTCAAAGCGTATTAGTACAAGTAGTGCAATAAGCAATAGGGCTATTTAACATGCCACAACCAAGGCAAAGCTGCATATGGGTACTGAAAACAGGTAGAGTCATCGTTGAAGGGGCCGCCTAGAGCTTCCCTTATGTGTCCGAGCTGCTCGTCGCCTTGGTGTATTTTATCCTTCGAAAGGGCGGGTGATCCGGCCTTCAGGGAGGGTCTGTGGAAAAGAAACCTGGAAAGGAGAAAAAAAGGTAAAAGTGAACGCATGTGTGTATCCGGGGTCGGTCGATCCGTAATGTGGATCACGAGCTAGCTATGCCTCTGTCGATGCCCATGGAATTTTGAGTGAGTGCTACCTCTTGAGCACTGAGTTGGTTTTCCCTTGAAGAGGAAAGGGTGATGCAGTAAAGTAGCGTAAGTATTTCCCTCAGTTTTTGAGAACCAAGGTATCAATCCAGTAGGAGACCACGCTCGAGTCCCACACACCTACACAAACAAATAAGAACCTCGCAACCAACGCGATAAAGGTGTTGTCAATCCCTTAACGGTCACTTACGAGAGTGAGATCTGATAGATATGATAAGGTACTATTTTGGTATTTTTATGGTAAAGACTAAAAGTAAAGAAAGCAAAATAAACAGTGCCAGAAATAGCTTGTTGACGGGAGATTAATATGATGGAAAAATAGACCCGGGGGCCATAGGTTTCAATAGTGGCTTCTCTCAAGATAGCATAAGTATTACGGTGGGTAAACGAATTATTGTCGAGCAATTGATAGAATTGAGCATAGTTATGAGAATATCTAGGTATGATCATGTATATAGGCATCACGTCCGTGACAAGTAGACCGACTCCTGCCTGCATCTACTACTATTACTCCACACATCGACCGCTATCCAGCATGCATCTAGAGTATTAAGTTCATAAGAACAGAGTAACGCTTTAAGCAAGATGACATGATGTAGAGGGATAAACTCATGCAATATGATATAACCCCCATCTTTTTAACCTCGATGGCAACTATACAATACATGTCGTTTCCCCTACTATCAATGGGATCGAGCACCGCAAGATTGAACCCAAAACTAAGCACCTCTCCCATTGCAAGAAAGATCAATCTAGTAGGCCAAACCAAACTGATAATTCGAAGAGACTTGCAAAGATAACCAATCATACATAAAAGAATTCAGAGGAGATTCAAATATTGTTCATAGATAATCTTGATCATAAACCCAAAATTCATCGGATCTCAACAAACACACCGCAAAAAGAAGAGTTACATCAAATAGATCTCCAAGAGAATCGAGGAGAACTTTGTATTGAGATCCAAAGAGAGAGAAGAAGCCATCTAACTAATAACTATGGACTTGAAGGTCTGAAGTAAACTACTCACACATCATCGGAGAGGCTATGGTGTTGATCTAGAAGCCCTCCGTGATCGATGCCCCCTCCGGCGGAGCGCCGGAAAAGGCCCCAAGATGGGATCTCACGGGTACAGAAGGTTGCGGTGGTGGAAATAGGGTTTTTGCTCTCTATCTGATGTTTCCAGCGTATATGAGTATATATAGGCGAAGGAGGTCGGTCAGGGGAGCTACGAGAGGCCCACGAGGGTGGAGGGCATGCCCAAGGGGTAGGCGCCCCCCCTGCGTCGTGGCCTCCTCGTTCGTTTCTTGACGTCCACTCCAAGTCCTCTGGATCACGTTTGTTCCGAAAATCACGTTCCCTAAGATTTTATTCCATTTGGACTCCGTTTGATATTCCTTTACTTCGAAACACTGAAATAGGCAAAAAAAACAGCAATTCGGGCAGGGCCTCCGGTTAATAGGTTAGTCCCAAAAGTAATATAAAAGTGTATAATAAAGCCAATTAAACATCCAAAACAGAATACAATATAGCATGGAACAATAAAAAATTATAGATACGTTGGAGACGTATCAAGCATCCCCAAGCTTAATTCCTGCTTATCCTCGAGTAAGTAAATGATAAAAACAGATTTTTTGATGTGGAATGCTACTTAGCATAATTTTCAATGTAATTCTCTTATTGGTGGTATGAATATTCAGATCCGAAAGATTCAAGATAAAAGTTTAATATTGACAACTCAATGCTTAGAACAAATATGACTCTATATGAATGCCTTCGGCGGTGTACCGGGATATGCAACGAATCAAGAGTGACATGTATGAAAATTATGAACGGTGGCTTTGCCACAAATACGATGTCAACTACATGATAATGCAAAGCAATATGACAATGATGGAGCGTGTCATAGTAAACGGAACGGTGGTAAGTTGCATGGCAATATATCTCGGAATGGCTATGGAAATGCCATGATAGGTAGGTATGGTGGCTGTTTTGAGGAAGGTATATGGTGGGTGTATGATACCGTGAAAAGTGTCTTGGTAGTAGAGAGGCTAGCAATGGTGGAAGGATAAAAGTGCATATAATCCATGGACTCAACATTAGTCAAAAGAACTCATATACTTGTTGCAAAAATCTATTAGTTATCAAAACAAAGTATTACGTGCATGCTCCTAGAGGGATAGATTGGTAGGAAAAGACCATCGCTCGTCCCCGACCGCCACTCATAAGGAAGGCAATCAATAAATAAATCATGCTCCGACTTCATCACATAACGGTTCACCATACGTGCATGCTACGGGAATCACAAACTTTAACACAAGTATTTCTCAAATTCATAACCACTCAAATAGCATGACTCTAATATCACCATCTTCATATCTCAAAATAATTATCAAGCATCAAACTTCTCTCAGTATTCAACGCACTTATAAGAAAGTTTTTACTAGTCTTGGATGCCTATCATATTAAGACTAATTTCACAATTAAAGCAAATTACCATGTTGTTTTGTAGGACTCTCAAAATAATATAAGTGAAGCATGAGAGAACAATAGTTTCTATAAAACAAACCACCACCGTGCTCTAAAATATATAGGTGAAGTACTAGAGCAAAAACTATATAGCTCAAAAGATATAAGTGAAGCACATAGAGTATTCTAATAAATTCCGAATCATGTGTGTCTCTCTCAAAAGGTTTGTACAACGAGGGTGATTGTGGTAAACTAAAAGCAAAGACTCAAATTATACAAGACGCTCCAAGCAAAACACATATCATGTGGTGAATAAAAATATAGCTCCAAGTAAAGTTACCGATCGACGAAGACGAAAGAGGGGATGCCTTCCGGGGCATCCCCAAGCTTTGGCTTTCTGGTGTCCTTGGATTTACCTTGGGGTGCCTTGGGGATCCCCAAGCTTAGGCTCTTGCCGCTCCTTGAAAGTGATCGGGCACGACGACCATGGATTGAATTTTGGGGCGACTGGCTCTATCGCATAGATGTCCCGGAGTGCGCACTTGCGCTCCCTCTTGGGGATGTGTGTGGCATATATCATGTTCACCGTTTTGACTCGAGGGGGAAACTTCTTCTGTCCCCCTGTGTTTGGTGGCCGGGTATCCTCGTCATCGTCCTTGCTTTGCGACCCCTTCTCCTTGTTCTCGGCGTTTAACTTGCCGGCCTGTTTGAAGACCCAACAATCTCTATTGGTGTGGTTGGCTGGTTTTTAAGGGGTGCCATGTATCTGGCACGGACGATCGAGTATGCGGTCCAGACTGGATGATCCCAAATTGTTCTTATTGTACGACTTCTTCCGCTGACCGGACTTGGAACCACTGAATCCGGCGTTGGGCGCCCTGTCATCGGTATGGTTGTCATTGATTCGACGCTTGTGTCTGTTGCGTCGAGGCTTGCCGTTGTTATCCTTGCCTTCAGAGGTGCCAGGTTCGCTTGCATTATTATTGCAATAGGCTAGCCAACTATCTTCGCCCGCGCAAAAGCGGGTCATAAGTACCGTAGGGGCTGCCATGGACTTCGGCCTTTCCTGCCCGAGATGTCGGGCGAGCCACTCGTCACGGATGCTATGCTTAAAGGCCGCTAGGGCTTCGGCATCCGGACAGTCGACTATCTGGTTCTTTTTAGTTCAGAACCTAGTCCAGAATTTCCTGGCTGATTCCCCAGGATGTTGAACTATATGACTTAAATCTGCGTCCGGAGGCCGGACGTATGTTCCTTGGAAGTTGTCCAGGAAGGCTTCTTCCAAATCTTCCTAGCTGCCGATAGAGTTTTCTGGAAGGCTGTTCAACCAGTACCGGGCTGGTCCTTTGAGTTTTAATGGGAGATATTTGATGGCGTGGAGATCATCACCACAAGCCATATGAATATGGAGGAGAAAATCCTCGATCCAGACCACGGGGTTTGTTGTCCCATCATATGATTCGATGCTTACGGGTTTAAACCCTTCTAGGAATTCATGATCCATTACTTCATCGGTGAAGCAAAGAGGGTGTGCGGTGCCTCTATATCGGGCCATGTCGCGATGTAGCTCCCATGGAGTCCGTCTGCGGAGTTCGTCCCGAGAGTGACTAGGCTTGTTGCGTCCGAATAGGTGGCCGTCATCACGTGTCGGGGCACACCCTCGCGATCCGTAGATCGATCTAGTATGTCCTGCATTGTTATCCAATTTTTGGCGTAGGTCGTAGGTATGTCCCTGATGACCCACAAGTATAGGGGATCTATCGTAGTCCTTTCGATAAGTAAGAGTGTCGAACCCAACGAGGAGCAGAAGGAAATGATAAGCGGTTTTCAGCAAGGTATTCTCTGCAAGCACTGAAATTATAGGTAACAGATAGTTTTTTGATAAGATAATTGGTAACGAGCAACAAGTAACAAAAGTAAATAAAGTGCAGCAAGGTGGCCCAATCCTTTTTGTAGCAAAGGACAAGCCTGGACAAACTCTTATATAGAGAAAAGCGCTCCCGAGGACACATGAGAATTATCGTCAAGCTAGTTTTCATCACGTTCATATGATTCGCGTTCGGTACTTTGATAATTTGATATGTGGGTGGACCAGTGCTTGGGTGCTGCCCTTACTTGGACAAGCATCCCACTTATGATTAACCTCTATTGCAAGCATCCGCAACTACAACAAAAGTATTAAGGTAAACCTAACCATAGCATGAAACATATGGATCCAAATCAGCCCCTTATTTAAGTAACGATAAACTAGGGTTTAAGCTTCTATCACTCTAGCAACCCATCATCTACTTATTACTTCCCAATGCCTTCCTCTAGGCCCAAATAATGGTGAAGTGTTATGTAGTCGACTTTCACATAAAACCACTAGAGCATAGACAACCTACTAGTACCAATCCCAGACTTGGAGACAAGAATTGGATACAAGAGATGAACTAGGGTTTGAGAGGAGATGTTGCTGGTAAAGATGTTGATGGAGATTACCCTCTCCCAATGAGAGAAGCGTTGGTGATGACGATGGCGATGATTTCCCCCTCCCGAAGGGAAGTGTCCGCGGCAGAAAAGCTCTGCTAGAGCCCTAGATTGGTTCCGCCAAGGTTCCGCTTCGTGGCGGCTGAGTCTCGTCCCGAAAGCTTGCTTATGATTTTTCTTCGGAAGAAAGACTTCATATACCAGTAGATGGGCACCGGAGGGCCAACAGGGGGCCCACGAGGCAGGGGGCGCGCCCTAGGGGGTAGGGCGCGCCCCCCACCCTCGTGGCCAGGTGGGACCCCCTGACGTACTTCTTTCGCTCAATATTTTTTATTATTTCCAAAAATAACTTTCGTGGAGTTTCAGGACTTTTGGAGTTGTGAAGAATAGGTCTCTAATATTTGCTCCTTTTCCAGCCCGAATTCCATTTGCCGGCATTCTCCTCCTTATGTAAACCTTGTAAAATAAGAGAATAGGCATAAGTATTGTGACATAATGTGTAATAACATCCCATAATGCAATAAATATCGATATAAAAGCATGATGCAAAATGGACGTATCAACTCCCCCAAGCTTAGACCTCGCTTGTCCTCAAGCGGAAGCCGATAACGATAAATATGTTCACATGTTTAGAGGTAGAGGTGTCGATAAAATAAAATACGGACATGAGGGCATCATTATTATTCTCATAACAGCAACATATATGGATATTGTCATATGATTTCTTATGCTCAAGTAATAATCTATTCACAATGCAAAGTATAAATCAGAAACTTTATTGAGAACCAACAAACTATAATCTCAGTCATTGAAGCAATTGCAATTTATCATAACATCAGGAAGATTCTATGTCAGAGCTTTCTAGCAAGTCCACATAATCAACTATCATTTAGTCTTTCATAATTGCTAAGACTCACGCAATACTTGTGGTTACGGAGTTTTAATCAGACACAGAGAAAGATAGGGGCTTATAGTTTCGCCTCCCAACCTTTTACCTCAGGGGTAATGTAACATCCCAAATTTCCTATTTGGAATGTTTTACAATTATAGCTAAGCATCTATGCATATTGTTTGAAATTGAGTGGCATTTGAAGTTTCAGAAGATTTTGAGTTGTTGGAATTTGAATTCAACTTGGCATTTGAAAATTATTTCAAAACAGTACCTGACAAATACTTGAGACAAAGTATGAGAGGAGTAAACATGACACTCCAAATATGTCAGATGAAAAACCCTGCCAAAAAGTTTGAAATTCAAATTTGAATTTTATTAGGAATTTTAGAAAAATGATTTTTATAAAGTTTGAGTTTTGCCTGGAAAATGTTCAAATTATAGGAATATTCCCTGATCATTTTGATATATATATGTCCTATATAAAATATTTATATTTAATGTATTTTTCTCTCTCACTAATTCAAAAAAATAGAAAAGAAACCTCAGCGCCACCAGCTAATTGCCCAGCCCAGCCAGCGACCCAGCCTTGCCAAGCTTGAGCCAGCCTGGCCAGCGCCCGAGCCGGCCCAGCCGAGCACCCCCTCGCCCGAAATCCCTCCGCACCGGTCGCCCGACCCGACGCCCCTTCCCCTCTCCCGCTGACGGGTGGACCCCGCCACCTTCTTCCTCCCCACGGTATAACCGCCACGCCATTGAATCCCAGGATCCGGATCCTCCCGATCCCTCGCCCGATCTTTCCCCTCACCCAAGCCGGTCCCCCTATATAAACTCCACCCCTCGCCTCGTTCCACCTCGCCCCCGCCTGAGCCCTCTCTCTCTTGCAATCTCTCTGGGAGACCCGGAGCCGCCGCCGCGCCATTTGCCCTGCCGCCGTCGCCCCGAACCTCCTCGAGCTCGCCCGACTCGACCCCCGAGTTCCCCTTGCTCCGCCGCACCCGCCGGAGACCTCCGCCGACTTCCCCGACCACCGGAGACCACCGCACCGTCGCCGCCCGAGCCGCCTTCGCCGTCGACCCCGCGGTACGTCACCGGAATCTTCCCCACCGTCTGATCTAAAACGAACGCGTTAGATTAGATCCCCCGAAGGGGTACGGTTTTATTTAGGGTTTAGTTTAATGAACGGTTTAATTACGGTTTATCCGGTTTTATTTTAGGTTAGTTTGGACCGCCGACTCGGTTTAATCCTAGGGCACGATTTAGTTATCTTACGCCCGAGCGCTAGATAGGCCCATTAGCGCCGATTTTTCTTTTTAGTTAATTTTTTCGTTTACTTTTTAACAGAATAGTTTCAGTTTTGTAAAATTCATATCTTTTAATCTACTTAATATTTTTATTGATTCTTTTTTGTTGGTTTGCAAATTTATTTTAGTTTCTGTAGAAAATATGTTTGGCCATGTTTAAATTATTTAAAATTGTTTTATTTTAGTTTTAGACAGATTAGTAATTCTGCCATAAAAGGAGTTAGGAATATTATTTTTCAGTGATTCTTTTGTCACTACTTTGTTTTGAAATTGCCTAACCGTAGGAATTTATTTAGGTATTTTAGATTTAATAAAAAATAGTTTTACTCAAAATCTTGTAGTTCTTAGTTATTTAACTAGCTACTGTTTTCCTATTGTTTTAATTAGCAAATAAATTTATTTTTCCTATGTGATAGTTTATTCTAGGTTAGTTTACGTAACTTTAGACCCTGAACTTTTATTTACAATAAATAACACTTTTATTTTATTTTTTCTTGCTAGGATTGTTTTAGGCATAATAGGAGTTCTATAATAGATTTTAATGTGATTCTTTTTGCTCCTAGTTGCATGATGAATTCTTTTCTGTTAGGTTAACAAAAACCCATGCTTAGGTTCTGTTAAGAAAAATTTTGTTGTGTAAAACTATTCTTAGTTGTTGCTTGATGTAGGAAAACATTGAGTTGGATTTCTTCGAGTTTTTCTTTGGGTTTTGATTCAATTGCTTTGTGTGTTATGTTAGCATGCTATTATGTTAAGTGATCATATGTTGTATGCTTATTATGATTGTTGTTTGCCTCGGTAGAATTTCCGGAGTGCGAAGCTTGCTGCCACGAGTCCCTAGCTTTCGAAGATCGTCAGCAAGGCAAGTCATTGATCATATTTTCTTATACCTATGATTTTATTGCATTAGAATTTTACCTCCCCACCATGCATGCAGTAGGTGAATTTGAAGTTATGTTCTTGAGTAGTATCATGAGGTAGGATGAACCCAATTCCCTTGTTACCCTTGCCCGGGACGAAGTAGTTTATTTTGCTATGCTCGTAGACGGGATTGGTTGAGTGAATCATAAGGGAGATGTGAGAGTCAATATGATGACAACCCCATGACTTCAAGATCGAGATGGACTTCAAAATTCACTACTGGGTGGAGGACAGTTGACGGGCACCTGGAGAACCCGGTGGTTGGCGGGATGCATGGAGAAGCGCCATGACATCTCATGGAAAGCTTCACCCAGCCACAAAGAGACGGATGGATACCCCATTGACGGAAGCTTACATGCAGCCGCAAGCCATTATGGGCTCTGGCTTGGTCAACCCTAGGTGTGACTCTGACCGGACGGTGCTACGAGATGTAGAAGAATGGTAGGATTGGATGGGTATCGGCAGTGGCCAGAGGAACTCTTCGGAAGACCCTGCTTCGTTCGTCCCGTCTTCAAACACCATGAAGTGCGAAGACTCAAAAGGAGGGAACGATTCTTGCGGGTAAAGTGCACAAACCTCTGCAGAGTGAAGATCTAATCGGTTAGCCGTGTCCCCGGTTACGGACAATTTGAGCCTCTGGAACTTGGAAGTATTTCAGATATCTCAACACTGAACTTATTAATTTAATTGAGGGTTATTATTTAATAATTGGGAATGAGACATTGGTTGGCGGAACCATCTCAATAACTACCAACATTTTGTAGTAATTGCAAACCAGTCCTTGTTGTAGGGAAAAACTGGCTTTTTCGCAAAACAATGAAACTTAGAGCCCCACAGCCAAATTGCATATAGTATTAGTAGTTTTTATTGTTATTCTCTCTATGACTTGCGGCATATTCAAAATGCTGACCTACACGGCTGCAACGTCTTATGTTGCGAGGAGTATTCGATCGGGAGTGAGGCTACGATCCGCGCTTGGCGATTGCCCTATGGAGTCGGATGGACTCGCTATTTCTTCTACGCTTCCGCGGCTTTATTTAGTTTATTTTCATGAGTTGGCCTTCGCCAAATTTATTCTATTATAATAAAGACTCGATATGAGAATCGTAATAAATTCAGGTGTGATTGAACTTTGATTATTTCATCAATGTCTTTGTGTGTGCAAAGATGATCTTGGGATGATGCAGACACGAGACTTGACCGATTTTGGGTTGGGTCGCTCTGAGAGATGGTATCGAGCACACGCTGACCGTAGGACGTAACCCCTAGGATCGGAAAGCCATAGGAAGAGACTATTTATTTTATGTCCTTATCATTCCGTAATTCTCCCTGTTCATTTCGACTTCTCTCCGATTTTCAACATTCTAGATGGCCGAGTTCACCCCAGTTTTGCTACGGAGTTTTGCCGGCTAGATGAGACGATGCCTTCGGCAAGAAGTTGGTCCAGATCGTGAAGAAGCTGAAGATTGCTCGCCCTCAATCACCGGAAGCCTACCAATGCACTCCGACGGATACCCGCCACTGGATTGAGGTGCACATTCGTGGAGGACCTTCGGAGGACATTGAGACCCCATTGACTTTGAGTTTACCGATTTCAATTGGATCCTCGGAAGAGACATGGCGATTTATCGTGCACTTGGACATCTCCGAGAAGAGTACAGGGCGAGCTCGACCCATCGATCTCGCCATGATTTCTCGCGAGCTAGGAATGGAGATATCATCCGTGCCGTGAGGGCGACTCCATTCTCTCATATGTCCAAGACTTGGAGTGTCTTCTCAGAAACGGAGATCCGGACTCGCCGTAACTCGAAGGTACACAGGAGGCTGTTGTTCCGTGGCTGAACGGAGGAGAAAGCACACGCAGACTTCCTCGACCATGAAGAAGAAATCGCGGATTTCATGGAGAGAGTCGACAAACTGAAGATGGATGTTGCCGCATTAGAGGAAAAGTTGGACTCGGGAGAAGACCTTTTTCCGAGTGGAGATGACGGACCCCTCGTGAGCAATGACCAGGATTATGAAGGGAGCTCCACCGAAGGAAGCCGCAAGAGGAGGCGCCGCATCAGAGGACGCCACACCAGAGGACGCCGCATCAGAGGACGCAAGGATAATTGATGAAGACATTTAGTCGACCGCCATGTTATTTTACTTTTTCCGTCGATCAGTTAGGCCGTTATTTTCGATTAGTCGTGAGAATTTCTAATCTGAGATTGAACCATGTTTGAGTTGATTGAATAAATAATTGGTGTGATTATGTTTGTGCATTCATTTGGGTAGTGATATTTTCTCATTAGACCCTTGTTCTATTCTAATTTTCTCATCCACTCCAAAACACCAGATGCCTCCGAGACGTGACCCGGTCTCAACTTTCCGCGGAGCTCACCCGGCTGATCCAGCAGAGAATGCCCTCATGCAGATGCTCATCCGTAACGTAACAACAACAACAACAACAATCCACCGCCACCACCCCTGCTGACAACTTGACCCGCTTCCTAAGGCTGAATCCGCCGGTGTTCTCTAGCAGACCGAGCCGATTGTGGCCGATGATTGGCTCCGCAAGGTCGGAAGGAGTTAGTCACCGTTGGATGCACGGATGCAGAGAAGGTGCGCTTTGCGCACATCAACTTGATGGACCTGCAGCCTCTTGGTGGGAGAACTACACCGCCACTTATCCCATCGCCACCATCACGTGGGATCAGTTCCGGCAAGCTTTCGCACCGCTCATGTTTCATTTGGAGCCATGAGTGCAAGAAGCGTGAGTTCCGCAACTTACGCCGGGGAACGTATTGTGGGGCAAGCGTGGATGAGTTCAGCAAGTTAGCTCGCTATGCCCCGGATGATGTGGCCACAGATGCATAAAGCAGGAAAAGTTTCTCGAGGACTCAATGACGAGCTGGGTATGCAGCTTATGGTGGCTACCTTCACCAATTACCGTGAGCTGGTAGACAAGGCCACCATACTTGAAGGCAAGCAGCAGCAGATTGATAGCCATAGCGGAAGTATGGCAGGGAAGTACAACTCGAGCTTAGCGAAGCCCGTTATGCCCCATACTGGAGGGCATACCCATCACACCCATGGAGGACATAACCATGAAGGAAATGGGAACAACCGCAACCAGGACAACAAGTCAGGCAATGGAAACGGTAATGGTAACCAGCATCGTCCTGCCCCGGCTCCGAAGGATCTGAGTCACATCACCTGTTTCAAGTGCCAGAAAACAGGGCACTATGCCACCGACTGCCCGGAGGCCAAGCAGAGGAATGGAAATGGCAATGGAAGCTCAGCAAAGAAGCCCAATCCTTTTCCTCGTGCTCAGGTGAATCACATTGACGTGGAGGACGTCTATGATCAGCCAGACACTGTGGTTGGTAAGTTTTTATTGAATTCACGTTCAGTATTGGTACTCTTTGATTCTGGTGCAATGCATTCATTCATATCAAGGGTAGTTGTGGAAAAGTACGGGTTGCCCACTAGAACCCTTAGAAGCCCTCTTCACGTCAGTTCCGCAGGAGGAGAAATAATGGCAAGCTTAGGCTGTCATGCAACCCTTAACATCGGAAACCATAAATTCCCCGCAGACCTCATAGTATTGGAAACCCAGACCTTGGATGTAATCCTAGGCATGGATTGGTTGACAGTTTGAAGGAAACATAGATCTGTGCTCAAGAAGTCGATTACGCTCACCACCCCGGAGCGTAAGAGGATCAAGTATGTATCGAGGCGAATCCCGATGAAGAATCAGTGCATTCCCTCACGGAGTTGTTCAGAGGAAGTGCCGATGAGTACAAGATTTTCCGATGTGTTTCCGGAGGAATTACCAGAATGCCACCGGACGAGACATTGAATTTCTGATTGAGTTATTGCCCGGCACAGCCCCAATATCCAAGAGACCCTATCGGATGCCCCCGAATGATTTGAAAGAGATCAAGAACCAAATTAATGAGCTATTGGAGAAAGGATATATTCGGCCAAGCTCATCACCTTGGGGAGCCCCAGTTCTTTTGGTAGAGAAGAAGGATGGAACCCTGAGAATGGTTGTGAATTATCATTCGTTGAACGACGTGACCATCAAGAACAAGTACCCTATGCCGATGATTAATGACTTATTTGATCAGCTAGTTGGAGCCAAGGTATTCTCCAAGATCGATCTTCGATCAGGGTATCATCAGTTGAAGATCCGTGAAAAGGATATACCCAAAACAACATTCACCACCAGGTATGGTTTATATGAGTATACCGTCATGTCATTCGGATTGACTAATGCCCCTGCATACTTCATGAATTTGATGAACAAGGTATTTATGGAATATCTGGACAAGTTTGTCGTGGTGTTCATCGATGATATACTGATTTTCTCCAAGAGCGAGGAAGAGCATAAGGAACATTTGCGTCTAGTTCGGAGAAACTCCGAGAACATCGATTGTATGCCAAGTTCATAAATGTGAATTTTGGCTGAAGGAAGTCGGATTCCTCGGACATGTTATTTCAGGAGAAGGAATAGCGATTGACCCGCCAAGGTTGAATCAGTCACCGATTGGCGGTCACCCACCTCGATCAAGGAGATCCGCATTTTCTCGGACTCGCAGGATATTATCGGAGGTTTATTGAGAATTTCTCGAAGATTGCCAAGCCCATGGTGAGCTGTTGAAGAAGGATGCCAAGTACATTTGGACCGAGGATTGTGAAGCCGGTTTCAGGAATTGAAGAAACGTTTGGTTACAGCCCCAAGATCTGATTTTGCGGACATACACAAGGATTACGGGTATATTGTGACGCTTCTCGTCGTGGACTCGGAGGAGTACTCATGCAGGAAGGAAAAGTTGTAGCTTATACCTCCGGACAGCTCGACCACACGAGATGAATTATGCCACACATGATTTGGAGTTAGCAGCCGTAGTGCATGCACTCAAGACACTGGAGACATTTCCTTATCGGAAACCGTTGTGATGTTTACACAGATCATAAGAGCTTGAAGTATATTTTCACGCAGAAAGAGTTGAACCTCGAGACAGAGGAGATGGCTTGAGTTAATCAAGGACTATGACATGAGATTGCATTACCACCGGAAAGGCTAATGTTGTAGCAGATGCTTTGAGCCGTAAGAGTTATGTGAATACTCTTATAGCGGAGGATTACCCCAGAGTTAGTCGATGACCTCGAGATCTCCGATCGGAGATAGTTCGAGAGGATATGTTGCAACTCGAAGTTCAGTCCACTTTGGCGAAAGAATTCGTGAAGCCGGAAGTCGGACAAGGAAATTGATGAGATAAAGAAAAGATGAATGAAGGAAAAGCTATAGGGTTTCGTAAGGATGAATACGGAGCTATATGGTTCGAGGATCGTATTTATGTACCCAATGATCCCGAACTCAGGAAGCTAATTCTTCAGGAGGCTCATGATTCACCATACTCGATTCACCCCGGTAACACCAAGATGTATCTGGATTTGAAGGAAAGTTTCGTGGGCGGTATGAAGAAGGATATTGCGAGTACGTAGCAAGATGCGATGTTTGCCAACGAGTAAAGGCGGAACATCGAAGCCAGCAGGGTTACTTCAACCTTTGCCGATTCCCGAGTGTAAATGGGAAAAACTTGGAATGGATTTTATCACAGATTACCCAGACCCGCTCAGTTATGATTCCATCTGGGTAGTGGTTGATCGATTGACCAAGGTAGCTCATTTCATTCCCGTGAAGACTACCTATACCAGTGCTAAGTTAGCCAAGATATACATGACCAGGATCGTTTGTCTGCATGGAGTTCCGAGGAGTATCGTGTCAGATAGAGGAACACAATTTACCTCAAAGTTTTGGAATCAGTTGCATGAAACTTTGGGTACGAGGCTGGAGTTCAGTACAGCTTTTCATCCGTAGACAAATGGACAGACCGAGAGAGTCAACCAGATCCTGGAGGACATGTTGAGAGCTTGTGCGCTAGACTATGGGTCTAGCTGGGATGATAATTTGCCATACGCAGAGTTCTCCTACAATAACAGTTATCGCACCGATCGAAGATGGCCCCTTCAAGCTCTATACGGAAGGAGGTGCGAGAACACCATTTGTGGGATGGTGTTGAGATCGAACACTTTTCGGTTCGATCTTATCAGAGATTCAAGAGAAAGTCAAGCTGATTCGAGATAGACTCAAGGTAGCTCGATCGAGGCGTAAGAGTTATGCCGACAAGAACGCAAGGAAGTAACTTACGAAGCGGGAGACCGAGCATATCTTCGTGCGTCCCCACTTCGTGGAATCAAGAGGTTCGTGTTAAAGGAAAGTTAGCACCCGGTTCATTGGCCCTACAAAATCCTCGAACGTCGTGGAGAAGTTGCTTACAAGTTGGAATTGCGGAAGGATTGTCCGGAGTTCATGATGTCTTCAATGTTTCTCGGTGAAGAAATGCCATGCCGACATGGCCGATATTCCGTTGAGAGACACAAGGCCCCTAGAGGCCATACAGCTCGACAAAGTGATCGACTTATAAGGAGAAACCCATCCGAATTCTCGAGACTGCGAACAGAGTCACCCGCAGCAAGATCATCAAGTTTTGCAAGGTTTGTGGAGTCATCACTCCGAGGAGGAAGCCACCGGGGCGAGAAGAAGACCTCCGCCGAGACGACCCGCTCCTATTTGTTAGCCAACCCGAATCTCGAGGGCTAGATTCATCTTAAGGTGGTAGGTTTGTAACATCCCAAATTTCCTATTTGGAATGTTTTGATTATAGCTAAGCATCTATGCATATTGTTTGAAATTGAGTGGCATTTGAAGTTTCAGAAGATTTTGAGTTGTTGGAATTTGAATTCAACTTGGCATTTGAAAATTATTTCAAAACAGTACCTGACAAATACTTGAGACAAAGTATGAGAGGAGTAAACATGACACTCCAAATATGTCAGATGAAAAACCCTGGCAAAAAGTTTGAAATTCAAATTTGAATTTTATTTGGAATTTTAGAAAAATGATTTTTTATAAAGTTTGAGTTTTGCCCCTGGAAAAATGTTCAAATTATAGGGAATATTCCCCTGATCATTTTGATATATATATGTCCTATATAAAATATTTATATTTAATGTATTTTTCTCTCTCACTAATTCAAAAAATAGAAAAGAAACCTCAGCGCCACCAGCTAACTGCCCAGCCAGGCCGAGGCGACCCATGGCCCAAGCAGCCAGCCTGCCTGCCCAGCGCCTGAGCCGCCCAGCCGAGCCCCCTCGCCGAAATCCTCCACTTTGGTCGCCTGACCCGACGCCCCCTCCCTCTCACCGACGGGTGGACCCCGCCACCTTCTTCCTCCCCACGCCAACAAGAACCGCCGCCTTCACGGAATCCCTCAGGATCCGGATCCTCCCGATCCCTCGCCCGATCTTTCCCTCGCCCAAGCCGGTCCCCCTATATAAACTCCACCCCTCGCCTCGTTCCACCTCGCCTCGCCTGACCCTCTCTCTCGCAGCAATCTCTCGCTGGGAGACCGGAGCCGCCTTGCCATTTGCCCTGCCGCCGCTCGAACCTCCTCGAGCTCGCCTGACTCGACCCCGAGTTCCCTTGCTCACAAGACCACGGAGACCTCCGCCGACTTCCCGACCACCGGAGACCACCGCACCGTCGCCGCCCGAGCCGCCGTCGCCGTCGACCCCGCGGTACGTCGCCGGAATCTTCCCCACCATCCGATCTAAAACGAACGCGTTAGATTAGATCCCCCGAAGGGGTACGGTTTTATTTAGGGTTTAGTTTAATGAACCGGTTTAGTTACGGTTTATCCCGGTTTTATTTTAGGTTAGTTTGGACCGGCCGACTCGGTTTAATCCCTAGGGCACGATTTAGTTATCTTACGCCCGAGCGCTAGATAGGCCCATTAGCGCCCGATTTTTCTTTTTAGTTAATTTTTTCGTTTCTGTTTTTAACAGAATAGTTTCAGTTTTGTAAAATTCATATCTTTTAATCTACTTAATATTTTTTATTGATTCTTTTTTTGTTGGTTTGCAAATTTATTTTAGTTTCTGTAGAAAATATGTTTGGCCATGTTTAAATTATTTAAAATTGTTTTATTTTAGTTTTAGACAGATTAGTAATTCTGCCATAAAAGGAGTTAGGAATATTATTTTTCAGTGATTCTTTTGTCACTACTTTGTTTTGACATTGCCTAACCGTAGGAATTTATTTAGGTATTTCAGATTTAATAAAAAATAGTTTTACTCAAAATCTTGTAGTTCTTAGTTATTTAACTAGCTACTGTTTTCCTATTGTTTTAATTAGCAAATAAATTTATTTTTCCTATGTGATAGTTTATTCTAGGTTAGTTTCTGTAACTTTAGACCCTGAACTTTTATTTACAATAAATAACACTTTTATTTTATTTTTTCTTGCTAGGATTGTTTTAGGCATAATAGGAGTTCTATAATAGATTTTAATGTGATTCTTTTTGCTCCTAGTTGCATGATGAATTCTTTTCTGTTAAGTTAACAAAAACCCATGCTTAGGTTCTGTTAAGAAAAATTTTGTTGTGTAAAACTATTCTTAGTTGTTGCTTGATGTAGGAAAACATTGAGTTGGATTTCTTCGAGTTTTTCTTTGGGTTTTGATTCAATTGCTTTGTGTGTTATGTTAGCATGCTATTATGTTAAGTGATCATATGTTGTATGCTTATTATGATTGTTGTTTGCCTCGGTAGAATTTCCGGAGTGCGAAGCTTGCTACCACGAGTCCCTAGCTTTCGAAGATCGTCAGCAAGGCAAGTCATTGATCATATTTTCTTATACCTATGATTTTATTGCATTAGAATTTTACCTCCCCACCATGCATGAAGTAGGTGAATTTGAAGTTATGTTCTTGAGTAGTATCATGAGGTAGGATGAACCCAATTCCCTTGTTACCCTTTCCCGGGACGAAGTAGTTTATTTTGCTATGCTCGTAGACAGGATTGGTTGAGTGAATCATAAGGGAGATGTGAGAGTCAAGATGATGACAACCCCATGACTTCAAGATCGAGATGGACTTCAAAATTCACTACTGGGTGGAGGACGGTTGACGGGCACCCTGGAGAACCTAGTGGTTGGCCGGGATGCATGGAGAAGCGCCATGACATCTTGCGGAAAGCTTCACCCAGCCACAAAGAGACGGATGGATACCCCATTGACCGGAAGCTTACCTGTGCAGCCGCAAGCCATTATGGGCTCTGGCTTGGTCAACCCTAGGTGTGACTCTGACCGGACGGTGCTACGAGATGTAGAAGAATGGTAGGATTGGATGGGTACCGGCAGTGGCCAGAGGAACTCTTCGGAAGACCCTGTTTCGTTCGTCCCGTCTTCAAACACCATGAAGTGCGAAGACTCAAAAGGAGGGAACGATTCTTGCGGGTAAAGTGCACAAACCTCTGCAGAGTGAAGATCTAATCGGTTAGCCGTGTCCCCGGTTACGGACAATTTGAGCCTCTGGAACTTGGAAGTATTTCGGATATCTCAACACTGAACTTAATAATTTAATTGAGGGTTATTATTTAATAATTGGGAATGAGACATTGGTTGGCGGAACCATCTCAATAACTACCAACATTTTGTAGTAATTGCAAACCAGTCCTTGTTGTAGGGAAAAACTGGCTTTTTCGCAAAACAATGAAACTTAGAGCCCCACAGCCAAATTGCATATAGTATTAGTAGTTTTTATTGTTATTCTCTCTATGACTTGCCGGCATATTCAAAATGCTGACCTACACGGCTGCAACGTCTTATGTTGCAGAGGAGTATTCCGATCAGGAGTGAGGCTACGATCCGCGCTTGGCGATTGCCCTATGGAGTCGGATGGACTCGCTATTTCTTCTACGCTTCCGCAGCTTTATTTAGTTTATTTCTCATGAGTTGGCCTTCGGCCGAATTTATTCTATTGTAATGAAGACTCGATATGAGAATCGTGTAATAAATTCAGGTGTTATTGAACTTTGATTATTTCATCAATGTACTGTGTGTGCCAGCATGATCTTGGGATGGTACAGACACAGAGACTTGACCGATTTTGGGTCGGGTCGCTACAGGTAATATCAACAATAATAACTCATGCTAACCCACATCCAATTATATATATGTATCAGGATCTTTCCAACATCCTGTGCTTGCCAAAGGATAAAATATAAAAAGGAAAGGTGAAGATAATAGTAAAAGATATGCCCTTCGTAGAGGGAAGCAGAGGTTGCCATGCGCTTTTAGGGTTGGATGCACAAAATCTTAATGCGAAAGAACGTCACTTTATATTGCCACTTGTGATATGAACCTTTATTATGCAGTCCGTCGCTTTTATTTCTTCCACATCACAAGATCGTATAAAGCTTATTTCCTCCACACCAATCAATCATACGTATTTAGAGAGCAATTTTTATTGCTTGCACCGATGACAACTTACTTGAAGGATCTTACTCAATCCATAGGTAGGTATGGTGGACTCTCATGGCAAAACTGGTTTAAGGGTTTTTGGAAGCACAAGTTGTATCTCTACTTGGTGCAAAGAATTTGGCTAGCATGAGGGGGAAAGGCAAGCTCAACATGTTGGATGATCCATGACAATATACTTTATCTCAGATATAAGAAAACATAACCCATTACGTTGTCTTCCTTGTCCAACATCAACTCTTTAGCATGTCATATTTTAATGAGTGCTCCCAATCATAAAAGATGTCCAAGATAGTATATTTATATGTGAAACCTCTCTTTCTTTATTACTTCCCATTAATTGCAACGATGACCAAAGCTACGTTTGTCAACTCTCAACAACTTTTAATCATCATACTCTTCCTATGTGAAGTCATTACTCTCAATAAGATCAATATGATATTTTTATTCACTCAAGATCATAACAAGATAATCAAGCCCTTGACTCAACACTAATCTTTATTATATAGCTCACGGACTCGATTACATAGAGAGATCATAAAGCAATACTCAAAACTAGATCATACCAAAACTTTATTCTACTAGATCAAGATACTACTAAAAGGATCGAACTAAGAAAAACGGTAAAGATAGGAGTGTGATGGTGATACGATACCGGGGCATCTCCCCCAAGCTCGGCAGTTGCCAAGGGGAGTGCCCATACCCATGTGATTATGTCTCCTTTTTCGGTGATGGTGTAATATTCTTGGCATGATGCCCCTCAGGATACGATTCTCCTCCTCGAGCTTATTGACTTGCTGCTTGAGGTCCATTATTTCCTTATGAAGCTTTCCTATAACGGCTAAGGCTCCTTGCACCCAAGGGTGTTGCATAGCCGCGAGAGAATAAGTGACACTCTCTTCATATTTTCATAAGAAAGAAATCTAACATTAGAAGGGATAACCGAGTTTGGAATAGCTGAGCTTTGTAGTTCCCCCATCGTGAATCCAGCTCGGAAGCGAGAAGTGACTTCTTGATCCTCCTCCATGGCATCTATCTTCATCAAATCAGCCTCCATCTCTACCTCGTTTGCTGGCCCAAAGTGGTCAGCATTGCTGTTTGTCCTTGATCTCGATGCCGGATGAGACACCCGGCTCTCCCCGACTGACTCTTGAGAAGACATCTTGCTCTAATCTGCAACAGCAACAACTCGAAACAAGAATATAAGACAATTGCGTGATACGGGAGTCAAAACCTTCGGGAGATTATATAATGAATTTTTACCGAACAAAATATGTATCGTGCAAGAAAACGGAGTCCGGAGAGCACACAAGGTGCCCACGAGGTAGGGGCGCGCCCAGTAGGGTAGGGCGCGCCCTCCACCCCCGTGGAGGCCTCGTGTCCTTCCCGGACTGCTTCTTATTTTTCTATTTTTCTAAATATTCCAAAACGGAGAAATATTGCCATAAAAACTGTTTTGGAGTCGGTTTACTTACCGTACCACATACCTACTCCTTTTCGAAGTCTGAAACATTCCGGAAAGTGTCCCTTATGTATTCCTCCGGGGTTACGGTTTCAATAACATTGGTTTCAACATTTATAGGATTACCTAAGATATAATGTTTGATTCTTTGATCGTTCACCACCTTCGGATTTGTGCCTTCGAAGTTTTTGATTTTTATGGCACCGGAACGATAGACCTCCTCGATAACGTAAGGACCTTCCCATTTAGAGAGAAGTTTTCCTGCAAAAAATCTTAAACGAGAGTTGTATAGCAATACATAATCACCTACATTAAACTCACGCTTTTGTATTCTTTTGTCACGCCATCTTTTAACTTTTTCTTTAAACAATTTGACATTCTCATAAGCTTGGGTTCTCCATTCATCAAGTGAGCTAATGTCAAATAACCTCTTTTCACTGGCAAGTTTGAAATCATAATTGAGCTCTTTAATAGCCCAATAAGCCTTATGTTCTAGTTCGAGAGGTAAGTGACATGCTTTTCCATAAACCATTTTATACAGAGACATACCCATAGGATTTTTATATGCAGTTCTATAGGCCCATAATGCATCATCAAGTTTCTTGGTCCAATTCTTTCTAGATCTATTGACAGTCTTTTGCAAAATTAATCTGAGCTCTCTATTACTCAATTTTACTTGACCACTAGACTGTGGGTGATAAGGAGATGCAATTCTATGATTAACATCATATTTAGCAAGCATTTTACGGAAAGCACCATGAATAAAATGTGAACCACCATCAGTCATTAAATATCTAGGGACTCCAAACCTCGGGAAAATAACTTCTTTAAGCATTTTAATAGAAGTGTTATGATCAGCACTAGTAGTTGGAATAGCTTCTACCCACTTAGTAACGTAATCAACAGCAACTAAAATATGTGTGTAACCATTAGAGGTAGGAAAAGGTCCCATATAGTCAAAGCTCCAAACATCAAATGGTTCAATAACAAGTGAATAATTCATAGGCATTTCTTGACGTCTACTAATATTTACCAATTCTTTGACATTCATCACAAGACAAGACAAACTTATGGGCATCCTTGAAGAGAGTAGGCCAATAGAAACCAGATTGCAATACCTTATGTGCAGTTCTATCTCCAGCGTGGTGTCCTCCATAAGCCTCGGAGTGACACTTGCGTAGGATCTGTTCATGTTCATGCTCAGGTACACAACGTCTAATAACACCATCTACTCCTTCTTTATAAAGATGTGGGTCATCCCAAAAGTAATGTCTCAAATCATAGAAAAACTTTTTCTTTTGCTAGTATGTGACCAGGTGGTATAAATTTAGCAACAATGTAATTAGCATAATCGGCATACCATGGAGCAGTACTAGAAGTATTTATGACATTCAATTGCTCATCAGGAAAGCTATCATCAATAGGTAGTGGGTCATCAAGAACATTTTCTAACCTAGACAAGTTGTCTGCAACGGGGTTCTTAGCTCCCTTTCTATCAATAATATGCAAATCAAACTCTTGTAGCAAGAGAACCCATCTAATGAGTCTAGGTTTAGCATCTTTCTTTCCCATAATATATTTAATAGCAGCATGATCAGTGTGAATAGTTACTTTAGAATCAACAATATAAGGTATGAACTTATCACACGCAAATACAACTACTAAGAATTCTTTTTCAGTAGTAGCATAATTTCTTTGAGCATTGTCTAGAGTTTTACTAGCATATTGAATAACATTTAATTTGTTATCAACTCTTTGCCCTAGAACAGCACCTACAGCATAATCACTAGCATCACACATAATTTCAAAGGGTAAATTCCAGTCAGGTGGCTGAACGATAGGTGCAGAAATCAATGCTTTCTTAAGTATTTCAAATGCTTCTACACAATCATCATAAAAAACAAATGGTATATATTTTTGTAATAAATTAGTCAGAGGCCGAGAAATTTTTGAGAAGTCCTTAATGAACCTCCTATAAAAACCGCGTGACCAAGGAAACTTCTTATACCTTTGATGTCCTTGGGACATGGCATCTTTTCAATAGCATCAACCTTGGCTTTATCAACTTCAATACCTCTTTCCGAAACTTTATGCCCCAAGACAATACCTTCATTAACCATAAAGTGGCACTTTTCCCAATTCAAGACAAGATTAGTTTCTTCACATCTCCGCAAAACTCGATCAAGGTTGCTTAAGCAATTATCAAAAGAGGATCCATAGACGGAGAAGTCGTCCATGAAAACCTCACAAACCTTTTCACAAAAGTCAGAGTATATAGCCATCATACATATTTGAAACGTAGCAGGTGCATTACATAAACCAAAAGGCATACATCTATAAGCAAAAGTACCAAAAGGGCAAGTAAAAGTAGTCTTTGATTGATCATTGGCTGACACAGGTATTTGAGAGAAGCCAGAATAACCATCTAGAAAGCAAAAATGTGTATGTTTGGATAATCTTTCTAGCATTTGATCGCTAAAAGGTAAGGGGTAATGATCTTTTTAGTAAATTACCATCCTATAACCTGTAATAATTCTTTGCGGGATCAACTCATCTTTATCATTAGGAACGACGGTAATACCTCCCTTCTTAGGGACACAATGGACAGGACTTACCCACTGACTATCAGCAACGGGATAAATTATACCTGCATCAAGGAGCTTTAATATTTCTTTTCTTACCACTTCCTTCATCTTAGGATTCAGCCATCGTTGATGATCACGAACTGGTTTGGCATCTTCCTCCAAATTTATTTTATGTTGACATAGAGTGGGACTGATGCCCTTAATTAAGATCATCAAGAGTATATCCAATAGCAGCACGGTGCTTCTTCAGAGTTTTCAATAATCTCTCTTCTTCATGCTCTGAAAGGTTAGCACAAATATTAACAGGATATATATTTTTCTCATCAAGATAAGCGTATTTAAGAGTATCAGGCGACGGTTTAAGCTCAAACACGGGATCACCCTTGGGTGGAGGAGGATCCCCTAGGATTTCAATAGGCAAATTGTGTTTCAGGATAGGTTCCTGTTTAAAGAATACTTCATCTATTTCCCTTCTTTCATTCATAAACATATCATTTTCATGGTCTAGCAAATATTGTTCTAAAGGATCACTAGGAGGTACGGCAATAGAAGCAAGACCAATTATTTCGTCCTTACTAGGTAATTCCTCTTCACGGTGTTGTCTACTAAAGTTAGAGAAATTAAACTCATGAGACATATCACCCAAACCAATAGTAACAACATCCTTTTTGCAGTTTATCTTAGCATTAACAGTATTCAAGAAGGGTCTACCAAATATAATGGGGCAAAAGCTATCTTGTGGGGAGCCAAGAACAAGAAAATCAGCAGGATATTTAGTTTTCCCACACAAGATTTCAACATCTCTAACAGTTCCCATTGGTGAAATAGTATCTCTATTGGAAAGTTTAATTGTAACATCAATATCTTCTAACTCAGCAGGTGCAATATCATGCTTAATTTCTTTGTATAAGTCAATAGGTATAGCACTAGCACTGGCATCCATATCACATAAGCCATGATAACAATGATCTCCTATTTTAACAAAAATAACAGGCATGCCTACCACAGGTCTATGTTTATCTTTAGCACAAGGTTTGGCAATTCTAGCAGTTTCATCACAGAAATGAATAACATGCCCATCAATATTATCAGACAAGAGATCTTTAACAACAACAATATTAGGTTCAACTTTAATTTGCTCAGGAAGTGTATAAGTTCTAATATTGCTCTTACGAACCACTGTTGAAGCTTTAGCATGATCCTTTATCCTAACAGGGAAAGGTGGTTTCTCAACATAAGAAGTAGGAACAATAGGATCATTATAAGTGATAGTCTTTTCTTCAACTTTAGTAGGTGCAGCTACTTTTACTTCTATCGGAGGATGATATTTAAACCACTTCTCCTTAGGGAGATTAATATGAGCAGCAAAAGATTCATAGAAAGAAGCTACTATTTGAGAGTCAAGTCCATATTTAGTGCTAAATTTACGGAAAACATCGGTATCCATAAAAGATTTAACACAATCAAACTTAGGTGTCATACCTGACTCCTTACCTTCGTCGAGATCCCAATCTTCGGAGTTGCGTTTAATTCTATCCAATAAATCCCATTTGAATTCAATAGTCTTCATCATAAAAGACCCAGCACAAGAAGTATCGAGCATGGTGCGATTGTTTTCAGAAAGCCGAGCATAAAAACTTTGAATAATTATTTCTCTTGGAAGCTCATGATTGATGGCATGAATATAACATTTATTTAAGCCTCCCCCAAGCTTGAGCGATGCTTTCTCCTTCGCGAGGCCAAAAATTATATATATAATTACGATCACGATGAACAATATGCATAGGATAAAATTTCTGATGAAATTCCAATTTCAATCGTTTGTAGTTCCATGATCCCGTATCATCACATAGCCTATACCATGTCGATGCATCTCCCTTCAAAGAAAAATGAAGACCTTCTTCTTAATAACATCACCAGGTATACCTGCAAGCTTAAATAATCCACAAACTTCATCCACATATATTAGGTGCTCATCAGGATGCTTTGTTCCATCTCCTGCAAAAGGATTAGCTAGCAGTTTTTCTAACATACCCGAAGGAATCTCAAAGTGGACATCTTCATTTTCAGTAGGTTCAGTAGGTTGAGGAGCAACTCTTTTCTCTACTGGTCGGGGTGAAGATACCCCGAACAAGCCCCTCAGAGGATTACTTTCCATAGTAACAAGTGACACTAAATTTCAGCACACTAAATAAATTTTTCCTTACCAAATTCCACCTACGAAAGGCGCTTCACTCCCCGGCAACGGTGCCAGAAAAGAGTCTTGATGACCCACAAGTATATGGGATCTATCGTAGTCCTTTCGATAAGTAAGTGTGTCGAACCCAACGATGAGCAGAAGGAAATGATAAGCGGTTTTCAGCAAGGTATTCTCTGCAAGCACTGAAATTATAGGTAACAGATAGTTTTGTGATAAGATAATTGGTAACGAGCAACAAGTAACAAAAGTAAATAAAGTGCAGCAAGGTGGCCCAATCCTTTTTGTAGCAAAGGACAAGCCTGGACAAACTCTTATATAGAGAAAAGCGCTCCCGAGGACACATGAGAATTATCGTCAAGCTAGTTTTCATCACGTTCATATGATTCGCGTTCGGTACTTTGATAATTTGATATGTGGGTGGACCAGTGCTTGGGTGCTGCCCTTACTTGGACAAGCATCCCACTTATGATTAACCTCTATTGCAAGCATCCGCAACTACAACAAAAGTATTAAGGTAAACCTAACCATAGCATGAAACATATGGATCCAAATCAGCCCTTACTTAAGTAACGATAAACTAGGGTTTAAGCTTCTGTCACTCTAGCAACCCATCATCTACTTATTACTTCCCAATGCCTTCCTCTAGGCCCAAATAATGGTGAAGTGTTATGTAGTCGACTTTCACATAAAACCACTAGAGCATAGACAACATACATCTCATCAAAATATCGAACGAATACCAAATTCACATGACTACTAATAGCAAGACTTCTCCCATGTCCTCAGGAACAAACGTAACTACTCACAAAGCATATTCATGTTCATAATCAGAGGGGTATTAATATGCATATAGGATCTGAACATATGATCTTCCACCAAATAAACCAACTAGCATCAACTACAAGGAGTAATCAACACTACTAGCAACCTACAGGTACCAATCCCGGACTTGGAGACAAGAATTGGATACAAGAGATGAACTAGGGTTTGAGAGGAGATGGTGCTGGTGAAGATGTTGATGGATATTGCCCTCTCCTGATGAGACGAGCGTTGGTGATGACGATGTCGATGATTTCCCCCTCCCGGAGGGAAGTGTCCCCGGCATAACAGCTCTGCTGGAGCCCTAGATTGCTTCCGCCAAGGTTCCGCTTCGTGGCGGCGGAGTCTCGTCCTAAAAGCTTGCTTATGATTTTTCTTCGGACGAAAGACTTCATATACCAGAAGATGGGCACCGGAGGGCCAACAGGGGCCCACGAGGCAGGGGCGCCCTAGGAGGTAGGCGCGCCCCACCCTCGTGGCTGGTGGGCCCCTGACGCATTTCTTCCGCTCAATATTTTTATTATTTCCAAAATAACTTTCGTGGAGTTTCAGGACTTTTGAGTTGTGCGGAATAGGTCCGTAATATTTGCTCCTTTTCCACCTGAATTCCAAATGCCGCATTCTCCTCCTTATGTAAACCTTGTAAAATAAGAGAGAATAGGCATAAGTATTGTGACATAATGTGTAATAACAGCCTATAATGCAATAAATATCGATATAAAAGCATGGTGCAAAATGGATGTATCAGTCCCTGAGATGTTTTATCTCTACCCTTACGGTGATGTGGAGCAGGCTGGTGTCTGGCTTGAGTTGCCGCTTTGTCCGGACCCCGTGGTGGTCGGTCAGCCGCATTGTGCGATGACGGTATGGGCTCCAACACCTCATCATCAAACTGAGGTAGCAATTTACGCTGCGGGTAACTTTTGGCTGGGTGCTTAAGGCCAAATTCTTCAGCTGCCAGGACATTAGTCCATTTATTGTTGAGCAGATCTTGATCAGCTTGAAGCTGCTGCTGCTTCTTTTTCAGGCTCCTTGTAGTGGCTATTAGTTGGCGCTTAAAGCGCTCCTGCTCGAGGGGCTCCTCAGGCACGATAAAGTCCTCGTTGTCGAGGCTCACCTCCTCCTCGGAGAGCGGATGATAACTACCATCCTCCGAGTCTTCATTTATGGCCTGTTCGTCAGGGCTGACTTGCCCATCTTCCTGATTGTCCTGTTCGGCAGTTTGTTCGTCGAGGTCTTCTACGTCTTCGGCACCGTCCGGGGTGTTGTCGTCTCCTGTGCCGGTGTTGTTGTCCATGCTGCGGCGTGGTTTAGAGCGGCGTCGCTGATGCCCGCGCTTTGGTTTTGTCTTAGAGGGGTCATCCTCCCCTGGGTTTTCCTTGTCATCGCCGCTATTATCTTTTGGCGTATCCACCATGTATACGTCGTATGAGGAAGTGGCCGTGCATCGTCCAGTGAACGGCGTGGCTTGGGCCTCCTCTTCTCCGACACCGACGTCCATACCGTTGATGTCCTCAGAGTCATAATCGAGTGAGTCGGTTAAGTCATCGATAGTGGCTATGAAGTGGGTGGTGGGTGGGAAGCAAAATTCTCCATCGTCAGCCTCCAGTTCGAACCGGACATAATTCGGCTGTGAGTCCCCTGCCAAGGACAGATTCTTCAGTGAGTTTAGCACGTCGCCAAAAGGTGAGTGCTGGAAGATGTCTGCCGCTCTGAATCCAAAGGTCGATAGCCGATCAAGCTCGGCGTCCGCGGACGCACATGGTTTGGAACTTATAGCCGGAAACGAGTCCGGAGTTCCGGTGACACGGATATCACATGAGGCTAAGTCTATGCGCGGCTCCAACGCCGTAGGATCTGTGGCCTCCGTGGCGGGGTTGAACTTCCTGTCTTCGGATGGCGCAATTTGCTCCGGATCTAAGGCCAGAGTAATTACAGGAGCTATCTCCTGGATGTGGTCCGACGACAGATTTAAGTCATGTTCATCGAGGTGACAGGGAGCGGCTGCTGCGGTCTCGAATCCGTCGAAGATCAAGTCTCCGCGGATGTCCGCGACGTAATTCAAGCTCCCAAATCTGACCTGATGGCCAGGGGCGTAGCTTTCCATCTGCTCCAGATGGCCAAGCGAGTTGGCCCGCAGTGCGAAGCCGCCGAATACGAAGATCGATGGTAATAGGAGACGGGGGACAAAATGATCGAAGGGGCCATCAAACATTTTGACGATGGCACAGTGGAACTCTCAATGAAAGCACCAATGTCGGTGTCAAAACTGGCAGATCTCGGGTAGGGGGTCCTGAACTGTGCGTCTAGGATCGATGGTAATAGGAGACGGGGGACAAAATGTTACCCAGGTTCGGGCCCTCCCTATGGAGGTAATACCCTACTTCCTGCTTGATTGATCTTGATGAATATGAGTATTACAAGAGTTTATCTACCACGAGATCGTAACGGCTAAACCCTAGAAGTCTAGCTTGTATGACTATGGTTATGAGTATCCCGATCCGGATTAAGCCCTCCGGTTTATATAGACACCGGAGGGATCTAGGGTTACATAAGGTCGGTTACAGAGAAAGGAAATCTTCGTATTTGATCGCCAAGCTTGCCTTCCACGCCAAGGAGAGTCCCATCCAGACACAGGTGGAGTCTTCGGTCTTCGTATCTTCACAGCCCATCAGTCTGGCTCATGGCTAACAGGCCGGACGCCCGAGGACCCCTTAGTCCAGGACTCCCTCACCAAGTACCCATCATAAACTCTCATCTCTTGCATTACATTATTCGCCATCCACCTATCATTTTCCTCTCCCCCACTTCTAAAAGGATTTTCGAAAAGATTTGCCTTTTCTTCGCCCCTCTTCCGTTCATCTTCTTTGTTTGCCTTTTGGTTTCTTGTTCGCTAGATCCGTTTGCAGTCACCATGTCTGAAATTGGGGAGTTTATCGCTGAAAAAGATAGTATTAACAAAGGGGGAAACATTGATGCGTTTACCAATAATAATTCTCATGAAGAACCTAGTATTCTACACGCTAAAAAGCTTCGCATCGGTAGTGGCAATATTATTGGAAAGGCGGTTATTCAATATTTCTTCACTTGTGCCGGTGCACTTTCCACTTTGGGAGGGTCTATTCTCCATAAACTAATAGTCTCGCGGATGCTATATCTTTTCCCATAGTTGAACTTGAAAGACAATTTGTTCATATGCATCCATCCATTCAAAGGATTTTCCTAGAGTTTTCCAATATTGAGCATTCTTCTGTTAAGCGCGCCGCCACTATATTCCTAGCACATGAGTTTAGATTTATTATGAAAGAAGCTAGTGGAATTTTCACTCATTATAAAGTAGATGGTGGTCGTCCTCCCATAGAGGGAATTCTTTTTAATCAAGAGGACATAATGCGTTTACGATCTTTAGATAATGTTGCTTATAATGAAACTTAAGAAAGAGAGTCCCTACCGATGTTTTAGTTGATAAAATTTCTGAGCTTAATGATAAGTTTGCTATACAAAACAATGGATTGGGTTTCTCTCTTGGACACAAGCTCGTGACTTTTTGTCAAAAGAATGCTTATAATGATCAGTTGGTTATACAATACGAGGGGCCGAAGGAGGAACCAATTCCTCCCGAAATTGATCTTGGGGATTCTTATCCTATTAAGTTTAGCCCTTTTGATTAATTTTTCTTAGCACAAAGAAAACTTGCTGCTGAACAAAGGGAGTATGAGATAAGCTTTCGAGATTTGGCTTATCACTATTACGATTATACTTAGATTTATTCGTGTTTTATGCCTAGCTAAGCGCGTTAAACAATAGCGCTTGTTGGGAGGCAACCCAATTTTATTTTATTTTTTTGCTTTTTAGGTTCTGTTTTGCAATAAATAATTCATCTAGCCTCTGGTAAGATGTGGTTTTATGTTTTAATTAGTGTTTGTGCCAAGTAAGACCTTTGGGATAGCTTACGGTGATAGTTGATTTGATCTTGCTGAAAAACAGAAACTTTTGCACTCAGTCCCAGAACTGTTTAAAATCACAAAAGCGTGATAAAATACTGATTCTTTTTGAAGAAGATTAATAAACAAACTGCTTAGGTCTTCCTAATTTGTCAGAATTTTTGGAGTTACAGAAGTATTCGAAATATCCAGATTGCTTCAGACTGTTCTGTTTTTAACAGATTCTGTTTTCTATGTGGTGTTTGCTTATTTTGATGAATCTATGGCTAGTATCGGGGGGTATGAACCATGGAAAAGTTGGAATACAATAGATATTACACCTATATAAATAAAGAATGAGTTCACAACGGTACCAAAAGTGGTGATTTATTTTCTTATACTAATGGAGCTTATGAGATTTTCTGTTGAGTTTTGTGTTCTAAAGTTTTCAAGTTTTGGGTAAGGATTTGATGGACTATGGAATAAGGAGTGGCAAGAGCCTAAGCTTGGGGATGCCCAGGGCACCCCAAGGTAATATTCAAGGACAACCCAGAGCCTAAGCTTGGGGATGCCTCGGAAGGCATCCCCTCTTTCGTCTTCGTCTATCGGTAACTTTACTTGAGGCTATATTTTTATTCACCGCATGATATGTATTTTGCTTGGAGCATCTTGTATGATTTGAGTCTTTTCTCTTTAGTTTGTCACAATCATCCTTGCTGTACACAACTTTTGAGAGAGACACTCATTAATCGTGATTTATTAGAATACTCTATGTGCTTCACTTATATCTTTTGAGCTAGGCAATTTTACTCTAGTGCTTCACTTATATCTTTTTAGAGCACGGCGGTGGCTTTATTTTATAGAAATTGATGAACTCTGATGCTTCACTTATATTATTTTGAGAGTCTTTAAAGCAGCATTGTAATTTGCTTTGGTTATAAATTTAGTCCTAATATGATAGGCATCCAAGAGGGATATGATAAAAACTTTCATATAAAGTGCATTGAATACTATGAGAAGTTTGATTCCTTATGATTGTTTTGAGATATGAAGATGGTGATATTAGAGTCATGCTAGTGAGTAGTTGTGAATTTGAGAAATACTTGTGTTAAGATTTGTGAGTCCCGTAGCATGCACGTATGGTGAACCGTTATGTAACGAAGTTGGAGCATGCGATATTTTTTGATTGCCTTCCTTATGAGTTGCGGTCGGGGACGAGTGATGGTCTTTCCCTACCAATATATCCCCCTAGGAGCATGCACGTAGTACTTTGTTTTTATGAATAATAGATTTTTGCAACAAGAATGTGAGTTCTTAATGATTAATGTTGAGTCCATGGATTATACGCACTCTCACCCTTCCACCATTGCTAGCCTCTCTAGTACTGCACAACTTTTACCGGTGCCATAAACCCACCATATACCTTCCTCAAATAGCCACCATACTGATAGTTCTCCAACGTATCTATAATTTTTTATTGTTCCATGCTATTATATTATCATTCTTGGGGGCCCAGGCACGCCCAGGTGGGTTGTGCCCACCTCGGTGGCCTCCCGCACCCCCTCTTTACCGTATAAATTCCCAAAAATTCTGAAAACCCTCGGGGTTAACCTAGATCAGAAGTTCCACTGTTGTAGGCCTCGGTAGCCACCGAAAACCAATCTAGACCCTGTTCCAGCACCCTTCCGGAGGGGGAATCATCTCCGGTTGCTATCTTCATGATCCCGGCGCCACCACGATGAGGAGGGAGTAGTCTACCCTCGGGGCTGAGGGTTTGTACCAGTAGCTATGTGTTTAATCTTTCTCTCGTGTTCTTGAGATGTCACGATCTTGATGTATCATGGGCTTTGTTAATATAGTCGGATCATATGGTGTTTTCCCCTCTCTATCTTGTTGTGATGAATTGAGTTTTTCCCTTTGAGATTTCGTTGTTATCGGATTGAATACTTTTATGGATTTGAGAACACTTGATATATGTCTTGCAATTGAATACTCGTGGTGACAATGGGGTGTCGTATTGATTCACTTGATATATATTTTGGCACTCAGCTCGCGGATTCCCGAGGTGACATTGGGGTAATCTATGCATAGGGATTGATGCACGTTCTTGTCTTTGTTTCTCCGGTAGAAATCTTGGGGCACTCTTTGAAGTTCTTTGTGTTGGATTGAGTATTATGAATATTAATTTTCTTGGTTTTATTTTAGTATGAACTCTAGGATAGATCGAACGGAAAGAATAGCTTTGTGTTATTTTAGTACGAACTCTTGAATAGATCGAACGGAAAGAATAGCCTTGAGGTGGTTTCGTACCCTACAAAAAATTATTCTTATGTTCTCCGCTAGATAGCAACTTTGGAGTGATTCTTCATCGCACTTTGAGGGGTGGTTATATGATCCAATTATATTAGCACTGTTGAGAGATTGCACTAGCGAAAGTACGGACCCGAGGCCTCATTTTCAAGCATTGCAATACCATTTTTATGCCCATTTACTATTTGCTACCTTTCTGTTTTTATTTATTCAGATTATAAAAATATATTTCTACCATCCATATTACACTTTTACCACCATCTCTTCGCTGAACTAGTGCACCTATACAATTTGCCATTGTATTGGGTGTGTTGGGGACACAAGAGATTTCTTGTATTTGGTTGCAGGGTCGTTTGAGGCAGACCATCTTCATCCTACACCTCTCACGGATTGATAAACCTTAGGTCGTCCACTTGAGGGAAAATTGCTATTGTCCTACAAAACTCTATGCTTGGAGGCCCAACACGTGCCTACAAGAATAAAGTTGCGTAGTAGACATCACATACCTGCCTATTATGGCACTTCCATAGCCATTCCGAGATATATTGCCATGCAACTTTCCACTGTTCCGTTTATTATGACACGCATCATCATTGTCATATTGCTTTGCATGATCATGTAGTTGACATCATATTTGTGGCAAAGCCACCCTTCATCATTCTTTTTATACATGTCACTCTTGATTCATTGCACATCCCGGTACACCGCCGGGGGCATTCATATAGAGTCATATTTTGTTCTAAGTATCGAGTTGCAATTTTTGAGTTGTAAGTAAATAGAAGTATCATGATCTTCATTATTAGAGCATTGTCCCAAGTGAGGAAATAAAAGAAAGAAAGACAAAAAAGGGAAAGAAAAAAAGAGAAAAAATGAGAAAAAAAAGAAAAAATGAGAGAAAAAGAGGGAAGGGGCAACGTTACTATCGTTTTTCCATACTTGTGCTTCAAAGTAGCGCCATGATTTTCATGATAGAGAGTCTCCTATGTTGTCACTTTAATATACTAGTGGGAATTTTTCATTATAGAATTTGGCTTGTATATTCCAACGATGGGCTTCCTCAAATGCCCTAGGTCTTCGTGAGCAAGCAAGTTGGATGCGCACCCACTTAATTTTCTTTTTAATGTTTCATAAACTTATAGCTCTAGTGCATCCGTTGCATGGCAATCCCTACTCACTCACATTGATATCTATTGACGGGCATCTCCATAGCCTGTTAATATGCCTAGTTGATGTGAGACTATCTCCCTCCTTTTGTCTTCTCCACAACCACCTTCTATTCCACCTATAGTGCTATGTCCATGGCTAACGCTCATGTATTGCATGAAAGTTGAAAAGGTTTGAGAACGTTAAAAGTATGAAACAATTGCTTGGCTTGTCATCGGGTTGTGCATGATTTGAATATTTTGTGTGATGAAGATGGAGCATAGCCAGACTATATGATTTTGTAGGGATAAGCTTTCTTTAGCCATGTTATTTTGAGAAGACATAATTATCTTGTTAGTATGCTTGAAGTATTATTGTTTTTATGTCAATATTAAACTTTTGTTTTGAATCATACAGATCTAAACATTCATGCCACAATAAAGAAATTACATGGATAAATATGTTAGGTAGCATTCCACATCAAAAATTCTGTTTTTATCATTTACCTACTCGAGGACGAGCAGGAATTAAGCTTGGGGATGCTTCATACGTCTCCAATGTATCTATAGTTTTTTATTGTTCCATGCTCTTATATTATCTGTTTTGGATGTTTTATATGCATTAATATGCTATTTTATATTATGTTTGGGACTAACCTATTAACCTAGAGCGCAGTGCCAGTTTCTGGGTTTTTTTTCCTTGTTTTAGAGTTTCGCAGAAAAGGAATACCAAACGTAGTCCAAATGGAATAAAAATTTCGCCCTAATCTTTCTTGGACTAGAAGGAAACTAGGAGACTTGGAGATGAAGTTGGAGGAGCCACGAGGCGGCCAGAAGGACGGAGGGCGCGCCTAGGGGGTAGGGCGCGCCCCCACCCTTGTGGGCCCCTCGTGCACCCCCTGACCTAATTATTTTGCCTATATATACTTTTATATGCCCAGACCACTAGAGGCATCCACGAAAACACTTCTCCACCGCCGCGACCTTCTGTACTGTAAGTGCATCTAGTGCCACCCCTAGTTGGTTTTGGAGTATTGACAATGAGTTTGTGCGAATTGTAGGATAACACAGGTAGTAGTCCCTCATTGATTCGGTTTACCTACCAGAGATGACCCCTAAAAATGTGTGAAGACATTGAAGACAATGGTGGCTCGTGAAGACATTCACAGTGAAGATTATGACATGAGAAGACATTCATGTGAAGACTATGGAGTGCGAAGACATAGTTGTTTCGTAGTTTCCTTTTCTTCTTTGTTGAGTCATAGGAACCACCGATCGTTAAGTGGGGTCCAAGTGAACAAAGTCGAGGATCAAGTGATGCCCAACCAAAATCCTATGTCTTCGAGCGAAGACAATGAGAGCAAATCTTATCCAGATCTGGATGAGTCAGCTTTACTTGTAGCCCAAGTCAAGCTGCCGCGTGTGTATGAAATCCGACCGTTGGACACGTGTCGGTTCCTTAGTGACCCAAGGTCATTTCGGACAAATCAGGTCGGGTTGCCTCCTGGTTATAAATAGCCCACCCCTACACCATAAATTGGTGGCTGCTCAGAGTTAGTGCACGGCTTTTGTCGTTTGAGAGCAACCCACCGCCGAAGCATTTGAGAGAGAGATCCTTGCGAGGACAAAGCCCAAAACACCCAGAGCCAAAGAGTGTTAGGCGTCACTGAAGTCTTTCTGTCCGCGTGACCTGAAGACTTTTTACACTTGAGGACTGTGTATCCTCCAGTCGGTTAGGCGTCACGTTCTGAGCATCCAAGAGCCATTGCGGAACGCCGGTGAACAAAGTCTGTGAAGGTTTGGAACTCTACCTTGAAGACTTACCAGAGTGATTGGGCGAGGACTGGGTGTCCTTAGATCAAGGGGAATAAGGTGAAGACGCGGTCTTCTGAGTTAAATCTCAGCCTCCCTAACCGGACGTAAAGTTGTCACGGCAACTGGAACTGGTCTACCAAATCCTTGTCTTCACCAAGAAACTGGTTCTATCCCTCACTTTCCTTTTACTTTACAGTTTGTCTTCGTGAAGTCATTGCCTACATGTCTGGTCTGATTGACTTCACTGAGTGAAGAATATTTACAGTTTGGCTTCATACTGTCTTCCATCCTGATCCATACTACCTAGCTGCTGATAGTCTTCGTGCTTTCACTTCATTGCTTACTTGACTATGGCCTGTCTAGTGTAGTCTACCTTCTGCTGCATATCAATAGGTTCATTTCTACTGTTTGTCTTCAAAGACCTCGTGTTTTGAAGATTTTCATAAAAATCGCCTATTCACCCCCCCCTCTAGTCGATAACTAGCACTTTCAATTGGTATCAGAGTAAGGTGCTCCTTTGTTCTGTGTGATTCGGTTTAACCACCTGGAATTTTAGCTATGTCGACTTCAGGGACAATCAAGGTCTCTGCTGTGTGCCCAGTCTTCGATGGCACTGAGTACCCCTACTGGAAGAATAAGATGCGCATGCATCTTGAAGCCATTGACGTCGACCTCTGGTATGTCGTCAAGAATGGCGTTCCCAAGGTCGGTGAAGGTGTCACAACTGCTGATGTCAAGAGGTTCATTCAACTGGATTCGACTTCCAAGAACATCATCTGTGGTCATCTGACCAAAGGACAGTATGGCCGTGTGAGTGCACTGTAAACTGCGAAGCTAGTCTGGGACTGGCTCTCCGAGGTCAAAGAAGGCATCTCAACTCAAAGAGATTCAAGGATTGATGTTCTTCGCAACCTCTCCAACCACTTCAAGAGAAATGACAATGAGAATGTCCAGCTCACGTTTGATCGCCTCACTGATATCACAAATGAGCTTTGCGCACTTGGCACCACTGAGATCACCAAGCACGAAATCGTCAAGAAGCTACTGAGATCACTTGACAGCTCATTCGACACCCTGGCCCTGATGATTCAAGAACGTCCTGATTTCAAAGATCTCGATCCGCCTGACATACTCGAGAGGCTCAACACACATGAGTTCCAGTTATCTGAGAAGAGAGACATCTATGGCCCCAACTATGGCCGAACCCGGGCTTTGAAGGCAAAGGTTGCGTCCTCATCTGAAGAAGAATCTGACTGCAGTTCTGGTGATCCTGAAGACATTGGAAAGGAGCTAGCTATGCTCATGAAGAAGTTCCAGAAGTTCTCCAAGAAGAAAGGTTTTAGAAAGTCTTCAAGGCCCACCTCAAGAAATGATGAAGCTTCTCCTCGCGACCACAAGAAGAGAACATGTCACAAATGCAAGAAACCAGGTCACTACATCTCTAAGTGTCCTCAATGGGACAATGAAACCAAGAAGAAGAAGAAGAGCAAGGAATATGATTCTGATGACAAGAAGAAGAAGAAATCCTCAAAGTTTTTTCAAAGTCTTCATCAAAGTTTTCATCTCACAAGAAGAGCTCATCCAGCAAGGCTTGTGCGATTGTTGGCAAGGAGATGGATTCAGTGGAGGAGTCTGCTTCTGAGGAGGCGGAGGTGGAGTCTAAGCAGGAGTCCGATTCAGGTGTGGCAAGCCTGACTCTAGCTTCAGCTTATGTCGCCAATTCCATCTTCAACACTGAAGACAATGGCCTTGTCACCAACGCCGATGCTGATGATGAGGATGACTTAGTTCCTACCTACTGCTTCATGGCACATGGTGCCAAGGTAAACTCACGCAATGCTTACTTTCAAACATCAAGTGAAGATGACTCTGAATGTGAATGTAAACCTAGCTACAAAACACTTGCTAAAATTGCAACTGAACAACTAACTGCTATGGAACATATTCAAAAGTTGCTAGACAAAAGCGATGACCTGTTGGACGCGGAAATGACTCGAACTCAGTCCTTAATTGAAGACATTAAAAATCTTCATGTTAAGTACGAGTAACTTGAAAGTCGTCATGAAACACTCTCAGCTACTCATGAGAAGCTTTCCTATGATTATCTTCAACGGAAGCAAGAACTTGAGAACCCGAGAGCAACTCATGAAGATCTTCAAAAGGAGAACGAGTCACTCCATGCTCGACAGGTCAGTTCTGCTCGGGAAGGTTTTGAGCCACCATTTCTAAAATGTCTTGAGCATGATAATGATGTCTCTGTTGCTGAATGTTCTACTACTGCTACTGATGCAATATCTTCAACTGCTGATGTGGTAACTAACCCCTCTACTCAGGATACCACTACTATTGCTGATGAGAATGTCAGGTTGAAGACATTGCTTGAAACAGGGATGTACAAAAGCCTCAAAGGGCACCAGACACTATGTGATGTCCTCAAGAAATAGATTTTGCACCGAAACCCTAGGAAAGAGGGTGTTGGGTTCGAGAGGAAAATGAATGTTGATGGTTCATACTGGAAGCCTGAGCAGTACCCCAAAACCACATGGGTTGCTGCAAAGAAACATTCAGTGGATCCATCTACCTTATTTGGATTCACGTGTGCTAACCCGATTATCATTGATGAATCCTTTGATGCAAACTATAAACTATTTAAGAATCAGAATGGTGAAGTGTTTGCCAGGTATATTGGTACTAACTACAGGAATGGACCACCTTTAAAGAAGATCTGGGTGCCCAAAATAAGTCTTGAGAAGCTTCCTGTGAAAGTCATCATGACACCACCTGGGAATAAGGAAAACCCCAGATCAAAGGCATCATATGGTCCAAAGGCTTCACACAGACAGAGGACTCACCAGAGTCACCCTAACGCCAATGTTTTGCAGGGAAACCATACTCAGACTTATGAATATGAGCATGTCTCATCAAACCGCTATGTTCATAAGACCAAGAACTTTTCTGCTTATTCTTATGAGTATTATTCACCTCCTGCAAGGCTATTTGCTAGGGCTCCAAAGCCAAAGTTCTCAGATGCTACACTTAGACTCATTTCTTCTAAGCCACCCCTGAAGATGTGGGTGGTTAAGAAAAAATAACTCTCTTTTGCAGGGAAAGGTCTCCAGCCGGAAATCAAAGGCTTCTGATGCTTATGTTGGGGACCTAAAACATCTAGTGGGACGCAAGATAAAATGCCAGAATGGTCTTACTATGTATTTCATCCCAGGATTTATGGACAAACATCCTATCTACCCTAACCAGGATCTGAACTTTCATAATATGCTTTTTCGTCAAATGTTTATGCTTCACATTTCCCTTGGTGAAGCCTATCCCCCAAACTGCACTGTAGGGTACGACATCAAAGTCTTCTGAGTGGATTATGGACAGTGGATGCACTAACCACATGACTGGTGATCAAAGTCTTCTTATGGATTCAACCCTACGTCCGTCCGACAAAAGTCACATCACATTTGCTGACACTAGTAAAAGCAAGGTATTGGGCCTAGGTAGAGTTGCAATCTCAAAGGATCAGCACATGGAGAAAGTGATGCTTGTTGAATCCCTTGGTTACAACTTAATGTCTGTCTCAATGCTTTGTGATCTGAACATGATTGTGATATTTGCAAAATATCGTTGCCTTGTGCTTATGGAATCTGACAAATCTCTAGTCTTCGAAGGATATCGAAAGGACGATCAAGTTGGTCGTATGTCTTCTAGCAAAATCTTTAGAGTGCTGGCTCTAGCATCGGAGGCTAGGGCATGCGGGCATGAGGAACTTACACACTCTCGTGAAGAAGAAGCATGTCATAGGCATCGAGGGTGTCAAGTTCAAGAAGGATCATCTATGCGGTGCCTACGAAGCCGAAAAGATGACTCGGGCCAAGCATCCCTCAAAGACAATCATGACAACGACACGCCCCTTTGAGCTGCTTTACATGGACTTATTTGGCCTACTCTACTCTACCCTCACTACCACTGCTTGCCTCTTTGTCATTGTTGATGATTACTCGAGATATACATGGGTGCACATAATTATCTACAAGACTAAAGTGCAGGATGTCTTCATACGATTCGCCAATCGTGCCATGACCAACTATGGCATCAAGATCAAGCACATCAAAAGTGACAACGGCACAGAATTCAAGAACACCGGCCTCGACACTTATCTTGATACATTGGGCATCTCACATGAGTTCTCAGCTCCATAGACACCGCAGAATGGCATCATGGAGCGCAAGAATAGAATCCTCATTGAGATGGCACGGGCGATGCTTGATGAGTACAAGACTCCAAGGAAGTTCTGGCCTGAAGCCATTGATACTGCATGCCACATCATCAACCGTGTTTATCTTCACAAGTTTCTAAATAAGACATCATATGATAAGAAGCCAAACGTCATCTATTTCAGAGTATTTGGCGCTAGGTGCTGGATCAAGGATCCGCATCACACTTCAAAATTTGCACCGAAAGCACATGAAGGTTTTATGCTTGGTTACGTAAAGGATTCGCACTCCTACAGAGTCTTCAACCTCTTTCACTATAAAGTGGTTGAAACTGTGGATGTGCGGTTCGACGAGACTAACGGCTCGCAAAGAGAGCACCTGCCAAATGTGCTAGATGAAGCTACACCAAGTGAATCTATCAAGCTTATGGGTACTAGAGAAATCATACCTTCAGATGCACATGCTGAAGAAGAAATCATCATTTCTACACCTAATCAGCCTGAAGACACTGCTCAGCCTGAAGCCAATGCTGAAGATGAAGACAATGATCAGCAAGGGCAAAATCTTCGGCCAGGTCATCCTCGTGTTGCAGAAGAAGTATAGATTGAGAAGATAATTGATATCATCAATGCACCTAGTCCACTCACTTGTTCAAGAGCAACACAACTAGCAAATTTCTATGGGCACTTTGCATTTGTCTCTATATCTGAACCCCAAGAAAGTTAATGAAGCCTTCATGGAACCTGAATGGATTCAAGCTATGCAAGAAGAGCTTCAACAGTTCGAGCAGAACAATGTATGGGAGCTGGTTAAGCCTCCAGATCCTCGCAAGCACAATATTATCGGCACCAAATGGATCTATCGCAACAAACAAGATGAGCATGGACAAGTTGTCAGAAACAAGGCTCGTCTCGTTGCTCAAGGTTATACACAAGTAGAAGGGATTGACTTTGATGAAACATTTGCTCCTGTGGCTAGGCTTGAAGCCATTCACATACTGCTAGCCTATGCCAACCACAACAACATTCTTCTGTACCAAATGGATGTAAAGAGTGCCTTTCTCAACGGAAAAACTGAAGAAGAAGTGTATGTTGCACAACCTCCTGGTTTTGAAGACCCAAATCGTCCTGACATGGTATACAAGCCCAACAAGGCACTGTATGGCCTCAAACAAGCACCTCGAGCTTGGTATGACACACTCAAAGACTTCCTGAAGAGCAAAGGCTTCAAACCTGGTTCTCTAGAACCCACTCTCTTCATGAAGACATATGATGGTGAAATGTTTGTATGCCAAATCTATGTGGATGACATTATCTTCAGCTGCACAAGAGATACAGTGATGAGTTTGGGCATATGATGCAAAAGCAATATCAGATGTCCATGATGGGTGATCTCAAATTCTTCCTTGGTCTTCAAATCTGTCAGCAGAGCAATGGCATCTTCATTTCACAAGAAAAATATCTCAAAGATTGCCTGAAGAAGTTTGGAATGCAAGACTGCAAAGGGTACACGACGCCAATGTCGACAAAAGGCCAATTGGGTCCTGATACGTCTCCAACGTATCTATAATTTTTGATTGCTCCATGCTATATTATCTACTGTTTTGGACAATATTGGGCTTTATTTTCCACTTTTATATTATTTTTGGGACTAACCTATTAACCGGAGGCCCAAATTGTAATTGCTGTTTTTACCTATTTGAGTTTCAAGAAACGGAATATCAAACGGAGTCCAAACGGAATGAAACCTCCGGGAACATGATTTTCTCACTGAACGTGATCCACGAGACTTGGACCCTAAGTCAAGGACGCTTTGAGGAGGGCACGAGGTAGGGGGCGCGCCCACCCCCCAGGGCGCGCCCTCCACCCTCGTGGGCCCCATGTTGCTCCACCGACATACTTCTTCCTCCTATATATACCTACGTTCCCCCAAACGATCATATACGGAGCCAAAAACCTAATTCCACCGCCGCAACCTTCTGTACCCACGAGATACAATCTTGGGGCCTGTTCCGGAGCTTCTCCGGAGGGGGCATCCACCATGGAGGGCTTCTACATCAACACCATAGCCTCTCCGATGAAGTGTGAGTAGTTCACCTCAGACCTTCGGGTCCATAGTTAGTAGCTAGATGGCTTCTTCTCCCTTTTTGGATCTCAATACAATGTTCTCCCCCTCTCTCGGGGAGATCTATTCGATGTAATCTTGTTTTTGCGGTGTGTTTGTTGAGACCGATGAATTGTGGGTTTATGATCAAGATTATCTATGAACAATATTTGAATCTTCTCTGAATTCTTTTATGTATGATTGGTTATCTTTGCAAGTCTCTTCAATTATCAGTTTGGTTTGGCCTACTAGATTGGTTTTTCTTGCAATGGGAGAAGTGCTTAGCTTTGGGTTCAATATTATGTGTCCTTTCCCAAAGGATGAGGGGCAGCAAGGCACGATTGTATTGTTGCCATCGAGGATAACAAGATGGGGTTTTTATCATATTGCATGAATTTATCCCTCTACATCATGTCATCTTGCTTCAGGCGTTACTCTGTTTTCATGAACTTAATACTCTAGATGCATGTTGGATAGCAGTCGATGAGTGGAGTAATAGTAGTAGATGCAGGCAGGAGTCCGTCTACTTGTCTCGGACGTGATGCCTATATACATGATCATACCTAGATATTCTCATAACTATGCTCAATTATGTCAATTGCTCAACAAGAATTGCTCACCCACCGTAAAATACTTATGCTCTTGAGAGAAGCCACTAGTGAAACCTATGGCCCCCGGGTCTATCTCCATCATATTAATCTTCCATCACTTTATTTATTGCCTTTTCTTTTACTTTTCTTTTATTTTACTTTGCATCTTTATCATAAAAATACGAAAAATATTATCTATCATCTCTATCAGATCTCACTCTCGTAAGTGACCGTGAAGGGATTGACAACCCCTAATCGTGTTGGTTGCGAGGAGTTATTTGCTTTGTGTAGGTACGAGAGACTCGCGCGTAGCCTCCTACTGGATTGATACCTTGGTTCTCAAAAACTGAGGGAAATACTTACCTACTTTGCTGCATCATCCTTTCCTATTCAAGGAAATCCAATGTAGTGCTCAAGAGGTAGCAAGAAGAATTTCTGGCGCCGTCGCCGGGAAGTCTACGCAAAAGTCAACATACCAAGTACCCATTACAATCCCTTATCTCCCGCATTACATTATTTGCCATTTGCCTCTCATTTTCCTCTCCCCCACTTCACCCTTGCCATTTTATTCGCCCTCTCTTTTCCGTTTGCCTCTTTTTCGCTTGCTTTTTGCTTGCTCGTGTGCTGGATTGCTAGTTTGTCGCGATGGCTCTACCTAGATTTGGTGATCTTCACCATAAAAGATTATAAGAGATCGAAAGCAACGTTAGGAGTTTTATGGTTCTGCAATTTGAGCATAATAATTTCTTCATAAACGAGCTTAAGGAACAAAATTTTTTTATGAATTATATGAATAAGGAGCTCGATGATATGTCTAAAGAATTTGATGGTTTGAGATCCCAAATTACTCGTCTTGAGAAGTTAACTACTGAAATATCGGATAAGCAGGCTACCTTAGTTAATAAGATGGCCGCTAAACCAGATTTTTATGAAAATAAAGATGAAGATCTAAAAGTTATTGATGTGTCCCCTATTAAATCTTTGTTTTGCAATATGAATCTTGATAATGATGGGACTGAATACGATCCACCCTTACCTAGAAGGCGTTCCAAAAATTCGGAGTTTTTATATCTTGATGCTAAAATTGATAAAAATGGGATTGAAGAAATCAAAACCCTAGATGTTGCTAAACCCACTATTTTGGATTTCAAGGAATTTAATTATGAATGTTGCTCTTTGATTGATTGTATTTCCTTGTTACAATCCGTGCTAAATTCTCCTCACGCTTATAGTCAAAATAAAGCGTTTACTAAACATATCATTGATGCCTTGATGCAATCTTATGAAGAAAAACTTGAGTTGGAAGTTTCTATCCCTAGAAAACTTTATGATGAGTGGGAACCAACTATTAAAATTAAGATTAAGGATCATGAATTTTATGCTTTATGTGATTTGGGTGCGAGTGTTTCCACTATTCCCAAAACTTTGTGCGATTTGCTAGATTTCCGCGATTTTGATGATTGCTCTCTAAACTTGCACCTTGCGGATTCCATGATTAAGAAACCTATGGGAAGAATTAATGATGTTCTTATTGTTGCAAATAGGAATTATGTGCCCGTAGATTTTATCGTTCTTGATATAGATTGCAATCCTTCATGTCCTATTATTCTTGGTAGACCTTTTCTTAGAACGTTTGGTGCAATTATTGATATGAAGGAAGGGAATATTAGATTCCAATTTCCATTAAAGAAAGGCATGGAACACTTCCATAGGAAGAAAATAAAATTACCATATGAATCTATCATGAGAGTCACTTATTGATTGCCTACCAAAGATGGCAAAACCTAGATCTATCCTTGCTTTCATGCCTAGCTAGGGGCGTTAAATGATAGCGCTTGTTGGGAGGCAACCCAATTTTATTTTTAGTTTTTTTTTGCGTTTGCTTCTGTTTAGGAATAAATCTTTGATCTAGCCTCTGGTTAGATGTGCTTTTATGTTTTAATTAGTGTTTGTGCCAAGTTAAACCTGTAGGATCTTCTTGGATGATAGTTATTTGATCTTGCTGTAATTTCCAGAAACTTTCTGTTCACGAAAACAATTGTTAAGAATCACCAGAACGTGATAAAATACTGATTCCAATTGCTGCTGATCAGTATACAAATTTCCTAGGTCTTCCTATTTTTTCTGAATCCAGAAGTTTGCGTTAGTTACAGATTACTACAGACTGTTCTATTTTTGACAGATTCTGTTTTTCGTGTGTTGTTTGCTTATTTTGATGAATCTATGGCTAGTAAAATAGTTTATAAACCATAGAGAAGTTGGAATACACTAGGTTTAACACCAATATAAATAAATAATGAGTTAATTACAGTACCTTGAAGTGGTCTTTTGTTTTCTTTCGTTAACGGAGCTCATGAGATTTCTGTTGAGTTTTGTGTTGTGAAGTTTTCAAGTTTTAGGTGAAATGTTTTGATGGATTATGGAACAAGGAGTGGCAAGAGCCAATGCTCGGGGATGCCCATGGCACCCCCAAGATAATCTAAGGACACCAAAAAGTCAAAGCTTGGGGATGCCCCGGAAGGCATCCCCTCTTTCGTCTACTTCCATCGGTAACTTTACTTGGAGCTATATTTTTATTCACCACATGATATGTGTTTTGCTTGGAGCGTCTTGTATGATTTGACTTTGTTTTTTAGTTTAACACAATCATCCTTGCTGTACACACCTTTTGGGAGAGCCATGCATGATTTGGAAATTATTAGAATACTCTTTGTGCTTCACTTATATCTTTTGAGTTATATAGTTTTGCTCTAGTACTTCACTTATATCTTTTAGAGCACGGTGGTGGATTTGTTTTAAAGAAACTATTGATCTCTCATGCTTCACTTAGATTATTTTGAGAGTCTTAAATAGCATGGTAATTTGCTTAAAAAATCCTAATATGCTAGGTATACAAATATAGTAAAAACTTTCTTATGAGTGTGTTGAATGCTAAGAGAAGTTTGATGCTTGATGATTGTTTTGATGTATGGAGGTAATAATATTAAAGTCGTGCTACTTGAGTAGTTGTGAAATTGAGAAATGCTTGTGTTGAAGTTTGCAAGTCCCGTAGCATGCACGTATGGTAAACGTTATGTAACAAATTTGAAACATGAGGTGTTCTTTGATTGTCCTCCTTATGAGTGGCGGTCGGGGACGAGCGATGGTATTTTCCTACCAATCTATCCCCCTAGGAGCATGCGCGTAGTGCTTTGGTTTTTGATGGCTTGTAGATTTCTGTAGTAAGTATGTGAGTTCTTTATGACTAATGTTGAGTCCATGGATTATACGACTCTCACCCTTCCATCATTGCTAGCCTCTTGATGCAGTGCATTGCCCTTTCTCACATTGAGAGTTGGTGCAAACTTCGCGGTGCATCCAAACCCCGTGATATGATACGCTCTTTCACACATAAACCTCCCTATATCTTCCTCGAACAGCCACCATACCTACCTATTATGGCATTTCCATAGCCATTCCGAGATATATTGCCATGCAACTTTCCACCATTCTCATTTATCATGACACATTCATCATTGTCATATTGCTTAGCATGATCATGTAGTTGATATAGTATTTGTGGCAAAGCCACCGCTCATAATTCTTTCATACATGTCACTCTTGGTTCATTGCATATCCTGCACACCGCTGGAGGCATTCATATAGAGTCATACTTTGTTCTAGTATCGAGTTGTAATCATTGAGTTGTAAATAAATAGAAGTGTGATGATCATCATTTTCTAGAGCATTGTCCCAAGTGAGGAATAAAAAAAAGAGAAATGCCATAAAAAAGAGAAGGCCCAAAAAAATGAGAGAAAAAGAGAGTCTCTTGTTTCAAAGTAGCACCATAATCTTCATGATAGAGAGTCTCTTGTTTTGTCACTTTCATATACTAGTGGGAATTTTTCATTATATAACTTGGCTTGTATATTCCAACAATGGGCCTCCTCAAGTGCCCTAGGTCTTCGTGAGCAAGCAAGTTGGATGCACAACCACTTAGTTTTCTTTTATTGACCTTTCATACATATATAGCTCTATTGCATCCGTTGCATGGGAATCCCTACTCCTTGCATTAACATCAATCGACGGGCATCTCCATAGCCCGTTGATTAGCCTCGTTGATGTGAGACCTTCCCTTTTTTGTCTTCTCCACATAACCCCCATCATCATATTCTATTCCACCCATAGTGCTATGTCCATGGCTCGAGCTCATATATTGAGTGAAAGTTTATAGGTTTGAGATTACTAAAGTATGAAACAATTGCTTGGCTTGTCATTGGGGTTGTGCATGATGAGAGCATTCTTGTGTGACGAAAATGGAGCATGACTAAACTATATGATTTTGTAGGGATGAACTTTCTTTAGCCATGTTATTTTGAGAAGACATAATTGCTTAGTTAGTATGCTTGAAGTATTATTATTTTCATGTCAATATGAACTTTTGTCTTGAATCTTTCGGATCTGAATATTCATACCACAATTAAGAAGAATTACATTGAAATTATGCCAAGTAGCACTCCGCATCAAAAATTCTGTTTTTATCATTTACCTACTCGAGGACGAGCAGGAATTAAGGTTGGGATGCCTGATACGTCTCCAACGTATCTATAATTTTTTATTGCTCCATGATATATTATCTACTGTTTTGGACAATATTGGGCTTTATTTTCCACTTTTATATTATTTTTGGGACTAATCTATTAACCGGAGGCCCAGCCCAGAATTGCTGTTTTTTGCCTATTTCAGAGTTTCGAAGTAACGGAATATCAAACGGAGTCCAAACGGAATGAAACCTTCGGGAACGTGATTTTCTCACCGAACGTGATCCAGGAGACTTGGACCCTAAGTCAAGGAAGCTTCGGGGAGGGCACGAGGTAGGGGGGCGCGCCCACCCCCCCCCCTCCCAGGGCGCGCCCTCCACCCTTGTGGGCCCCATATTGCTCCACCGACGTAATTCTTCCTCCTATATATACCTACGTACCCCCAAACGATCAGATATGGAGCCAAAAACCTAATTCCACCGCCGCAACCTTCTGTACCCACGAGATCCAATCTTGGGGCCTGTTCCGGAGCTCCGCCGGAGCGGCATCCACCATGGAGGGCTTCTACATCAATACCATAGCCTCTCTGATGAAGTGTGAGTAGTTTACCTTAGATCTTCGGGTCCATAGTTAGTAGCTAGATGGCTTATTTTCTCTTTTTGGATCTCAATACAATGTTCTCCCCCTCTCTCATGGAGATCTATTCGATGTAATCTTCTTTTTGCGGTGTGTTTATTGAGACCGATGAATTGTGGGATTATGATCAAGATTATCTATGAACAATATTTGAATCTTCTCTGAATTCTTTATGTATGATTGGTTATCTTTGCAAGTCTCTTCGAATTATCAGTTTGGTTTGGTACTAGATTGGTTTTTCTTGCAATGGGAGAAGTGCTTAGCTTTGGGTTCAATCTTGCGGTGTCCTTTCCCAGTGATAGTAGGGGCAGCAAGGCATGTATTGTATTGTTGCCATCGAGGATAACAAGATGGGGTTTTTATCATATTGCATGAATTTATCCCTCTACATCATGTCATCTTGCTTAAGGCGTTACTCTGTTTTCATGAACTTAATACTCTAGATGCATGCTGGATAGCGGTCGATGAGTGGAGTAATAGTAGTAGATGCAGGCAGGAGTTGGTCTACTTGTCTCGGACGTGATGCCTATATACATGATCATACCTAGATATTCTCATAACTATGCTCAATTATGTCAATTGCTCAATAGTAATTCGTTCACCCACCGTAAAATACTTATGCTCTTGAGAGAAGCCACTAGTGAAACCTATGGCCCCCGGGTCTATCTCCATCATATTAATCTTCCATCACTTTATTTATTGCCTTTGCTTTTACTTTTCTTTTATTTTACTTTGCATCTTTATCATAAAAATACCAAAAATATTATATATCATCTCTATCAGATCTCACTCTCGTAAGTGACCGTGAAGGGATTGACAACCCCTAACCGCGTTGGTTGCGAGGAGTTATTTGCTTTGGGTAGGTACGAGGGACTCGCGCGTAGCCTCCTACTGGATTGATACCTTGGTTCTCAAAAACTGAGGGAAAATACTTACGCTACTTTGCTGCATCATCCTTTCCTCTTCAAGGAAATCCAACGCATTGCTCAAGAGGCAGCAGGCCCCGACGACAATGGTAATGAGTTTGATCAAAAGGTATACCACTCCATGATTGGTTCTTTACTTTACTTATGTGCATCTAGGCCTGATATAATGCTTAGCGTTTGCATGTGTGCCCGATTCCAAGCGGTACCAAAGGAATCGCATCACTTAGTTGGGAAGCAAATTCTTCGATATTTGGCTTACACCCCAACACTAGGATTATGGTATCCAAAGGGCTCAGCGTTTGATCTAGTTGGATTCTCAGATGCTCATTATGCTGGTGACAAGGTTGATCGCAAGTCCACATCAGGCACATGTCACTTTCTTGGACGATCTCTTGTCTGCTGGTCTTCAAAGAAGCAGAATTGTGTATCACTCTCCACTTCTGAATCCGAACACATTGCTGCTGGATCTTGCTACACTCAGCTTCTATGGATGAAGCAAACTCTCAAGGACTATGGCATCCACCGGAAGCATGTGCCACTTTACTGTGACAATGAAAGCGCCATCAAGATTGCCAACAATTCAGTTCAGCACTCGAAGACAAAGCACATTCAGATCAGTCATCACTTTCTCAGAGATCATGTCATGAAGGAAGATATTGATATCATTCACGTCAACACTGAAGAGCAATTGGCAGATATCTTCACAAAGCCCTTGGACGAGAAAAGGTTTTGCAAGTTGCGGTGTGAGCTAAATATCTTATAATCCTCAAATGTCCTGTGATTGGACACACATCCTAACGCTTATGCATGTTGATGACTTAGATGTGCAACACACGAAGTAACGTATATCTTCAATCAATGAAGACATACACTCTAAGTGTGAATACATTAACACAGAATTTGACTTCGGAGCGCCACGATAATTGTGCACCGTATATGGGTCTAATACTTCCTATACGGTGGGTAACACCACCACCAAACTTTCTTGAGGATTTTCTTTTGGCGTCATGATTGCATTATCTTCGCGTTTGGTTTTTCTTCAACATTGCTTTGACTTCAAGGTTTATATTCGCAATGTTGATTTGGTATTTTTCTAATGTATATGTATATGTGTATATATATATATATATATATATATATATATATATATATATATATATATATATATATATATATCGTGTTATGTCCTCTACAGCATTCACTTCCTCAAATTATATCTGTCTAGTCATATGCATTCTGTTGAAACATGTCGAATGTCTTCACTGGGTCCTTGTCAGCTGAAGATACAGAGGCACACATTTAAAACTGCTTTCAATGTTATATCTCTTTTGCCTGAATACCGGAGAAGCCGGAACGACCACCCGACAAACCAGGCGTGCGGGGGACCATGGAACAACTTCCAATGAGTTGCATGCATGCCACGTGTCCATCAGATGTGAACCGCCAGGGGCACCTGCGAAATTGCGTTGTGCACCACCTCGCCATCTCGCTCAAACCCTAGCGCCACCGCTAGCTCACGTCAACGCCGGAGACGAAGCGCTTAGCTGCCGCGACCTCTTCAACGCCGTCCTCACGCCGGCCGTGGAGCTCGTCTTCTCCGCCACCGCCATAGGTGTCTTCCGCCGCCAAGTTAGGGCGCGGGAGATTGGACTGCTCGGCCTCCCATCTGCCTCCTCTAGCAGTTCGTCTGTGGTAAATAAATCTCACTTTTTACAGTCTTTTTGATCTGTCAAATCCATCCACTTCAACCAAAAGTGCTTTCTACACTTCCAAACCTGGATCTGGATCTGTCTCTTTCTGAATCTCATATCTTGCAAAGTATGTTCACTTATGCTTCATAACTAGTTAGATTCCTCACTTGTACTTATTCATGGATTCGTACAAATCTAGAACCAACTCACCTCAAATAAGTGAATGTCTTCGCACTGTAAGGCAATGTCTTCAAACTGATTTATCTCCAAAATATTCTGAGAACGCATATGATCTCTTCCCCTTCCCTCGCATCTCTAATGCTATCACAGGTACATGTCCGTGGGAGAATCCCTTGGTTCTCATAGTCTGCATTCATTTCCAGAATTCTTACAACATCATATTCACTCCCCTGAAGCCAGTTCTTGCTTGACAGGTAGACGGAAGTCATTCACTATTCTGAGGCCTATCTATCTGAATATCATGGACACTGAGAAATTAGCAAGGAATGGTGGCAGGCAGCACCATGGCAATACTGCTCTAGATCTGCCTCCGGGTCTGTATGAGATGTACAAGACCGATCCAGAGGAAAACTACAATCAGCGCAAGACCTGAATCCAATGGATCCGAAGATATTAGGCAAAACAGTGGTTCAAGTACAACTTTGTCACTGCTGAATATGCTGAGAAGAATGCCATCAAGCACCCGTGGGGCGATATTCTTTATAGAAATCTGCAACCCAAGTCGAAGCCTGAAGCTATTGCTCAAGGTTTCTTTCCTTGCATGGTACGAGGACCACAACCATAAAATGCTGACCCATCGTCTCTTCTATGGTGTCATGATGACAATCTCTTCAAGCGCAAATATCAGTTCGCAAAGGAGTCAGCTGCAAAGAACATGAAGGATCTCGGACTCAACTTCAACCCTGGTCCGTCTGCTCCAAGGCCAGATGGCACACGTGACGCCAATCCCAATGTCATCGTCCCCTTCAATAGTTTCGATGGGCTCCTCTCCCACATTGCTGCTTAGAGGGCCACGGTGGATCAATCTGCTGATGACGCAGACTCTGAAGATGCGCCAGCACCACCGAAGCAGAAGAAGAAGAAGAAGAAGAAGAAGAAGAAGAAGAAGAAGAAGAAGAAGAAGAAGAAGAAGAAGAAGAAGAAGTCAAAAGCTTCAAAGCCCTCTGCTGCACCAACCGCTTCGCCTATGAAGCCCTTGAAGGCTGCACCTCCTGAACCTAGCATGCAGTCTAAAGATTTGTCTCGTGTCTCCAAGAGGACTAAGAAAACCAAGAAGCCCAAGAAAATTTCAGGGCATAACCTGACTCCTGCTGCCGTTCTGCGCAACGAGGAAGACACCATTGATCTGTCAAGTGATGAAGATCTTGGTGATGAAGCTCTTGAGATGCTGATCAAGAGCAAGCAAGAGGCGGAGATTTTCAATGATATGCCCCTCTTTGATGTTGATATTTTGAACAACTTCATCGATGAATGGTTTGATGACCAGAGCATCAGTATTGATGACGTGCAGCTGCCTGTGGACATAAACGTCACATTTCACGGAGCCATTGCCAATTAATTGGCCTTGGCTCAATAAATCATCGAGCTCAAGAACAATATTGATCATGAGAAGGCGCATTTCAAGAAGAACATGGCCAAGCTCAGTGTGGCTGATGTGCAAATCTTCAAGAAGATGTTGCATGATCTCAAGGCTGAATTCCACAAGAAGCGTGAAGAAGCCAAAGGCTCATGCGAGCGCATGAAGTACTATGTGCAGAAATGTGTTCAAGAACATAATGAAGCTGAGAAGAGAAAGGCTCTTGGGCATCCTGGCATCGACCCCAGGATGGCTACCAAGCAAAAGAAGAAGTCTGTTGCGGCCCAATCCGAAGCTCAACGGCAAGAAGAACCTAGCATTGTCTTCCCTACCAGTATGACTGCCTCAAAGCCAAAGGTCACCTTAGCAGCTTCAGAACTGAAGGAAACTAGGCATGCTGAAGTCGAAGCTAGGAAGAGGAAGCTCAAGGATGCATTTGATGATGCTCCCTCCAAGAATAAATTGAGGACAAAGGGTTCAAAGTCTTCAAAGAAAGAGTGTGCTGCTGCCCCAAAGCCCCTCATCGTTGAACCCATCTCCGTTGCTCTCCCAACTTCAACCAACCAAGAATGTCGCCTTGTGATTCATGAGCCTACTTCCACAGAGGCTCAAGCAAGTGAAGAAGTTCCAGCTGTTGACCCCAACGCAGCTGAAGACAATGTGCATGATGATGAAGTCCTTCCTCAGCTCGAGGCCCAGTCGGTATCCTCGCCTGCTCCCACGAGCAGTGAACTTATTAGCATTGGTCATCCATTGATGCCAATTGCTCAAGATGACTCATGATATGAGCGCCAACAACAAGACACCCCAGTACAAGATGAAACACCCAGTACTCCACCTGCTCAAGTCACCTCTATGGTGCTTGATGATAACAACTACATGGAAACCACTCCTTCTCCAAAGGCGTCGCCAGCGTTTCACAGGCTTCGCAAAGGCCTCAGGCCACAGGTCTCCATGTCGAGCATTCTAGAAGAAGAAGTGCAACACACTAGCTCAGTAGCATGTCAAGTGTTTCCTGAAGACACTCCTTCTGCCTCTGCCTCAGAGTCTGAAGCCAAGTCTGCTGAAGATATTCGGCTGCATCAGCCGAGGAAGAAAAATAAGAAAATAAAGGAGAAGAAAGAGAAGCCACACCCCCTGTCGGTGTCAAAACCGGTAGATATCAGGTAGGGGGTCCCAAACTGTGCGTCTAGGATCAATGGTAATAGGAGTCGGGAGACAAGATGTTTACCCAGGTTCGGGCCATCTCTATGGAGGTAATACCCTACTTCCTGCTTGATTGATCTTGATGAATATAAGTGTTACAAGAGTTGATCTACCACGAGATCGTAATGGCTAAACCCTAGAAGTCTAGCCTATATGACTGGTACTGTGTCCTTTCCGGACTAACCCCTCCGGTTTATATAGACACCGGGGGGATCTAGGGTTTACATTGAGTCGGTTACATAAGAAGGAATCTACATAGTCGGTTGCCAAGCTTGCCTTCCCAGCCAAGTAGAGTCCAATCCGGACACGGGTACAGTCTTCGATCTTCATGTCTTCACAGCCCGTCGGTCCGGCCCAATGGATAATAGGCCGGACGCCCGAGGACCCCTTAGTCCAGGACTCCCTCAGTAGCCCCCGAACCAGTCTTCAATAGCGAGGTGTTCAACACACAAATTGTCTTCGGCATTGCAAGGCGGGTTCCTCCTTTAATGATCTCCAAGTAAAGTATGCGGCCATTGATCCAATGCCGCTCCCCTCAGCTTCTGCGCGTCAAATAACTTCGTCTTCCACGCGTCGAGCAAAGGTGGAAGGTCGGGGTATTTTTGCAGATAACACCCCGTCCATGCAAGGAAGAGCGCCTATTAAAGAGATTGGATCCTAGATCCATTGGGCACCACGCAGAGAAAATCCCCGGAGACTGTTTAAGAGAAACCATTCCATATGGCTAGCGTCCCCAGCTCCTCCACCCGTTCCGGCCCAGAGAAAGGTGAGTGGGAGAGGTGTTCAGTGTCACACAGCCAATTGACGAAGCTACAAACGCAGGGATTTCTTCCTCCGGCAGATCTAGTCCCTGTTCGAGCGGGGCTAGACTTTTTCAACGGTGAGACTCAGGAAGAGGACTTTCCCAATCCATCCGTTCTTCCGAGGGCTTCTGGAATACTATGGCCTCCAGCTGCACAACTTCACCCCTGCCTCCATTCTACACATCGCGGGTTATGTCGCTTTATGCGAATTATTCCTAGGCATTGAAGCCCATTTTGAGATGTGGAGGAAATTGTTCTGTCTTTTCCCGCGCAATCATGAGGGGTCAATATTTGAAGTGGGCAGAGCCGAAGTGTGGCGTATCACCGATATCGGATATCTGTCTGGCACACGAAGGAAGGCATCTGAAGAATGGCCTTCCGAATGGTTCTATATTGAGGACGTCGCACTTCCTGACCCGGTTCGAAAGGGTCAACCTGAATTCGCGGTGTTCCACTGAAGAAACGCCACAGTTGGCGTCCCCCGAGTCTTGAAGAGGATGACAGCGCGGAAGTGCGTCAGCTCCTGAGCAAGATAAAGACGCTCGCTCAGTCCGGACTTACAATAGTCGAAGTTATGGCGATTTCCATAGTGCGAGGGGTTTAGCCGCTTCAATACAGAGGGCTGCCAATGTGGCACTATAACGGAGAGAATGATGCCTCCCGCTGTGGCTGGAAAGGCCCGTACACCTCCGTCGCTCTGGCCAAGATATTGGCCAAGCTGTTTAAAGGAGAAGAAGAGGAATTTCTTCGCATTAAGCGCAGAGATGGGTATTCTATGTATAATCCTCCTAGTTGGGTAAGCCTCAACCCCTCTGTTTCACTCATTTCACTTCCGGATTATTTTTGATAAATTTCAAATCCGTCTGTTATGACAGCACCGGCGGAAGGTCACCGAAGGACTTTATAGTCCCGCCCCTACTGCCGGAGAACCACAACCGGGAGCTTGACCCCGGGTTTGAAGAGGATCCGGACATATTTTCATGATACTCGCAGAGGGGGTATTTTACCAGGCGAGCTATGACGGCACAGAAGTGGCCATCACCGCCGACTACCCTGGCCTTCTTCCTGCTTCACATGTAAGTGATCCAGAAACACCTTCTCTAAAATGGTGCTTTTATTCTGCCTCACCCACCGCACTGTATCGTGCTCCACATGGGAGGCGTTCGGCGATTCCAAAGAGATCGGTTCCCGTGCCGGGCAAGCCTTCGAAGAGGAAGGCCCGTGAAAACGCAGCCGGGCCTTCATTGAGGAGGTACGGAAAAATATGTCTTTCAGCGACCGCACCCGACTGTGACTTGTGCATTTGTTTAGTTATAGGAAAAAGGTTCGCCAAACTATATCCGGGGGCACGGCCGGCCGCGCTCCCAACAACCGGGATTTAGATCCAGTCGGGGAGACGGGGGGCGATGTAGGAACAATGCCGGACTGCCCTTCGGCCGAGGGTTCGGACAATATGTCTGTGACCAACTCGGAGGTAGAGAGCGCCATGAATCATCGGCGCTGCAGGGCTGTTTTACGAGACCCCAAGTTCTCGGACGAGGCATTCAATGCCTTTAGCTCGGGCAACACATACGTCCGGGCTGCTCGAGACGGGCTTAGAAAAGCCACGAGGCAATATCTGACAGATGTGCAGGTAAGTTTTCTTTGTCCAAAAAAGGATAACCATATGCCCGTAGCCCCCGAGACTGAAAGTAGTTGGTACAACTGATTTAAGGATCGTTGAACAACCAGGTCCTTGCAGAGAAGAATGGCCTGCTAGCCCAAGAGCTGGAGCAGTGTCGGGCGCAGCTAAAAGATGCTACCGCCGAACTGGAAAACGTCAAGAAGTCGTCTTCTGGTAATGTTCCCCTCCACCGAGGAACAATAATTGTGTACCAACTATGCTAATGCTGCTGCTGATCGCATAATAGGGTCGTCTGATCAACTTGAAGAGAAGTTGAAGATCGCCCAAGAGGGAGAAAAAGAGGCGAAAAGGCAACACGCCGTAGGCGAGCGTGTGTTGACCCGTGTCAGAGACGAGAAAAACAAGCTACAGGATTCCAACACTGCATTGGGTGAAGAGTTGAAAGATGTTCGAGCCCAGCTAGCCGATTCCGTGAAGGAGAACAAAAAGTTGTTGGGCGGTATCTTCAATATGTGTCTGAACTATTTTTGATGTAGCTCAGAGATAAATGGGACTAATATAGTCATGTTTGCTGGTATATTGACGGGCCGTCCTGAAGAGGAGGTGTCTGGATTATCAAGTGACCTGCTGCAAAGGCTGTCACAAGTGCACGAGCATGCTCGGCTAGCCATGCGGAGCGTGGCCAAGGCCTTATGGTCGTCCGCCTCCCCTCTAGGAAGTATGGAGGAGCTTGTAGAGCTGTTCAGGGGAGCACGGCGGTGTATCCGACTATGGAAGATATCGGCCTGCCGAGAGGGTGCACGAGAGGCCTGGGCCATGGTGAAAACACGATATACCATGCTGGATCTGAATCACATGCCCTGGGTTGGACCGCTAGGGTCAAATTGGGAAGAGATTCCCGTTAGTTTAGTATATGGCCAAGTAGAGGTGGCCACCAAATATTCCCAACAGGATTGTAAGTTGGACCGCCTGTTGGACGGTATAGAGGGGGAAGTGTTTGAGTCCAAGTGACTATGTACCTTCCTTACCCTATGTAATTCTAGCTGAATTGTATAGCATTTGCCATGGCAGACCTTTTCGCTTCAACCTTCGGACCCAAGGGTGCGGAGTGTTTCCGAATACCCTCACGGCCGAATAGACTGGGGTATGCCTGGAAAACTACTCGTACGGGTCATAGTTGCTTGAACAGATAAGTTGTATCCTGCTAGTTATGTTATATTACATTGAGATCATAAGAAACATCTTCTAGAGAGAATAGTTCCGTTAAGGGTTCCTTTCCCTGGGTGTGCATGTATTAATGTACATGTCCGAATTGTGATGGAAAAATCACAATGTATGTAACTTCTGGGGGTTACCAATGCAGTAATTACAAAAACGTCTTTAATTCACTGACTGAATATTCCCTTAAGAACGCTAGCTTTCGGCTTCACCCAGTCTGAGGTACACATCCGGATGACCCGGCAGTAACAATCACAGAAGTGCTCCCTTTATGCCCTAGCCAAACTAACGGGAACGTAGGGCATAAGCACAGGAGCCAGGCAACCCAGCTTGGCCAAAACTTAAGTCATATTGATGCATATAGTGGCGAAAAAAGGTACATATGGAAGAACTCATATGTGAAGAGCTTGGTGCTCGAGGAATTTAAAACATAAAAGAGGCTGGGCAACTCGCATAGACAGGGCTCCCCCGATCGCTTCCTTCGATGGCCGTTCGATCGTGGTCAGCGTGGTCTTTTTTTCGTTCCTGCTCGTTGGATCTTCGCTGCGGATTGACTTGTGTATTTTCACCGTGCGGTAGATCCTGGCCGGGGAATGACGTGTGGCCCTCGCGCTGGATCGGATTGGCTGGGTGCCAGTTTTTCAGGTGCGGGCGGCGCGACGGCGTCATGCACGCGCTGAAACCCTAGCCGCCAACCCTTTTCGTGCCCACTCCACCTCGTTCTCCTCCCCGCTCGCTCCTATCCTCCCCCATGCCGCCACCCCCTTCCCCCGCTCGCCTCCGCCGCCTCCTCTCCTTCCCCGCACCTCCGGCCTCCCCCTCCTCCCTCCTCCTCCATCCTCCCTCATTCGTCATCACGGCAAACCATCTCCGGTCACTTAGGCCCCATGCTGGCGGCCGGGTCGGGGTGGAGGCGCAGCAGGGGTTGGTGGAGCGGCGGATGTGGGCGGGCTCCCGTCGCTGCTCCATGACGGCGGCCAGTTCAATGGGTAGGGGTAGAAAGCCATGGCGAACTTGGGAGAGGAGGAAGGCGACGGTCCAGCCCGCGACGTCGGGCAGAAAGAGATGGGGGCGGCGGCACTGGGAAAAGAGAGATGGCGGCAAAGGTGGCGGTGGCGCTGAGTAGAGAGAGCATGGCGTCGGCGGCAGCAACAACTGGTCTCTCCTCTTCGTATCATCGATGAGGGTGTGGGCTACAGGAGCACGAGGATTGGAAACCTCTTCCTCCATAATCTTGCCGAGGTGGGTTTGCACATTCCCTCGCCTCCCTCCATTGTTGATATCCATCTTATCTCTTTCTGCAGGGGGGGCTCGTCCTTACGTGGTTCTCAACCGCCGATTGAGATTTGGAGGGAGACTAGGAGAGCCAGGCAAAAATGAGTGTGCTAGCGGAGGCTCCGGGGATGCAGGGTGATAGGGCCCAGTCTATGCTCTGGTTGTGTTGTTGGGTGAGCTTCTTCACCCTTCCGGTTACAGCTGTTGGTTCCAGTCTATGAGCAATTTTTTTGTTTATTATTGTCGACTGATGCTCAGATCTAGCTAGGCTTCCATATAGAATTTTTAAGCTTTTAAATTTTTGTGTGCCTCGGATAAGTTCTTGCAAATGGGATTATTGTTCCTGCTCAGAGATGCTCTCGACCTGACTAGAGTCATAGAAAGATTTTTGTTGCCATTCTTAGTTTGTTTGGTACCTTGCTCTTTCCTTGTCAAGAAAGGGATCAATTTGTCCTGGAGCTCCTGTCCCCTTTATAAAGGAGGTTTTTGTTCCTTTGCTTGATGTGTTTCCCTCCTTTCAATTGTAGGATTTTCAAGATGGGCCTTCCTATCCATAAGTTTGTCTTTATACTGCATATTAATTCACTCTTTTGGGTAGATACCGTGGAACACCAATATTTTGTTATATCCGTGCATTTTAGTTACAGCTAAGTGCCACACCAATGAATGTGAATGTCCGTTCAGGTAATAAGTATCACAATTAGCAATTTTGGTTTGTCCCCATAGTCTATGTGTGCCCCATGTCCTTTCAGTACCTTCTGCTATTGTCCTGTATTTTTCTTCCCTTCTGCTGCAGATTAAGTGACTGAAAGCAAACAAATAGTTATGCTCGACTATTCAGATTATCAAGACGTCCCACGCGGAATTATCCGCGAGGGGGCCCTTCCCCCTCTTGGGCGCCTCCGCCTCCAGATTTGTGGAGGCCACCCTCTTCTTCCTCCCCCCATTAGGGGGAGAGTCGCTCTCCTCCTCCTCCTCCTCCTCGTCTTTAGCGGCAGAGGAGTGAGTCTTGTCTTCGGACGTCACGTCCGAAGCGCCCTTGCGGCGAGGGCCACCTTTGGCCCCCTTGGCCTTCTTCTCCGGCGCCTTGTAGGGTGCCGGAACCAGCATCTTCGCGAGGAGCGGGATGACTGGTTCCTTGGGCAGCGGAGCCGGACACCGAATCCGCTCCGCTTTCTCCGAGATGCTCTCTGACCTGACTAGAGTCATAGAAATATTTTTTTGTTGCCATTCTTAGTTTGTTTGGTGCCTTGCTCATTCCTTGTCAAGAAAGGGATCAATTTGTCCTGGAGCTCCTGTCCCCTTTATAAAGGAGGTTTTTGTTCCTTTGCTTGATGTGTTTCCCTCCTTTCAATTGTAGGATTTTCAAGATGGGCCTTCCTATCCATAAGTTTGTCTTTATACTGCATATTAATTCACTCTTTTGGGTAGATAACTAAACTCCTGTAACTTTACATAATCATTGAACTTGTGTTTCCCAATCCGAGTTTTGCTTTACAACAACTTGATTGCTTGTGTATTTGTGTAGTTTTCTGCATATTCGTACAGCTCTTTATGTTGTTCCGTTCCTTGATAAATACATCACTCTACAAGGTTGATTAAAGAAGTTAACTCTTCTTCATAGCAGTTTTTCAAATGCCCTGATGGGATGACCCTAAACATGGATAGTTTAACTTGGTATATTAGCTCAAACACCTGATCCACAAAATGGAGTTCCATTGGTCCTAACTACTGTTCTAAATCCTTCAAAAAGAAAAAAATGTGCTATACTAAATAAACTATCTGCTCTATTATTTTTATTTTTAGTCTTGCTTCCATCCATCTATTTATAGTACCGGTAGCTACAGCAGTGATGCTCTTTCTTTATCTCAGAGGGAAGCTTGGACGGATTTAGACAAGGAAAACAAGACCCGTATGAAATCGAAGCGCCCTAGTGTTGGAACCGATGATCCGCACTTGTTGTTTAAATGCAGTACATGCGCATTGCAAGTGGTAATGTTCTTAATCGACCTGATATTCCTTAGTTAGATGTCTAATAAACCAAGAATTTGACACTTGTCAAGAAGTTCAGTATATCATCGTCTACTTAGACAAAATACATCATGGTCAAACAATACAAATATTTCACAGGTACAAAAAGCATACAAATATTAATTTTCAGTAAAATGATGAAGTGTTCAGATATATCAATGCTTTCACCTCACTTGTCATGCTGTTATGAACTATATTTGTAGTTTAATTGCTATATCAGAATCAAAGTAACCCATTCGACGCTTGACTGTATCTTAGCATGCTTATTGAGTACATTCCTTATGTCATTTTTACAGATACATTCATTTGTGTCAAGTATCGCTTTTTGCCATATGGACATGATTAGTTGTCATACATTGGCCTGTTAAATTTATTGGGTGCCAAGTTCACTTGCCATATTATCAATTTTGTTTCTTCTGATTTTGGTGTTGGTGTGTGTATTGTTAGTGAAAATGTGCTCATAGTTTTTTCTAAATATGTGTACGCCATTAACTGATGTCATTGTGTTTTCTAGGGGTATATGAACCAGAAATGATGTGGTATACTTGGTTATTTGAACATGAAGGTCAACCGCGGGGTGGCGCGACATGGCGTGGCCTCAGCCAATTAGGTGTCCTCTCTTTTTGCATGTTGCTTCCTCTGGAACTCTTATTTTGTTTGGCTTATGAAGGCACATTCATCCTGCAAGTACAATCATGATTAAAAGTTAGAACGCCATGCACAGCGGTTTATTTCCATACATTGATTGCTATTTTTTATGCCTTATATACTACGCCTTATCACACAATAGTTTGGTAAAGAAAGAGAAACTCACTCCTAAATTTGCACTAATTACATATTTATGTCACTATTAATAATTTGTATTTGCTTTATCTTCTCTCATGAGTTTGTTGAGTTCCTTTCTCAATATGCTTAGATGCTTGTGCAACAGCAGAAGTAGTGGTTGATTGGCTTAGCCTTTGTGTCGGTTTCATATGTATATATGTCATTGGCCTAGCTAACATTGCCTGTCAGTAATACAGCCGCCGCGCCACCACCCTCCTCCGGTTTAGTTGTAGACTTCTTTGTGAGGAAGCCGCGGAAGGAGGAGCTCAACCGGCGTCGCCGACCGGAGAAGGAGGAGAGGCGCGGATGCCAGCCAGGGAGGCGTATCGTCTCACATTCGCGGCTAGAAAGGGCGCGCTGGTAAGTTTGGCTTGTTCTCATATCTCAGCGAGTCATGTATTTTGTATGGATCTATCCTGCTGGGATTAGTTGTAGACTTCTTTGCTGAACCCTACAGGGAGTAACGCATCCCCAGTTTGCTTCCAGCGTATAAGGCATGGGAAGAAGTGAACTTGCTTGTTCTTCATTGATTCCTAAATAAATATCTAATCTGTAATATTTTGTTATATCTATGCTCAGTTACAATTACAACATGGGGCTTCAAGTGTCTATTACCGTGGAACACCAATATTTTGTTATATCCGTGCATTTTAGTTATGGCTAAGTGCCACACCAATGAATGTGAATGTCCGTTCAGGTAATAGGTATCACAATTAGCAATTTCGGTTTGTCCCCATAGTCTATGTGTGTCCCATGTCCTTTCAGTACCTTCTGCTATTGTCCTGTATTTTTCTTCCCTTCCGCTGCAGATTAAGTGACTGAAAGCAAACAAATAGTTATGCTCGACTATTTAGATTATCAAGTACAGTATACTGCAGCATATCAGCTTCTTAAACAAATAGTTATGCTGGACTATTCAGATTATCAAGTACAATATACTGCAGCATATCAGCTTCTTAAATTTATGTTGCAGCCTAGCATATACCAGCATAAAAAAGTTACTTTTGCTCATCGTGTAGATTATGTTTCTCTAAATCACGTGTACCATTTTCAGGTACTAATAGTGCAGTGCTACATGAAGGCAATATGTTAGCATATTAGGTACTACTATTCTTTGCTCTCTAATTTGTGAGCGCTTATGTTTTTGCTGTAGTACAGACTCGGCATCTATTTATCTTGGTACAAACTAATGTTCTGATAAGGTATGATAAATTTAATAATAAGAAGATATTGCAGAGATTAGCGCGATGTATTCCTGTCTTATGATGCATTTTCGCGTACCATGCTGCAATGCTGCATTAGTTTTTGGCCGAAACTTCTTGCCTGGATATGGCCATTTATTTTTGCTACACCATGGTTAGTTAGCAGAGCTATTTAAATACAATTTCAGGGTTTTCTTGTTGCTGCTATTCCTCATGGATATTTAACAAGCAACTTGGCACCTAATGTCAATAGCATGCTTATCGGTGACGAGGGAAATGAAAGAAGGCTGCAATGGAATTTGTACTAGGTATGTTTCTCCATCTCCTCAGCTCTCTCAATCTTCATCCAATTCCCGCCTACAGAGATTGATATGGGTCTGTAGCTAGGTTCAAATATTTTCTTCCTTTCATTAAGCAACTTCCCTCAAAAAATAATGTTTCATCGTTGTGCCTCTTACGGACCTATTACAGACTACAGACTACAGCTTACTGAACTCCAAGTCCTAACATAATCTTGGTGGAATCTGAAAGACATAAAGCATATGCACCAATAGACCAAAAATCCTCTATGTTTTAAAATAAAAGAATCAACAACTTATAGTACGTAGAAAATAGTGGTATTAGTTGAAACACCATTGTAAAGAGCAATTTCAGTTCATTGAAGATTATGTCCCTTGTGGCAGGCTTTCTTTGCAAATTCTTTAGCTTAATTGATGTGTACTCGTTTTAATATTCGATAGCAAGTGCACCACGTATTTGGTTAATGCATAGTTTTTTTCTTTTCCATCCATAATGATATTTGAGGACAAGAAATTAGTATGAGATGCTTTGGGTGGTTCAAACACTTGGATAAGATTAAACACATGTGCTGAATTGGCAGTCCTTCATCCAAATTTTCTTGATAATGATACACCATTTGGCGACAAGTTCTCTACAAAACTGGTATTTGTATGACACATGGTCGTGTAGCTGTGATCAGAGAACTTGTTAAGATATAGTGGGAAAGGGACCAGAAATGCGGTTTGTATGACCGAAAACATCCTGAACAATTGAACTTATGGTTCTTTATCATTTATTATGCTCTGTTTTTTAGGAAGCTATCTGAACTCTTCTGTAGGACATACGTTCTCTATTGTTTTTCTTTAGAAGTTTCTCCATGATGGCACATTCCACCTAGAAAGAGCATCAAGGCTGGCGACCCTGTTTTTGTTCTATAGGCATCTCTTCTTCGAATGAAGCTCCAACCTGAGCAAGGGCATGGTTTGGAGAGGGTGTATCTGCTTTATGTGTGTCAGAAGAGGCAGCCTGTTGCTTTATTTTGTATGCTCGTTCTGTAAATTAAACTTAGCAATGAAGCATTGACAATTGTGTTCGCTGTCATCTCCTAGGTTGTGAGAGCTGATGGTGATTCTATTAAAAGTCCCTTGTTGCCTGGAACATTTATGTCTCTGTAAACAGCATAACTAAGGTCATATGGTTTCCAATGTGACTAAAGATCTAAATTCTTGTTGGGTGTAGTTTCTAAAGCACGGAGTTGCTGAAAAATGGAAATATTTCAACGGGCCATGATTTTCAATGGGACTTTGTGCTACCAAATTATGTGTATATACATCTCATTGTACATAACAATCCACTGTTTTTTGCTACTAATGGGGATTATATTTGGTACCATATGTGCTTGCCCACAACTATAAACAAAGTAAAACATATATTTTGTTTCAAATGGACTCTGTGTATATACATCTCATTGTAGACAACAAGCTACTGTTTATCCGGACTAAAGGAGATTAAATTTGTTGTCATATGTGCTTGGCCACAACTAAACCTTGAATATCTTTTCATCGCACACATGGAATAAACATTTTTCAACATAGCATGATTTAACACATGGGGTTTCTACTACCAATATTGAATACGTCCTTGCAAAATAAAACTATTTTCATCGACAACATGTCTTCAGTGGGTCTCTACGCCATTTAGTGCAACGGGTCAACTAGTAATGATAAAAATCTTCTGTCCAAGAAGCCCCCAGGTATAATGGACATACATATTTTAAATATGTATGTGTTAGGGGTGTGCGGTCTAGCCGTGCCAAAACTTTAAAGTGGAGAATGAACGGAAAAGAGAGAAAAAATAATGGAAACTACAGGGGAGAAGGAGACGAACAAGGAGTTCGGCGCTAGGCATAGAATCTTCGGAGTCTGGCCGCGTTCCAGGGGTTCGGCTCGATGCGATTGTCTGATGCATCATGAAGATGGTATGCTCCTCCGGTGACAACTTCATCAATTATGAAGGGACCCTCCCATTTGGGCTTGAGTTTGTCCTTTTTCTTCTCCGGCGGGCGTAGAACGAGTTCACCAACATTGTAAGTCTTAGCCCGTACTTCTCTGCTTTGGTATCTTCGAGCCTGCTGTTGGTAGAATGCTGAACGGGCTTTTGCGACATCGCGTTCCTCCTCCAGGGCATATAGGCTGTCCTGCCGATCAAGCTCGGCTTCTCTCTTCGTACATACGCACTCGAGGTGAATCATGAATAATATCGCAAGGCAATACGACCTCTGCGCCATACACCCTGAAGAAAGGTGTGTATCCGGTAGTGCGGTTGGGCGTGGTACACAACCCCCGGAGTACGGAGTCGAGCTCCTCAACCCAGTGCTTGTCTGATTCTTTCAAAGACCGCACTAGTCTGGGCTTGATGCCGCTCCTAATAAGACCGTTGGCTCGTTCGACTTGACCGTTGGTTTGTGGGTGGTAGACGGAGGCGTAGTCGAGTTTAATACCCAGATTAGTACACCAGGTTTTTACCTCGTCAGCTGTGAAATTAGAGTCGTTGTCGGTGATGATGTTGTGTGGGACACCATAACGGTGCACAACACTAGATATGAATTCAATCACTGGGCCGGACTCAGCCGTTTTGACCGGTGTTGCTCTATCCACTTAGTGAATTTGTCCACCATAACCAGCAGATATTTTTTCTTATGGCTTCCCCCTTTAAGGGGTCCAACCATATCCAGGCCCAAACTGTGAAAGGCCAAGTAATGGGGATAGTTTGCAAGGCAGTTGGGGGCATGTGGCTTTGGTTGGCGAATAGCTGGCATTCGACGTAGCATTGGACAAGGTCCTGCGCGTCTGCTCGGGCTGTCGGCCAATAAAACCCAGTCCGAAAGGCCTTGCTAATGAGGGCCCAAGCTGCGGCGTGGTGTCCGCCAAGGCCAGCGTGAATTTCCACTAAAAGCTGTCGCCCCTCTTCTTCGGAGATACATCTTTGAAGTACTCCGGTGGTGCTTTTCTTGTAGAGCTCTCCGTCGTGAACCTTGTAGGCCTTCGAATGCCTGACAATGCGGCAAGCCTCATTCTGGTCATCGGGAAGCTCCTTCCTATTAATGTAGGCCAAGAAGGGTTCGGTCCATGGGGCAATGACTACCATAATGAGATGGGCCGACGGTGTTATTTCGGTGGCTGAGCCCCCGACATTGTCTGTATGTTCGGGATTTGAGGTTGTGTTCGGATCTGAACTGTTGTCGCTGCCCTCCCCTTGCCACACCACAGATGGCTTGAAAAGCCTTTCCAGGAAGATGTTAGGTGGGATGGGGTCGCGCTTAGCACCGATGCGAGCAAGGACGTCCGCCGCTTGATTGCTTTCTCGGGCGACGTGATGAAATTCAAGCCCGTCGAACCGAGCCGACATTTTTAATACGACATTGCGATAAGCTGCCATCTTTGGATCTTTGGCGTCAAAGTCGTTGTTTATCTGAGATATCGTGAGGTTCGAGTCCCCGCGCACCTCCAGGTGTTGTATGCCCATGGATACGACCATCCGAAGACCATGCAGTAGGGCCTCGTATTCGGTTGCGTTGTTGGAGTCTGTGTATAGTATCTGGAGTACATACTGGACGATGTCTCCAGTGGGGGATGTTAATACGATTCCCGCTCCTAGTCCTGCCAACATTTTGGAGCCATCAAAATACATGACCCAATTGGAGTATGCGCCGTACTCTTTAGGGAGTTCGGCCTCTTTCCATTCGGCGACGAAGTCGGCCAGTACTTGAGATTTGATGGCTCGACGTGACTTGTATGTTATGTCGAATGGAAGTAGCTCTATGGCCCATTTAGCGATTCGTCCCGTGGCATCGCGGTTGTTTATTATGTCATTGAGTGGGACCTTAGAAGCCATCGTGATTGAACACTTCTGGAAGTAGTGTCGTAGCTTGCGGGATGACATGAAGACCGTGTATGCTATGTTTTGGTAGTGGGGGTACCGGGATTTGCATGGTGTGAGGACAATAGATACGTAGTATACTGGTTTTTGAAGTGGGGATTTGTGTCCGTCCTGTTCTCGTTCGACGACAAGTATGGCGCTCACCACCTGATGTGTTGCCGATATGTATAGCAACATGGGTTCACCCGCGTTTGGTGCGGCCAGGATTGGATTGCTTGCTAGGAGGGTCTTTATTTCCTCCAGTCCAGCAGTCACGGCGTCTGTCCATTCGAAGTTATCAGTGCGCCGTAAGAGGCAATAGAGTGGTAGTGCCTTTTCTCCTAATCTGGAGATAAAGCGGCTTAGTGCTGCCATGCATCCCGCTAGTTTTTGGACCTATTTGAGGTCTGTTGGTGTAGCCAACTGTGACAGAGCTCGGATTTTAGCCGGATTTGCTTTAATTTCTCTATTGGAAACGATGAAGCCCAGCAGTTTTCCAGCGGGGACGCCGAAGACACTCTTTTCCGGGTTGAGCTTAATGTCATATGCCTGGAGGTTGCCGAACGTAAGACGTAACTCGTCTATTAGTGTTTCGACATGCCTAGTTTTGATGAAGACGTCATCGATGTAAGATTCTACCATTTTGCCGATCTGTTTCTCCAGGAATGTTTGAATCATGCGTTGGTATGTCGCGCCGGCGTTCTTGAGCCCGGAGGGCATAGTGTTGAAGCAGAATGGCCCGTACGGGGTAATAAATGTTGTTGCAGCTTGATCGGATTCCTTCATTTTGATTTGATGGTATCCGGAATATGCATCGAGGAAACACAGTGAGTCGTGTCCTGCGGTGGCGCAATGATTTGATCAATGCGGGGAAGGGGAAAGGGATCCTTAGGGCAAGCCTTGTTGAGATCCTTGAAATCGACACACAGGCGCCAGGATTTATCCTTCTTTGGTACCATCACCAGGTTTGCCAGCCAGTCCGGATGCTTGATTTCTCTAATATATCCGGCCTCAAGCTTGGCTAGCTCCTCTCCCATGGCTTGTCGCTTGGGTTTGGAAAAGCGCCATAGTGTTTGCTTGACTGGTTTAAATCCCTTTAATATATTGAGGCTATATTCGGCCAACTTGCGTGAGATCCCTGGCATATCCGAAGGGTGCCAGGAAAATATGTCCCAGTTTTCACGCAGGAATTCTCGTAGTGCGGCGTCAACTGTTGGGTTCAGTTGAGCTCCGATAGATGCTATCTTCTTGGGGTCCGTCGGGTGGACCTGGAATTTGACTATTTCTTCTGCTGGTTTAAAGGAGGTGGATTTGGGGCGTTTGTCGAGGATCACATCGTCCCTGTCCACCGTGGAGCGTAATGCGGTTAATTCTTCGCCCGCGAGGGCTTCGGATAGCGCCTCCAGGGCCAGGGATGTGGTTTTGTTTTCAGCGCGGAGTGTTATGTCCGGATCACTAACGAGAGTGATTATACCGTTTGGTCCGGGCATTTTGAGCTTCATATACCCGTAATGAGGTATAGCTTGGAAGCGTGTAAAAGCATCTCGCCCCAACAGGGCGTGATATCCGCTGCTGAAAGGGGCCACTTGGAAAGTTATTTCTTCGGACCGATAGTTCTCCGGCATGCCGAATACTACGTCAAGTGTGATTTTTCCCGCGCACCGCGCCTCCCGACTGGGAATAATTCCTCGGAAGGTTGTGTTACTTTGCTTGATGCGGCTCCTGTCTATTTCCATTTTATGGAGTGTGTCCTCATAAATGAGGTTTAGTCCGCTGCCGCCGTCCATGAGGACCTTGGTGAGTCAAAACCCGTCCACGATGGGACTGAGGACTAACGCGGCTGGCGCTTGTACTGTTCTGTACTTTGGTTTGTCACCGGCGTTGAATGTTATAGCCGTGTCGTTCCATGGGTTTATTGCAGCAATTTGGCAGACTTCGTCGAGCTCGCGAAGTGCCCTTTTGCGCTTGTTGTTTGAAGCGAATGTCTCAGAGACCGTCAATACTCTAGAGTCGTCGTCTTCTGGGGGATGTTGTTCTGGGGCGTCCTTGATAAGGATGTCCTCGCTGCTCTTGGCTACCTGTCGTAGTATCCAACATGCTCTAAGGCTGTGGGTTGCCACGGTATCTGGTATTGTATGTATTTTGCACGGGCCATCGAGTCACCCCTCTAGAATGGTGCCGTGCTGTATAGCGGCTTTGTGTTTCTTGACTGTTGTACTGGGCGTGCCACGAGGGTGCGCCCTTTTCGCCTGTAGGGGGAGTTGGGTTGGGAATGACGGTTCCCAGCGAGCTGCCCGAGTTTCCCAAGCGCTCTCCATCGCGTTGTACTTTTGTGCGATGGTTGCTAAGGCAGCGAATTTCAGTATGCGGCGGCGATTGATGGCGTTGAGGATTCCTTTGTCCGTGCAATTTTTGCATAACGCTGATATTGCGTCATTGTCACGGCAATCTTTTACCTTGTCCTTGACAAGGAGGAATCTGGCCCAGAAGTGGTGGACCGTTTCCTGAGACTGATGTTTTATGCTCGTGAGAGCGTCTATGTCCGGGTGGGTGGGTGGAATTAAATCTGAACCCCGACCTGACCGATTATCTGGAGTCTGACGACCTTCTGGGCTTAACAATCCGGGTTCCGGAATATCTTCTGACTGTTTGGGACCGCCGTCCGATGCTATGTTCGAAGGGCTGGTCGCATCCTTTCGCGGGTGAGTATCCGGCTCTTCATGAACGGCGATCCGAACATAGTCCGTCTTTGATATAGAAGAAGACTCGCCGTCCTGCTCCACGACTACCGCAATTTGGTGGGTGACCGGTGGAGTTTTAGTTTCTCCCTGATCGGTTTTAGGCCCGATCCAATCGAAATCTGTGGCGATTCCCAAAGCGGCGATGCGATCTAGGAGCTCGTTTAAGGACGAAAACTCAGCTGGATCCATCTGCTTGGAGTGCTCGGAATTGATGCAAAGGGGGTTTTCGATGGCCCGAGAGGTCATCGTCGGCTCAACGGTCGAACGGGCAATCATAGTAAAGTCGCCCAGCCGGAGGGTTTGGCCCGGGGCTAGAGCTACCCCGGCGGTGATGTTGTCTTTAAGGACAAGGCGAGCCATCAAGCCTTTCATCAACGACACAGTGGAAATCTCAATGAAAGCACCAATGTCGGTGTCAAAACTGGCGGATCTCGGGTAGGGGGTCCCGAACTTTGCGTCTAGGATCGATGGTAACAGGAGACGGGAGATACGATGTTTATCCAGGTTTGGGCCCTCTCTATGGAGGTAATACCCTACTTCCTGCTTGATTGATCTTGATGAATATGAGTGTTACAAGAGTTGATCTACCACGAGATCGTAATGGCTAAATCCTAGAAGTCTAGCCTATATGACTATGGTAATGTGTCCTTTCCGGACTAACCCCTCCGGTTTATATAGACACCGGGGAAATCTAGGGTTTACATGGAGTCGGTTACATAAGAAGGAATCAACATAGTCGGTTGCCAAGCTTGCCTTCCCCGCCAAGTAGAGTCCAATCCGTACACGGGTACAGTCTTCGGTCTTCATGTCTTCATAGCCCGTCAGTCCGGCCCAATGGATAATAGGCCGGACGCCCGAGGACCCCTTAGTCCAGGACTCCCTCACCCCCTGCCAGTGATCTAGTCATTCTTACAGAGAATGTGATTGTGCCTGACCCTCCAGTCATTGAACAGATGGAGGTTGAAAACCCTGAGGCTGCCACCAACAACGCAACTGAAGCCAATGACTCAGTCATGGCTGAAGACAATGTGGAGCCTGAAGCCAATGTGAATGTTGAAGCCTCTATGACGCCAATCACCTTAGATGGCACTGTTCCTTCCCCAAGGCCTCATACAATGGAAAAAGCATTCAATCGTGGAGGCCAGCTTGTCACAGTCAAATGGCCAATTATGGTTCCACCTACTGCTCCCGGGCCATAGTATGATTATCATGTGGAGCAGAGGCCTCAAGTTCAGAAGCCAAAGCCACGTCTGCCAAGGCTTCCAAGTGTTGTCACTACACAGGGCTCATTCAGCATGCTCAGCTTCAGAGAGCACAATACTTTCTTTGACAACGCTAAGAACCCATACACGAAGCCCAATGTCACCTCTGATAGATTTTGGAGCATCAGCAGCGAAGCTATTACTCTTACATCCTGTACAACCAAGACCGGATTTTTCCGCACAAACGTCTGGATTGTGATGCTATGGCTAGGCTACCATGTATTGAAGAGGCCCTTGACTGCTTTCGGGTTGTTGGTCTTCTGGCTTTTGTGACTGACAAGGAACACTGGAATGAAGAGCTTCTACTGCAGTTCTATGCCACTCTACACATTCGAGGCTACAACAGGGATCCAAAGACTTGGGTCCTTGAGTGGATGACAGGTGATGTTCATCATGAAGCCAAAGCTCAGGATATCATCGAGCTTACTTCCCTGCCCACTCTAGGTGAGTTATACGAACCTGGTTGTTAGCTTCATCAAAATGAGCTGCAGAGCATTTTTCAGAAGCCTGAACCAAATTCTTAGCATGATGAAGCCATTGCCACAAGACGCTGAATACCCAAAGGAGTTCTTTATCAAGGACCTTGAGTACTTGCCACACACAGTATACCATATTCTGAGGCGTACTCTCTGGCCTATCAAGGGAAATTCTTCTGAAGCCAAACTTGAAGGCGCCATGAAGACTTTGGTATTCTATATCATCAATTGCATCAGGTTCAACACTCAGGATTTCTTCATAAGACAACTTGCTGCTTCTGGCATTGATCTGTTTGGTCTGAAATTCTATGCTCCATGGGTGAGGCGTTTGATTAAGCTTCATTCCACCACTGACTATCAGCCTTCAGCGTGCAACCATGTTGTCTTTCTGCCTGAAGTTGATATGTCTATTGAAGCCATCTACCCCGAGCCTACCAAGAAGCCACTCCACCTTCAGAATGCCGAATTCCAGAGCTTCACGCAGCCCATTGAAGGTATTCATGTGCCCAATGCTGCAACTCCTGCATATCCTCTGGCTGGCAACCTGCGCATACCACACTGAGCCAATACTGAAGCCACTGCAAGCACCATAGCTCAAAGGCCTCAGAAGCATCCTCGTGTCCTCAACGACCGCGAGCTTCTGGTGGCTTAACATCAAAAGTAGGATAGGCATCATGACTGGATGAAGCGTCAGATGCAGAGTCTCTTGGTGGATGTCAATCGCATTCGCAACTTAGCCACCAAGAACTCATTTGTTGCACATGAAGCCTGTAGGTGGTCCTGGAAGAGCCTCACAATTCTATGTCCTGAAGAAGATCTTCGCGAAGATGGCTTCACAGAGAACTTCAAGTTTGACTCCAGGCCTCCTCAAAATGCAAGCTGGCGTTGCACTCCCTCAATTGAAGATTTTGAGCATTCATCTTCGACTGCAACTGTTGTTGCCAGAGTCGTCGATGAATAAGACGACGCCACTTCACCAACCTTGGCTGCACTACATCATGATACTGTGTCAGGCCCGTCTGCACCACCAAACTCCAACATCGACCCTGCTCCTTCATCTACTCCTGCTGGGAATGAGTAGATACTCTATGTCTTCAAACATTTTTGGTCATTACTGACAAAAGGGGGAGAAGCATATGAGTTGATAGTCTTCAAGCGGTTCCATATGGGTGGTTGCTTTATTTTTGCTAAGTTCTTACAACACTTGTTTTGAAACTATTTGGCTATTGAGTTATAACACTTAAACTTGATGGTCGTCTGCTACTTTTGCTCCTACTTTGCGATGCGATGATAAATTCCGCATGAAGTCATTCTGCAGACGCCCATTTCTCATTATGCATGTCATTATCTTTGTTATCCTTATATATGCATGATGAATTGTCTTCAAAGTTGAATAGGATCTCCACAAAGTAAAACCCGCCATGTGCATTTGCATTCAAAAGCAAACTACTTATATGCACATCTTCAGGGGGAGCCTTTTCTACTTAAGAAGACAATGCCTTAATCCTTAACTTTCACATACTTTTATCCCTGTTGAGAACTTCAACTAGTTTGTCATCAATCACCAAAAAGGGGGAGAATGTAAGTGCATCTAGTGCCACCCCTAGTTGGTTTTGGAGTATTGACGACAATCTTGGTTGAGGGACTAATGTGTTTGTGAGAATTGCAGGATAATGATACGTGTCCAATGTATCTATAATTTTTTATTGTTCCATGTTGTATTATACTTGGTTTTGGACATTAATGGGCTTTATTATACACTTTTATATTATTTTTGGGACTAACCTATTAACCGGAGGTCCAACCTAGAATTGTTGTTTTTGCCTATTTCAGAGTTTCGCAAAAAAGAATATCAAACGGATTCCAAACGGAATGAAATCTTCGGGAACGTGATTTTCGGAACATACGTGATCCAGAGGACTTGGACCCTACGTCAAGACATCAACCAGGAGGACACGAGGTAGGGGGCGCACCTACCCCCCGGGCGCGCCCTCCACCCTCATGGGCCCCATGTTGCTCCACCGACGTACTTCTTCCTCCTATATATACCTACGTACCCCCAAGCTACCAGATACGAAGTCAAAAACCTAATTCCATCGCCGCAACCTTCTGTACCCGTGAGATCCCATCTTGGGGACTTTTCCGGAGCTCCGCCGGAGGGGGCATTGATCACGGAGGGCTTCTACATCAACACCATAGCCTCTCCGATGATGTGTGAGTAGTTTACCTCAGACCTTTGGGTCCATAGTTATTAGCTAGATGGCTTCTTCTATCTTTTTGGATCTCAATACAATGTTCTCCCCCTCTCTTGTGGAGATCTATTCAATGTAATCTTCTTTTGCGGTGTGTTTGTTGAGACCGATGAATTGTGGGTTTATGATCAAGTTTATCTATGAACAATATTTGAATCTTCTCTGAATTCTTTTATGTATTATTGGTTATCTTTGCAAGTCTCTTCAAATTATTAGTTTGGTTTGGCCTACTAGATTGATCTTTCTTGCAATGGGAGAAATGCTTAGCTTTGGGTTCAATCTTGCGGTGTCCTTTCCTAGTGACAGTAGGGGCAGCAAGGCACATATTGTATTGTTGCCATCGAGGATAACAAGATGGGTTTTATATCATATTGCATGAGTTTATCCCTCTACATCATGCCATCTTACTTAAAGCGTTACTCTGTTCTTTTGAACTTAATACTCTAGATGCATGCTGGATAGCGGTCCAGGTGTGGAGTAATAGTAGTAGATGCAGGCAGGAGTCGGTCTAGTTGTCTTGGACGTGATGCCTATATACATGATCATACCTAGATATTCTCATAACTATGCTCAATTCTGTCAATTGCTCAACAATAATTTGTTCACCCACCGTAATACTTATGCTCTTGAGAGAAGCCACTAGTGAAACCTATGGCCCCCGGGTCTATTTTCCATCATATTAATCTCCCGTCAACAAGTTATTTCTAGCATCGTTTTTATTTTGTTTTCTTTACTTTGCATCTTTATCATAAAAATACCAAAAATATTATCTTATCATATCTATCAGATCTCACTCTCATAAGTGACCATGAAGGGATTGACAACCCCTTTATTGCGTTGGTTGCGAAGATTTATTTGTTTGTGTAGGTGCGTGGTCTCCTACTGGATTGATACCTTGGTTCTCAAAATTGAGGGAAATACTTACGCTACTTTGCTGCATCACCCTTTCCTCTTCAAGGGAAAACCAACGCAGTGCTCAAGAGGTAGCAAGAAGGATTTCTGGCGCCGTTGCCGGGGAGTCTACGCAAAAGTCAACATACCAAGTACCCATCACAAACCCTTATCTCCCGCATTACATTATTTGCCATTTGCCTCTTGTTTTCCTCTCCCCCACTTCACCCTTGCCGTTTTATTCGCCCTCTCTTTTCTATCCGCCTTCCTCTCTCTTTTTGCCCCTTGCACTTTCTGCCGTTATGTCTGAAATTGGGGAAATTATTGCCGATATGGACAATAATAATATCATGGAAAATTCTGATGCTCCTGCTGAGGAACCCCCTATCTTACATACAAAAAAATTCCGAATTGGTAGTGGTAATATTATTGGAAAAGGAGTTATCGAAGATTTATTTACTTGTGCTGGTGCTTTTCCTTCTATGGGTAGTTCTATTCTTCATAAAACTAGTAGTCTTGTGGACGCTATCGCCATGCTTGTAGTTGAACTTGAAATACAATTTATGCACATGCATCCTTGCATACAAAGGATTTTTCAAGAATTTTCTAATATTGAGCATTCTTCTGTTAAGCGTGCCGCTACTATCTTTTTGGCTCATGAGTTTACATTTATAATAAAAGAGGCCAAATAAATCTTTGCGCATTATAGGGTGGACGCTGGCCGTCCTCCCATAGAAAGTATTCTATTTGATCAAGAGGAAATAATGCATTTCAATCTCTAGATTATGTTGCTTTTAATGAAAACCTTAGAAAAAAGGTTCCTACCAATGTTCTAGTTGATAGACTTTCTGAACTTAATAATGATTTTGCTATTCGAAATGATGAGCTAGGATATTCACTCGAGTATAGGCTCACAAAGTTCTGTCAAAAGAATGCTTATAATGATGAATTGGTTGTGCTGTCTGAAGGGTCAAGGAGGAACCTATACCTCCTAAAGTTGATCTTGGGGACTTTTGTCCCATTAAATTTAGCCCTTTTGATTACTTTTGCTTGCCTCAAAGAAAACTTGCTGCTGAACATAGAGAATACTAAATGAGTTTTAATGATCAATCCTATTATTATGGCAATACCTAGATCTATCCTTGCTTTCATGCCTAGCTAGGGGCGTTAAACGATAGCGCTTGTTGGGAGGCAACCCAATTTTATTTTTAGTATTTTTGCTTTTTGCTTCTGTTTAGGAATAAATATTTGATCTAGCCCATTGTTAGATTTGTTTTTATTTTTTAATTAGTGCTTGTGCCAAGTTTAACCTATAGGATCTTCTTGGATGATAGTTATTTGATCTTGCTGAAAATTGCAGAAACTTTCTGTTCACGAAAATAATTGTTAAAAATCACCAGAACGTGATAAAATATTGATTCCAATTGCTTATGATCAATAAACAAATTTTCTAGGACGTCCTATTTTGCTGAATTTTTGGAGTTCCAGAAGTTTGCGTTAGTTACAGATTACTACAGACTGTTCTGTTTTTGACAGATTCTGTTTTTCGTGTGTTGTTTGCTTATTTTGATGAATCTATGGCTAATAAAATAGTTTATAAACCATAGAGAAGTTGGAATACAGTAGGTTTGACACCAATATAAATAAAGAATGAGTTCATTACAGTACCTTGAAGTGGTGTTTTGTTTTCTTTCGCTAACGGAGCTCACGAGATTTTCTGTTAAATTTTGTGTTGTGAAGTTTTCAAGTTTTGGGTAAAAGATTTGATGGATTATGGAACAAGGAGTGAAAGAGCCTAAGCTTGGGGATGCCCAAGGCACACCAAGATAATCTAAGGACACCAAAAAGCCAAAGCTTGGGGATGCCCCGGAAGGCATCCCCTCTTTCGTCTACTTCCATCGGTAACTTTACTTGGAGCTATATTTTTATTCACGACATGATATGTGTTTTGCTTGGAGTGTCTTGTATTATTTGAGTCTTTGCTTTTTAGTTTACCACAATCATCTTTTCTGGACACACCTTTTGAGAGAGACACACATGATTCGGAAATTATTAGAATACTCTATGTGCTTCACTTATATCTTTTGAGCTATATAGTTTTTGCTCTAGTGCTTCACTTATATCTTTTAGAGCACGGTGGTGGTTTTGTTTTATAGAAAGTATTATTCTCTCATACTTCACTTATATTATTTTGAGAGTCTTAAACAGCATGGTAATTTGCTTAAATAATCCTAATATGCTAGGTATTCAAGACTAGTAAAAACATTCTTATGAGTGTGCTGAATACTAAGGAAGTTTGATGCTTGATGATTGTTTTGAGATATGGAGGTAGTGATATTAAAGTTGTGCTAGTTGAGTAGTTGTGAATTTGAGAAATACTTGTGTTGAAGTTTGGAAGTCCCGTAGCATGCACGTATGGTAAACGTTATGTAACAAATTTGAAACATGATGTGTTCTTTGATTGTCTTCCTTATGAGTGGCGGTCGGGGACGAGCGATGGTCTTTTCCTACCAATCTATCCTCCTAGGAGCATACGCGTAGTGCTTGGTTTTTGATGACTTGTAGATTTTTGAAATAAGTATGTGAGTTTTTTATGACTAATGTTGAGTCCATGGATTATACGCACTCTTACCCTTCCATCATTGCTAGCCTCTTCGGTACCGTGCATTGCCCTTTCTCACATTGAGAGTTGATGCAAACTTCGCCGGTGCATCCAAATCCCGTGATATGATACGCTCTTTCACACATAAACCTCGTTATTGTTGGGGAACGTAGTAATTTCAAAAATTTCCTACGCACACGCAAGATCATGGTGATGCATAGCAACGATAGGGGAGAGTGTTGTCCACGTACCCTCGTAGACCGAAAACGGAAGCGTTAGCACAACGCGGTTGATGTAGTCGTATGTCTTCATGATCCGACTGATCAAGTACCGAACGCACGGCACCTCCGAGTTCAGCACACGTTCAGCCCGATGACGTCCCTCGAACTCCGATCCAGCGGAGTGTCGAGGGAGAGTTCCGTCAGCACGACGGCGTGGTGACGATCTTGATGTTCTACCGTCGCAGGGCTTCGCCTAAGCACCGCTACAATATTATCGAGTAGGACTATGGTGGAGGGGGGCACCGCACACGGCTAAGAGATCAAGGGATCAATTGTTCTTGTGTCTAGAGGTATCCCCCTGCCCCCGTATATAAAGGAGTGGAGGAGGGGGAGAGGGCCGGCCCCTATGGCGCGCCCTTCCATGTAGTAGGAGTAGGAGACAAGGAAGGGGGAGAGGGAAGAGAAAGAAGGAGGGGGCGCCGCCCCTCCCCCTAGTCCAATTCGGACTAGTCATTGGGGAGGGGGGCGCGGCCTGCCTCTTTCTCTCCCGTAAAGCCTAATAAGGCCGATATACTTCTTCCCCCGTATTCCCGTAACTCCCTGGTACTCCGAAAAATACCCGAACCACTCGGAACCTTTCCGATGTCCGAATATAGTCGTCCAATATATCGATCTTTACGTATCGACCATTTCGAGACTCCTCGTCATGTCCCCGATCTCATCTGGGACTCCGAACTCCTTCGGTACATCAAAACTCATAAACTCATAATAAAACTGTCATCGAAACCTTAATTGTGCGGACCCTACGGGTTCGAGAACTATGTAGACATGACCGAAACACGTTTCCGGTCAATAACCAATAGCGGAACCTGGATGCTCATATTGGCTCCCACATATTCTATGAAGATCTTTATCGGTCAAACCGCATAACAACATACATTGTTCCCTTTGTCATCGGTATGTTACTTACCCGAGATTCGATCATCGGTATCCCAATACCTAGTTCAATCTCGTTACCGGCAAGCCTCTTTACTCGTTATGTAATGCATCATTTCGTAACTAACTCATTAGCTACATTGTTTGCAAGGCTTGTAGTGATGTGCATTACCGAGATGGCCCAGAGATACCTCTCCGACAATTGGAGTGACAAATCCTAATCTCGAAATACGCCAACTCAACAAGTACCTTCGGAGACACCTGTAGAGCTTATTTATAATCACCCAGTTACGTTGTGACGTTTGGCAGCACACAAAGTGTTCCTCGCTGTCAGGACCCCGATTCCAAGTCACATCGATCTAGCCGGTAACACCTCATATCACTTTGCGGCCTCACGCACGGTATTCCCACGGGTGTCGCCTTACCATGGCCCGGGACCGTTTGCGCCTTTTGGCTCACGTATATGATAGTGTCGCTAGCATCCATATGACATGGAACCCGGGCCGACATGACTAGTTGTGAACCCAAAGTGGCACTAACTTACGGAGACAGGCATACATAAATCAACATCGAGCATGTCGGTCAGCAGCGTGCGAATCCGGGCTGTAGCACTGGGCTAATAGGACTCCGGTGAACCGGGCTGTATCAGGCTAGGCAGGGCTCCGGATGTCACCGCGTGACATTTCCCCAAAGGGACAGACGTAGGAACGAGGTGAATCACATGCTGGCCAGTCAAGTGTTCCGGAGCAGTAGTTCTGGGCTAGCAGGACTCCGGTGAACCGGGCTGTAGCGGACTACTATGGCTCATGGAAGCATAGGACTACATTTCCCCATAAGAGAGGCTACCAAGGATAAACAACTAGGTTGTCGGATCCCACACATACCAAGCATTTCAATCATACACACGATATGCTCGATATGTGCAAATACAACATGGCATCACAACATGACTCTACAACTCAAGTATTTATTCATTAGGCTCCGAAGAGCCAGATATTACAAACATGGGTCTGATGACCCAGCATTCAAGTCATACAAGAAACAAGCACAAGTGGAAGCTTAACTTGTCTGAGTATAGACAACTACAAATGAAAAAGGCTAAGAAGCCTGACCATCTACCAGATCCTGCCGAGGGCACAAGATCGTAGCTGAGGTATCAAGCTAAACGTTGAAGTCCACACAGAACTACTAGCAAGACTGACGTCTCTCTGCAAAACATAAAATAGGCAAACGTGAGTACAAATGTACCCAGCAAGACTTACATCAGAACTATCTACATATGCATCGGTATCAACAAAGGGGTGGTGGAGTTTAACTGCAACAAGCCAGCTTTGACTCGGTGGCTATCCTGAACTATGACTGCAAGTAACTCTTTTGAGGTGGCGCACACGAGTCCACATATTCACCATATCAATACACCACTATGGATCCGCTCCCGTCTCCCTACGAGAACGCCATCCATAGCACTCACGCTTATCTTGCGCATTTTAGAGTATCCACTTTCACTTGTCTATGAACTGTACATGCAAACCAGAAGTCCTTTACCGCGGACACGGCTATTCGAATAGATGATGTTAACCCTGCAGGGGTGTACTTCTTCACACACGCTCTCGCCACTTACCACCATGTACATGTCGTGTATCTCGGCAACCTTCAAGCGGAGGCCTGGCGAGGGATTCAGCCACGACATGACTAACCACACAAGTCTCTAGTCCAGGTTTATTGCCTATTCGGGTTCCATCCGCAAGGAGATCCGGCCGGGGTGTCGCTCATGGCCCCAAACGATGTGTGCAGGGTTCCCAAGCCCACCTCGACGGATGGATCTACACTTGGTACACCGTGCCACGGTGCCTAGTCTGTCCCAAGCCCACCTGTACTGGGTGCCACTTGGTAGACTACTAACACTACCTACAAACACCAGAAACTAGGTACAACTCCTGGACAGAGATCATGTTGATTAATAAGTCGAGAGGGGTCGAGTTACCGGAACCCAATGTGTGGTAGTAACTGTTCATGGATCACAAACACATAACTCAGTTCCTGAGGACGGCTTCAATGAGACAACCCACCATGTACTCCTACATGGCCTCTCATCGATACCTTTACCAAATCGTGTTCACACACTTAGCTCACAACAATAGGACATGTTCACAACTTTCCAATTCATCCCCGATGAATCAGACCTGACACAACTCTAAGCAATAGCAGGCATGCCAAACAAGCATGAATGAGTAGGCACATCAGGGCTCAAACAACTCCTACTCATGCTAGTGGGTTTCATCTATTTACTGTGGCAAGGACAGGCCATGCAGAGGAAAGGGGTTCAGCTACCGCAGCATGTAACAGTTGAATCGATGTTGTCCTAATGCAGTAAAACAGAGCAGAAGCGGAAGAGTGGGATTGTATCGGAATGAACAAGGGGGTTTTGCTTGCCTGGCACTTCTGAAGATGATATAGCTCTTCGTCGCTGTCATCGAGCTCATCGTCGGAACATACGTCTACCGAGGGGGAACAACACCGGCAAACAGAGAACAAACACGATCAATGCAATGCACAATATCATGCATGATCATGACATGTCAATATGCTATGATTTGAGCTAATGCAACTAGCAACAGATTAAATGAAGTTGGTTTGAATACAAAATTCAAATTCAAACTCCATATGTGATTATTCAAATGCCATTTAATTGATTTGACCTGATCAGCAGGCATAGATTGCTCAAACATGCATGAAAATGGTACAGATGGATAGATTGGATTTTTCTGATAATTTTTCATATATAAATTATTTCATTTGAAGTTATGGTTGATTTTCTATGATTTTTAGAAGTTTGGGATATTTTTTGATATAAATAAATCATTTAAGACATTTAAATTCCAGAAAGAGTTATTGCGTCAGCACGACGCCACTGTGAGTCAGCAGGTCAGCGGGGTCATCCAGGTCAAACCTGACCAGTGGGTCCCACTGGTCAGTGGCACAACTAATTAACCAAGTTAATTAGCCTTAAGTTAATTCTAACTAAACTGTTTGTGGGGCCGGGGCCCACTAGTCAGCGACTAACTAGCTAACTAACCTAGGTTAATTAGTGTTAAACTAATTCTAACTAAAAGTGTCAGGGTGGTGGCCCACGCGTCAGTGATAGACGGGGGAAGGTCAAACCCTGGTCAGTGGGGTCAAACCCGCCGGACCTGGTCCACGGCTCGTCGCCGGCGACGATAGAGACGGTGGAGGGCTTCGGAGATCGCCCACAGGCGATGGTTTTTGGCATGGGGAGGCTCTACGAAGAGCTGCTGCTCACGCGCAGCTGATGGAGCATACGGCGGGAGCTGGGGTGGCTGGAGACGACCGCAGCGAGGTCATCCGCGGCAACCGGAGTTCGAACATGCGCGGGTTCAGTTTTCCGATGCACAACAGGACCAGCTGGTGGTCGGGGTCGTCTTCTAGGAGCAACCCGAGCATGATGGCGCGCCCAGGCGAAAACTACGGCATCTGTAGCCAGGACGGCGACATGGCCGGCCGGCGGGAGCTCTCGGCTCCGGCGGAAGAGGCGGCTAGAGGGCGGGAACGAGCTCGAGGAGGAGGGGAATAGGCGGCGGATCTCATAGTGATCACGAAGAGGGGATCGGCTTGCTCAGGGATGGCTTGGTGACGGTGAATCGACATCGGCGGTGACCGGTCCCGAGGTTGAAGACAGTGGCGATGACGACGCGGCGGAGCGTCCTGGCTGGCTTGGCTCGGTGGAGATGACGAGGAAGACGACGCGGAGCTCGTGGGCACAATAGAGGGGCGAGGGGGTAGCTGTGGCCGTGGTGGTTCTCGTCGGCGGTCTCGGGTGCGTACGGTCGGTCACGGGAGAGAGAGTCAGAGAGGGGATGGGGACGAGCAAGCGGTCGAGGGATGCGCAGGAGAGTGTGTGGCGTCCGTAGCCAGCGCTAGGCGGTCGGCGGCAAGCAGGAGGTGGCTGTAGCGTGCCAAGGCCGCTGCCACCGCGCCTCTGTCCTCTGGCGTGAGGAGGGAGATGACTGGCAGTGCCAGGTGCGCTGGGCCAGTAAGCTACAAGTGAGCGTCAGGTGAGTTTTTCTGCTCTGTTTTCTTTTTATTCAGTTATTTTGCCACTACTTGTGAATTCAAAATGAATTCAAACAATGCCAAAACACTCTGAATAATTTTATGGTGCTAGATGGACTTTTCCAACAGCAAATAAAACATTTCAAAGTTATTTGAAAATATATCCCATATATTATGAATATAATTCCAAATTCAAATACAATAATGATTTAAATTCAGTGCCCAAAATATTCCTTACAAATGTTCATTATTTTTGGTTTGGTGCAAAAGCCTTGCCAAAAATATTAAACAGTTAATAAGAACATTTTGAGAAACATTGAATGCAATTTTCCAGGGTTCTTTGCCCTACTTGAATTAAATTTTGAGGCTTCCGAATTTCCTCAATTCAAGTTTCAAAATTTTAAACATGATGCAAGCAAGATGCAGACACTAGGCAACACCAGAAGCAAAGGATGTGACACTCCGGTAAATGGGAGTTGCATAATCTCATAGTCATAGGAACATGTATAAGTCTTGAAGAAAGCAATAGCAACATACTAAACGATCAAGTGCTAAGCTAACGGAATGGGACAAGTCAATCACATCATTCTCCTAATGATGTGACCCCGTTAATCAAATGACAACTCATGTCCATGGCTAGGAAACTTAACCATCTTTGATTCACGAGCTAGTCAAGTAGAGGCATACTAGTGACACTATGTTTGTCTATGTATTCACACATGTATCAAGTTTCCGTTTAATACAATTCTAGCATGAATAATAAACATTTATAATGAAATAAGGAAATAAATAATAACTTTATTATTGCCTCTAGGGCATATTTCCTTCAGTCTCCCACTTGCACTAGAGTCAATAATCTAGTTCACATCGCCATGTGATTTAACACCAATATTCATATCTGTATATGATTAACACCCATAGTTCACATCTTCATGTGACCAACACCCAAAGGGTTTACTAGAGTCAATAATCTAGTTCACATTGCAATGTGATTAACACCCAAAGAGTACTAAGGTGTGATCATGTTTTGCTCATGAGAGAAGCTTAGTCAACGGGTCTGTCACATTCAGAGCCGTATGTATTTTGCAAATATTCTGTGTCTACAATGCTCTCCATGGAGCTACTCTAGATAATTGCTCCCACTTTCAATATGTATCCAAATTGAGACTTAGAGTCATCTGGATCGGTATAAAAGCTTGCACCTATGTAACTCTTTACGACGGGCTCTTTTATCACCTCCATAATCGAGAAATATTTCCTTAGTCCTCACTAAGGATATTCTTGACCAATGTCCAGTGATCTACTCTTAGATCACTATTGTGCTCCCTTGCCAAATTCAGAGCAAGGTATACAATAGGTCTGGTACATAGCATTGCATACTTTATAGAACCTATAACTGAGGCATAGGGAATGACTTTCATTCTCTTTTCTATTTTCTGCCGTGGTCGGGATTTGAGTCTTACTCAATTTCACACCTTTGCAACACAGGCAAGAACTCTTTCTTTGACTGTTCCATTTTGAACTACTTCAAAATCATGACATGGTATGTACTTTTTTGAAAAAACTTACCAAGCGTCTTAATCTATCTCAATATATCTTGATGCCCAATATGTAAGTAGCTTTACTGAGGTCTTTCTTTTAAAGAACTCCTTTCAAATACTCCTTTATGCTTTCCAGAAAAATTCTACATCATTTCCGATCAACAATATGTTACTCACATATATTTATCAGAAAGGCGGTAGTGCTCCCACTCATTTTATTGTAAATACAGGCTACACCGCAAGTCTGTATAAAACTATATGCTTTGATCAACTTATCAAAGCGTATATTCCAACTCTGAGATGCTTGCACCAGTCCATAGATGGATCGTTGGAGCTTGCACATTTTGTTAGCACCTTTAGGATTGACAAAACCTTCTGGTTGCATCATATACAACTCTTCTTTAAGAAAACCATTAAGGAATGCAGTTTTGACATCCATTTGCCGATTTCATAAAATGTGGCAATTGCTAACATGATTCGGACAGACTTAAGCATCACTACGCTTGAGAAAATCTCATTGTAGTCAACACATTGAACTTGTCGAAAACCTTTTGTGACAAGTCGAGCTTTGTAGATAGTAACACTACTATCATCGTCATCTTCCTCTTGAAGATCCATTTATACAATATGGCTTGCCGATCATTGGGCAACTCCACCAAAGTCCACACTTTGTTCTCATACATGGATCCCATCTCAGATTTCATGGCCTTAAGCCATTTCACGGAATCTGGGCTCATCATTGCTTCCTCATAGTTCGTAGGTTCATCATGGTCTAGTAACATGACTTCCAGAACAGGATTACCGTACCACTCTGGTGCGGACTGTACTTTGGAAGACCTACGAGGTTTTGTAGTAACTTAATCTAAAGTTTCATGATCATCATCATTAGCTTCCTCACTAATTAGTGTAGGAATCACTGGAACTGATTTCTGTGATGAACTACTTTCCAATTCAAGAGAAGGTACAAATTACCTTATCAAGCTCTACTTTCCTCCCACTCACTTCTTTCGAGAGAAACTCCTTCTCTAGAAAGGATCCATTCTTAGCAACGAATGTTTTGCCTTCGGATCTGTGATAGAAGGTGTACCCAACAGTTTCCTTTGGGTATTCTATGAAGACGCACTTCTCCGATTTGGGTTCGAGTTTATCAGGTTGGAAACCTTTTTCACATAAGCATCGCAACTCCAAACTTTAAGAAACGACGGCTTAGGTTTACTGCTAAACCATAGTTCATACGGTGTCGTCTCAACGGATTTAGATGGTGCCCTATTATAGTGAATGCAGCTATCTCTAATGCATAACCCCAAAACAATAGTGGTAAATCGGTAAGATACATCATAGATCGCACCATATCCAATAAAGTGTGGTTACGACGTTCGGACACACCATTATGCTGTGGTGTTTCATGTGGCGTGAGCTGTGAAACTATTCCACATTGTTTAAAAATGAAGGCCAAACTCGTAACTCAAATATTCTTTTTTACGATCAGATTGTAGAAACTTTATTTTCTTGTTACGATGATTCTCCACTTTACTCTGAAATTATTTAAACTTTTCAAATGTTTCAGACTTGTGCTTCATTAAGTAGATATACGCATATCTGCTCAAATCATTTGTGAAGGTCAGAAAATAACGATACCCGCCACGAGCATCAACACTCATTGGACCGCATACATCGGTATGTATTATTTCCAACAAGTTAGTAGCTCGTTCCATTGTTCCGGAGAACGAAGTTTTAGTCATCTTGCCCAAAAGGCACGGTTTGCAAGCATCAAATGATTCATAACCAAGTGATTCCGAAAATCGATCTTTATGGAGTTTCTTCATGCGCTTTACACCGATATGACCCAAACGGCAGTGCCACAAATAAATTGCACTATCATTATTAACTTTGCATCTTTTGGCATCAACATTATGAATATGTGTATCACTATGATCAAGATTCAATAAACCATCACCATTGGGTGTATGACCATAGAAGGTTTTATTCATGTAAACAGAATAACAATTTATTCTCTATATTAGATGAATAATCATATCGCAATAAACATGATCTTATCATATTTATGCTCAACGCAAACACCAAATAACATTTATTTAGGTTTAACACTAATCTCGGAAATATAGGGAGTGTGTGATGATGATCGTATCAATCTTGGAACTACTTCCAACACTCATCATCACTTCCCCCTCAACTAGTTTCTGTTTATTCTGTAACTCCTGTTTCGAGTTACTAATCTTAGCAACCGAACAAGTATCAAATACTCAGGGGCTACTATAAACACTAGTAAGGCACACATCAATAACCTGTATATCAAATATACCCTTGTTCACTTTGCCATCCTTCTTATCCACCAGATATTCAGGGCATTTCCGCTTCTAGTGACCATTTCCTTTGCAGTGTAAGCACTCAGTTTCAGGCTTTGGTCTAGCTTTGGGCTTCTTCGCGGGAGTGACAACTTGCTTGTCATTCTACTTGAAGTTACCTTTCTTTCCCTTTGTCCTTTTCTTGAAACTAGTGGTCTTGTCAATCATCAACACTTGATGCTCTTTCTTGATTTCTACCTTCGTCGATTTCAACATCACGAAGAGCTCGGGAATCATTTTCGTCACCCCTTGCATACTATAGTTCATCACGAAGTTCTAATAACTTGGTGATGGTGACTAGAGAACTCTGTCAATCACTATCTTATCTGGAAGATTAACTCCCACTTGATTCAAGCGATTGTAGTACCCAGACAATCTGAGCACATGCTCACTAGTTGAGCGATTCTCCTCCATCTTTTAGCTATATAACTTGTTGGAGATTTCCTATCTCTCAACTCGGGTATTTGCTTGAAATATTAACTTTAATTCTTGGAACATCTCATATGGTCCATGAGGTTCAAAACGTCTTTGAAGTCCCGATTCTAAGCCGTTAAGCATGGTGCACTAAACTATCAAGTAGTCATCATATTGAGCTAGCCAAACGTTCATAACGTCTGCATCTGCTCCTGTAATAGGTCTGTCACCTAGCGGTGCATTAAGGACATAATTCTTCTGTGCAGCAATGAGGATAAACCTCAGATCACGGACCCAATCCGCATCATTTCTACTCACATATTTCAACACAATTTTCTCTAGGAACATATCAAAATAAACATATGAAAGCAACAACGCGAGCTATTGATCTACAACATAATTTGCAAAATACTACCAGGACTAAGTTCATGATAAATTTAAGTTCAATTAATCATATTACTTAAGAACTCCCACTTAGACAGACATCTCTCTAGTCATCTAAGTGATCACGTGATCCAAATCAACTAAACCATGTCCGATCATCACGTGAGATGGAGTAGTTTTCAATGGTGAACATCACTATGTTGATCATATCTACTATATGATTCACGCCGACCTTTCGGTCTCGTGTTCGAGGCCATATCTGTATATGCTAGGCTCGTCAAGTTTAACCTGAGTATTCCGTGTGCAACTGTTTTGCACCGTTGTATTTGAACGTAGAGCCTATCACAACCGATCATCACGTGGTGTCTCAAAGACGAAGAACTTTCATAACGGTGCATACTCGTGGAGAACACTTCTTGATAATTAGTGAGAGATTATCTTATAATGCTACCGTCAATCAAAGCAAAATAAGATGCATAAAGGATAAACATCACATGCAATCAATATAAGTGACATGATATGGCGATCATCATCTTGTGCTTGTGATCTCCATCTCCGAAGCACCGTCATGATCACCATCGTCACCGGCGCGACACCTTGATCTCCATCGTAGCATCGTTGTCCTCTCGCCACCTATTGCTTCTACTACTATCGCTACCGCTTAGTGATAAAGTAAAGCAATTACAGGGCGCTTGCATTTCATACAATAAAGCGACAACCATATGGCTCCAGCCAGTTGCTGATAACTCGGTTACAAAACATGATAATCTCATACAATAAAACATAGCATCACGTCTTGACCATATCACATCACAACATGCCCTGCAAAAACAAGTTAGACGTCGTCTACTTTGTTGTTGCAAGTTTTACGTGGCTGCTACGGGCTGAGCAAGAACCGTTCTTACCTACGCATCAAAACCACAACGATAGTTCGTCAAGTTAGTGCTGTTTTAACCTTCGCAAGGACCGGGCGTAGCCACACTCGGTTCAACTAAAGTTGAAGAAACTGGCACCCGCCAGCCACCTGTGTGCAAAGCACGTCGGTAGAACCAGTCTCGCGTAAGCGTACACGTAATGCCGGTATGGGCCGCTTCATCCAACAATACCGCCGAACTAAAGTATGACATGCTGGTAAGCAGTATGACTTGTATCGCCCACAACTCAGTTGTGTTCTACTCATGCATATAACATCTACGCATAAAACCTGGCTCGGATGCCACTGTTGGGGAACGTAGTAATTTCAAAAATTTCCTACGCACACGCAAGATCATGGTGATGCATAGCAACAAGAGGGGAGAGTGTTGTCCACGCCCTCGTGAGACCGAAAGCGAAGCGTTAGCACAACGCGTTGATGTAGTCGATGTCTTCATGATCCGACCGATCAAGTACGAACGCACGACACCTCCGAGTTCAGCACACGTTCAGCCCGATGACGTCCCTCGAACTCCGATCCAGCCGAGTGTCGAGGGAGATTTCCGTCAGCACGACGGCGTGGTGACGATCTTGATGTTCTACCGTCGCAGGGCTTCGCGTAAGCACCGCAACAATATTATCGAGGAGGACTATGGTGGAGGGGGGCACCGCACACGGCTAAGAGATCAAGGGATCAATTGTTCTTGTGTCTAGAGGTACCCCCCTGCCCCCGTATATAAAGGAGTGGAGGAGGGGGAGAGGGCCGGCCCCTATGGCGCGCCCTGGAGGAGTCCTACCTCCATCGGGAGTAGGATTCCTCCCCTTCCATGTAGTAGGAGTAGGAGACAAGGACGGGGGAGAGGGAAGAGAAGGAAGGAGGGGGCGCCGCCCCTCCCCCTAGTCCAATTCGGACTAGTCATTGGGGGGGGGGGGCGCGGCCTGCCTCTTTCTCTCCCCTAAAGACCAATAAGGCCCATATACTTCTTCCCCCGTATTCCCGTAACTCCCCGGTACTCCGAAAAATACCCGAACCACCCGGAACCTTTCCGATGTCCGAATATAGTCGTCCAATATATCGATCTTTACGTATCGACCATTTCGAGACTCCTCGCTATGTCCCCGATCTCATCCGGGACTCCGAAATCCTTCGATACATCAAAACTCATAAACTCATAATAAAACTGTCATCGAAACCTTAAGCGTGCGGAACCTACGGGTTTGAGAACTATGTAGACATGACCGAAACACGTTTCCGGTCAATAACCAATAGCGGAACCTGGATGCTCATATTGGCTCCCACATATTCTACGAAGATCTTTATTGGTCAAACCGCATAACAACATACGTTGTTCCCTTTGTCATCGGTATGTTACTTGCCCGAGATTCGATCGTCGGTATCCCAATACCTAGTTCAATATCGTTACAGGCAAGTATCTTTACTCGTTATGTAATGCATCATTCCGTAACTAACTCATTAGCTACATTGCTTGCAAGGCTTATAGTGATGTGCATTACCGAGAGGGCCCAGAGATACCTCTCCGACAATCGGAGTGACAAATCCTAATCTCGAAATATGCCAACTCAACAAGTACCTTCGGAGACACCTGTAGAGCTCCTTTATAATCACCCAGTTACGTTGTGACGTTTGGTAGCACACAAAGTGTTCCTCCGGTAAATGGGAGTTGCATAATCTCATAGTCATAGGAACATGTATAAGTCTTGAAGAAAGCAATAGCAACATACTAAACGATCAAGTGCTAAGCTAACGGAATGGTTCAAGTCAATCACCTAATGATGTGACCCTGTTAATCAAATGACAACTCATGTCCATGGCTAGGAAACTTAACCATCTTTGATTGATGAGCTAGTCAAGTAGAGGCATACTAGTGACACTATGTTTGTCTATGTATTCACACATGTATCAAGTTTCCGGTTAATACAATTCTAGCATGAATAATAAACATTTATCATGAAATAAGGAAATAAATAATAACTTTATTATTGCCTCTAGGGCATATTTCCTTCACTTATATCTTCCTCAAAACAGCCACCATACCTACCTATTATGGCATTTCTATAGCCATTCCGAGATATATTTCCATGCAACTTTCCACCGTTCCGTTTATTATGACACGCTCATCATTGTCATATTGCTTTGCATGATCATGTAGTTGACATCGTATTTGTTGCAAAGCCACCGTTCATAATTTTTCATACATGTCACTCTTGATTCATTGTTATCCCGGTATACCATCGGAGGCATTCATATAGAGTCATACTTTGTTCTAGTATCGAGTTGTAATCATTGAGTTGTAAATAAATAGAGGTGTGATTATCATCATTCATAGAGCATTGTTCCCAAAAAAAGAGAAAGCAAAAAAAAGTGAAGGCCCAAAAAAAGGGACAATGCTACTATCCTTTTTTCCACACTTGTGCTTCAAAGTAGCACCATGATCTTCATGATAGAAAGTCTCTTGTTTTTTCACTTTCATATACTAGTGGGAATTTTTCATTATAGAACTTGGCTTGTATATTCCAACGATGGGCTTCCTCAAATGCCCTAGGTCTTCGTGAGCAAGCAAGTTGGATGCACACCCACTTAGTTTCTTTTGTTGAGCTTTCATGCATTTATAGCTCTAGTGCATCTGTTGCATGGCAATCCCTACTCCTTGCATTAACATCAATCGATGCGCATCTCCATAGCTCATTGATTAGCCTCGTTGATGTGAGACTTTCTCCTTTTTTCGTCTTCTCCACATAACCCCCATCATTATATTATATTCCGCCCATAGTGCTATATCCATGGCTCACGCTCATGTATTGCGTGAAGGTTGAAAAAGTTTGAGATTACTAAAGTATGAAACAATTGCTTGGCTTGTCATCGGGGTTGTGCATGATGAGAGCATTCTTGTGTGACGGAAATGGAGCATGACTAAACTATATGATTTTGTAGGGATGAACTTTCTTTGGCCATGTTATTTTGAGAGGACATAATTGCTTAGTTAGTATGCTTGAAGTATTATTACTTTTATGTCAATATTAAACCTTTATCTTCAATCTTTCGGATCTGAATATTCATACCACAATTAGGAGAATTACATTGAAATTATGCCAAGTAGCATTCCACATCAAAAATTCTGTTTTTATCATTTACCTACTCGAGGACGAGCAGGAATTAAGCTTGGGGATGCTTGATACATCTCCAACGTATCTATAATTTTTTATTGTTCCATGCTATATTATACTCTGTTTTGGACATTAATGGGCTTTATTATACACTTTTATATTATTTTTGGGACTAACATATTAACCTGAGGCCCAGCCCATAATTGTTGTTTTTTGCCTATTTCAGAGTTTCGCAGAAAAAGAATATCAAACGGAGTCCAAACGGAATGAAACCTTCGGGAACGTGATTTTCGGAACGAACGTGATCCAGAGGACTTGGACCCTACGTCAAGACATCAACCAGGAGGGCACGAGGCAGGAGGGCGCGCCAACCCCCCTGGGCACGCCCTCCACCCTCATGGGCCCCACGTTGCTCTACAGACGTACTTCTTCCTCCTATATATACCTACATACCCCCAAACTACCAGATACGGAGCCAAAAACCTAATTCCACCGCCGCAACCTTCTGTACCCGTGAGATCCCATCTTGGGGCCTTTTCCGGAGCTCCGCCGGAGGGGCATCGATCATGGAGGGCTTCTACATCAACATCATAGCCTCTCCGATGATGTGTGAGTAGTTTACCTCAGACCTTCGGGTCCATAGTTATTAGCTAGATGGCTTCTTCTCTCTTTTTGGATCTCAATACAATGTTGTCCTCCTCCCTTGTGGAGATCTATTCGATGTAATCTTCTTTTGCGGTGTCTTTGTTGAGACCGATGAATTGTGGGTTTATGATCAAGTTTATCTATGAACAATATTTGAATCTTCTCAGAATTCTTTTATGTATGATTGGTTATCTTTGCAAGTCTCTTCGAATTATCAGTTTGGTTTGGCCTACTAGATTGATCTTTCTTGCAATGGGAGAAGTGCTTAGCTTTGGGTTCAATCTTGCGGTGTCCTTTCTCACTGACAGTAGGGGCAGCAAGGCACGTATTGTATTGTTGCCATCGAGGATAACAAGATGGGCTTTATATCATATTGCATGAGTTTATCCCTCTACATCATGTCATCTTACTTAAAGCGTTACTCTGTTCTTTTGAACTTAATACTCTAAATGCATGCTGGATAGCGGTCGATGTGTGGAGTAATAGTAGTAGATGCAGGTAGGAGTCGGTCTACTTGTCTCGGACGTGATGCCTATATACATGATCATACCTAGATATTCTCATAACTATGCTCAATTCTGTCAATTGCTCAACAGTAATTTGTTCACCCACCGTAATACTTATGCTCTTGAGAGAAGCCAGTAGTGAAACCTATGGCCCCCGGGTCTATTTTCCATCATATTAATCTCCCGTCAACAAGTTATTTATAGCGTCGTTTTTATTTTGTTTTCTTTACTTTGCATCTTTATCATAAAAATACCAAAAATATTATCTTATCATATCTATCAGATCTCACTCTCGTAAGTGACCGTGAAGGGATTGATAATCCCTTTATTGTGTTGGTTGCGAGGATTTATTTGTTTGTGTAGGTGCGAGGGACTCGTGCGTGGTCTCCTACTGGATTGATACCTTGGTTCTCAAAACTGAGGGAAATACTTACTCTACTTTGCTGCATCACCCTTTCCTCTTCAAGGGAAAACCAACGCAGTGCTCAAGAGGTAGCAGATAAGACAAGTAGTAGTTCCTTATTGATTCGGTTTACCTACCAAAGATGACCCCTAAAAATGTGTGAAGACACTGAAGACAATGGTGGTTCATGAAGACATTCACAGTGAAGATTAAGACATGAGAAGACATTCATGTGAACACTATGGAGTGCGAAGACATAGTTGTTTTGTAGTTTCCTTTTCTCCTTTGTTGAGTCATAGGAACCACCGTACTGTTAAGTGGGGTCCAAGTCAACAAAGTCAGAGTGACTGAAGTGATGCTCAACCAAAATCCTATGTCTTCGAGCAAAGACAATGAGAGCAAATCTTATCCAGAGCTGGATGAGTCAGCTTTACTTGTATCCCAAGTCAAGCTGTCGTGTGTGTTTGAAATCCAACCGTTCAACACGTGTCGGTTCCTTAGTGACCCAGGGTCATTTCAGAGAAATCAGGTCGGGTTGCCTCCTGGCTATAAATAGCCCAACCCCTACACCATAAATTGGTGGCTGCTGAGAGTTAGTGCACGGCTTTTGTCCTTTGAGAGCAACCCACCTCCGAAGCATTAGATAGAGAGGAGATCATTGCAAGGACAAAGCCCAAAACACCTAGAGCCAAAGAGTGTTAGACATCACTGAAGTCTTTCCGTCCGCATGACCTGAAGACTTGTTACACTTGAGGACTGTGTATCCTCCAGCTGGTTAGGCGTCGCGTTCTGAGCATCCAAGAGCCATTGTGGATCACCGATGAACGAAGTCTGTGAAGGTTTGGATGTCTACCTTGAAGACTTACCAGAGTGATTGGACAAGGACTGGGTGTCCTTAGCTCAAGGGGAATAAGGTGAAGGCGCGGTCGTCTGAGTTAAATCTCAGCCTCCCTAACCACACGTACAGTTGTCACAACAACTGGAACTGGTCTACCAAATCCTTGTATTCACCAAGAAACTGGTTCTATCCCTCACTTCCCTTTTGCTTTACAGTTTGTCTTCGTGAAGGCATTGCCTACTAGTCTGTTCTGATTGACTTCACTGAGTGAAGACTATTTACTGTTTGGCTTCATACTGTCTTCCATCCTGATCCATACTACCTAGCTGCTGATAGTCATCGTGCTTTCGCTTCATTGCTTACTTGACTATGGCTTGTCTAGTGTAGTCTACCTTCCGCTGCATATCAATAGGTTCATTTCTACTGTTTGTCTTCAAAGACCTCGTGTTTTCAAGGCTTTCGTAAAAATCGCCTATTCACCCCCCCTCTAGTCGATAACTAGCACTTTCATGTACCCGTGAGATCACATCTAGGGGCCTTTTTCGGCGTCCTGCCAGAGGGGGATTCGATCACGGAGGGCTTCTACATCAACACCATTGCCCTTCCTATGAAGCGTGAGTAGTTTACCACAGACCTACGGGTCCATAGCTAGTAGCTAGATGGCTTCTTCTCTCTCTTTGATTCTCAATACCATGTTCTTCTTGATGTTCTTCGAGATCTATTCGATGTAATACTCTTTTGCGATGTGTTTGCCGAGATCCGATGAATTATGGATCTATGATCAGCTTATCTATGAATATTATTTGAATCTTCTCTGAATTCTTATATGCATGATTTGATATCTTTGCAAGTCTCTTCGAACTATCGATTTGGCTTGGCCAACTAGATTGGTTTTCTTGCAATGGGAGAAGTGCTTAGCTTTGGGTTCAATCTCGCGGTGTCCTTTCCCAGTGCCAGTAGGGGCCATTGTTCAAGAAATCTTCCGATTCACCGATTAATCTTCTGATTTATAGCTAATCGGGGGATGGCCAATAAGATTATGCCTTATCTTTGTCATTTATCTTTTGCACTGATTTATCATTCTGACAAGCGATTTATCGGGAATCTACCGATAAATCAGACCTATTCATAGCACTATATTTGCAAAAACTATGTTTATTTATGTTTTGTGGACCTTGTTACGAAATATGTACTATTGTCCTATTTTATTTCTCATTATACAAGGATTCAAAGGCTAGAAATCAAGGTAACACTTCTGTCAAATATTATTTTGGTGTTGAATATAGCGTATTTTAGTGTTGGGAACCTGAGGTTTGCAAAAAAATATCCGATTAATAGTCGACCGATAAAATCGATTAATCATCCGATTTCCGATTAATCTCTAATCCCTAGGGGCAGCAAGGCACGTATTGTATTGTTGCCATCGAGGATAAAAAGATGGGGTTGACATCATATTGCTTGAGTTTATTCCTCTACATCATGTCATCTTACTTAATGCGTTACTCTGTTCTTCATGAACTTAATACTCTAGATGCAGGTAGGAGTCAGTCGATGTGTGGAGTAATAGTAGTAGATGCAGGCAGGAGTCGGTCTACTTGGCACGGACATGATGCCTATATTCATGATCATTGCCTTAGATCATCATAACTTTGCGCTTTTCTATCAATTGCTCAGCAGTAATTTGTTCAACCATCGTAATATTTTCTATCTTGAGAGAAGCCTCTAGTGAAACCTATGGCCCCCAGGTCTATTTCCATCATATAAGTTTCCGATCTACTTCCTTTGCAATCTTTTACTTTCCATCTATAAAACAAAAATATTTACTTTACCGTTTATCTATCTCGATCAGATCTCACTTTGCAAATAACCGTGAAGGGATTGACAACCCCTTTATCGAATTGGGTGCAAGTTGGTGTTTGTGCAGGTATTCGGTGACTTGTGCATTGTCTCCTACAGGATTGATACCTTGGTTCTCAAAACTGAGGGAAATACTTACTCTACTTTGCTGCATCACCCTTTCCTCTTCAAGGGAAAAACCAACACAAGCTCAAGAAGTTGTAGCCGGCGCACCAAATTGTGAGCTATCCGACGCGTTGGGTGGCGGAGGTGCGGCCAGAGGCGGTGCTGGATTCTTCTTCATGCGCCTAGAAGAGTCGTCCACTTTCCTCTTCTTTTGGGCCACCATCGCCATCGGCTGCTTAGAGACGTGATATGTCTCCAACGTATCTATAATTTTTGATTGTTCCATGCTATTATATTATAAATATTGGATGTTTTATAATCATTTTATATCATTTTTGGTACTAACCTATTGACATAGTGCCAAGTGCCAGTTGCAGTTTTCTGCATGCTTTTTACATCACAGGAAATCAATACCAAACGGAGTCCAAATGCAACGAAACTTCACGGAGATTTTTTATGGACCAGAAGACACCCAATGGGCCAAGGCAGCGCCTGGGGGTGCTTTGAGGGGAGCACAACTCACCAGGGCACGCCTGGAGGCCCAGGCGCGCCCTGGTGGGTTGTGCCCACATCTGGTGCCCCCCGGACCGCCTCTTTGCTCTATAAATACCCCAATATTCCAGAAACCCTAGGGGAGTTGACGAAAATCAATTCTAGCCTCCGCAGAGTCCAGAACCACCAGATCCAATCTAGACACCATCACGGAGGGGTTCACCACTTCCATTGGGGCCTCTCCGATGATGCGTGAGTAGTTCTTTGTAAACCTTCGGGTCCGTAGTTAGTAGCTAGATGGCTTTCTCTCTCTCGCTGGATTCTCATTACAATGGTCTCTTGGAGATCCATATGATGTAACTTTTTTTGCGGTGTGTTTGTTGGGATCTGATGAACTTTGAGTTTATGATCAGTTATATCTTTTTATATCCATGAAAGTTATTTGAGTTTCTTTGATCTCTTATATGCATGATTGCTTATAGCCTCGCATTTCTTCCCCAATATTTGGGTTTTGTTTGGCCATCTTGATATATTTATCTTGCAATGGGAAGAGGTGCTTTGTAGTGGGTTCGATCTTACGGTGCTTGATCCTAGTGACAGAAGGGGAACCGACACGTATGTATTGTTTCTACTAAGGATAAACCGATGGGGTCTATTTCTACATAAATAGATCTTGTCTACATCATGTCATCGTTCTTATTGCATTACTCCGTTTCTCCATGAACTTAATCACTAGATGCATGCTAGATAGCGGTTGATGTGTGGAGTAATAGTAGTAGATGCAGGCAGGAGTCGGTCTGCTAATCTTGGACGTGATGCCTATATAATGATCATTGCCTGGATATCGTCATGATTATTTGAAGTTCTATCAATTTCCCAACAGTAATTTCTTTACCCACCGTTTGCTATTTTTCTTGAGAGAAACCACTAGTGAAACATATGGCCCCTGGGTCTCTTTCTCATATTATTTGCCTTTGCGATCTATTTTCCTTTTCTTTTATTTTCAGATCTACTAAACCAAATATACAAAAATACCTTGCTATAATTTATTCTTATTTATTTTATTTGACGTTCGATCTATCAATCTACTATAATTTCTGAAAGTCATTCCCTATGCCTCAGCCGTAGGTTCTATAAAGTACGCTATGTTGTGTACTAAACCTTTTGTGTACCTTGCCATGAGTTTGGCAAGGGGGTACGATATTGATCCAGGAGTGGATCACTTGACAGCGGTCAAAATTATCCTTAGAATACTAAGGAGATATTTCTCAGTTATGGGGGTGATAAAGAGTTTGTCGTAAAGAGTTACTCTGATGCAAGCTTTCACACCGATCCAGAACTCTGAGTCCCAATCTGGATACATATTGAAATTGGGAGCAATTAGCTAGAGTAGCTCCATGCAGAGCATTGTAGACATAGAAAATTTGCAAAATACATACGGCTCTGAATGTGACAGACCCATTGACTAAGCTTCTCTCACAAGCAAAACATGATCACACCTTAGTACTCTTTGGGTCTTAATCACATAGTGATGTGAACTAGATTATTGGCTCTAGTAAAACCCTTTGGGTATTAGTCACATGGCGATGTGAACTAATCACATGGTGATGTGAACTATTGGTGTTAAATCACATGGCGATGTGAACTACATTATTGACTCTAGTGCAAGTGGGAGACTGAAGGAAATATGCCCTAGAGGCAATAATAAAGTTGTTATTTATATTCCCTTATATCATGCTAAATGTTTATTATTCATGCTAGAATTGTATTATCCGGAAACATAGTACATGTGTGAATATATAGACAAAACAGAGTGTCCCTAGTATGCCTCTACTTGACTAGCTCGTTAATCAAAGATGGTTATATTTCCTAACCATAGACATGTGTTGTCATTTGATGAACGGGATCACATCATTAGAGAATGATGTGATGGACAAGACCCATCCGTTAGCTTAGCATTATGATCGTTGAGTTTTATTACTATTGCTTTCTTCATGACTTATACATGTTCCTCTGACTATGAGATTATGCAACTCCCGAATACCGGAGGAACACCTTGTGTGCTATCAAACGTCACAACGTAACTGGGTGATTGTAAAGATGCTCTACAGGTGTCTCCAAAGGTGTTTGTTGGGTTGGCATAGATCAAGATTATGATTTGTCACTCCGTGTATCGGAGAGGTATCTCTGGGCCCTCTCGGTAATGCACATCACTATAAGCCTTGAGAGCAATGTGACTAATGAGTTAGTTGCGGGATGATGCATTACTGAACGAGTAAAGAGATTTGCCAGTAACGAGATTGAACTAGGTATGATGATACCGACGAGCGAATCTCGGGCAAGTAACATACCGATGACAAAGGGAACAACGTATGTTGTTGTGCGGTTTGACCGATAAAGATCTTCGTAGAATATGTAGGAGCCAATATGAGCATCCATGTTCCGCTATTGGTTATTGACCGGAGAGGTGTCTCGGTCATATCTACATAGTTCTCGAACCCATAGGGTCCGCGCGCTTAACGTTCGATGACGATTCATATTATGAGTTTATGTGATTTGATGTACCGAAGGTTGTTCGGAGTCCCGGATGAGATCAAGGACATGACGAGGAGTCTCAAAATGGTCGAGGCATAAAGATTGATATATTGGAGGTGAAAGTGCTAGTTATCGACTAGAGGGGGGGTGAATAGGCGATTTTTATGGAAGTCTTCAAAATGCGGGGGCTTTGAAGACAAACAGTAGGAATGAACCTATTGATATGCAGCGGAAGGTAGACTACACTAGACAAGCCATAGTCAAGTATGCAATGAAGTGAAAGCACGAAGACTATTAGCAGCTAGGTAGTATGGATCAGGATGAAAGATAGTATGAAGCCAGCAGTAAATTGTCTTCACACAATGAAGACAATCAGATCATGTAAACAAGCAATGACTTCACGAAGATCAACTGAAAGTAAAGAGGGGTAAGGGATAGAACCAGTTGCTTGGTGAGGACAAGGATTTGGTAGACCAGTTTCAGTTGCTGTGACAACTGTACGTCTGGTTAGGGAGGCTGAGATTCAACTGAGAAGACCATGTCTTCACCTTATTCCCCTTGAGATAAGGACACTTAGTCCTCGCCCAATCACTCTGGTAAGTCTTCAAGGTAGACTTCCAAACCTTCACAGACTTCGTTCACTGGCAATCCACAATGGCTCTTGGATGCTCAGAATGTGACGCCTAACCGGCTAGAGAATTCACAGTCCTCAAGTGTAACAAGTCTTTAGATCACGCAGACAGAAAGACTTCAGTGATCCATAACACTCTTTGGCTCTGGGTGTTTTGGGCTTAGTCCTTGCAAGGATCTCTCTCTCAAATGCTTGAGAGGTGGGTTGCTCTCAAACGACAAAAGCCATGCACTAACTCTGAGCAGCCACCAATTTATGGTGTAGGGGGTGGGCTATTTATAGCCAGGAGGCAACCCGACCTGATTTGCCCGAAATGCCCTGGGTCACTAAGGAACTGACACGTGTCCAACGGTCAAATTTCAAACACGCACGGCAGCTTGACTTGGGCTACAACTAAAGCTGACTCATCTAGCTCTAGATAAGGTTTACTCTCATTGTCTTCACTCGAAGACATAGGATTTGGTTGAGCATCACATCAGTCAGTCTGACTTTGTTCACTTGGACCCCACTTAAAAGTACGGTGGTTCCTATGACTAAACAAAAAAGAAAAGGAAACTACGAAACAACTACGTCTTCGCACTCCATAGTCTTCACGTCAATGTCTTCTCATGTCATAATCTTCAATGTGAATATCTTCACAGACCACCATTGTCTTCAGTGTCTTCACACATTTTTATGGGTCATCTCTGGTAGGTAAACCGAATCAATGAGGGACTACTACCTGTTTTATCCTGCAATTCTCACAAACACATTAGTCCCTCAACCAGGTTTGTCGTCAATACTCCAAAACCAACTAAGGGTGGCACTAGATGCACTTACAATCTCCCCCTTTTTGGTGATTGATGATAAACTGGTTGAAGTTTTCAACGGGTATAAAAGTATGTGAAAGTTAAGGATTAAGGCATTGTCTTCATAAGTAGCAAAAGGCTCCCCCTAAAGATGTGCATATAAGTAGTTTGCTTTTGAATGCAAATGCACATGGCAGGTTTTACTTTGTGGAGATCCTCTTCAACTTATGAAGACAATTCATCACGCATATAAGTACATAATGAAGATAATGACATGCATAATGAGAAATGGACGTCTGCGGAATGGCTTCATGCGAAATTTATCATCGCATCACAAGATAGCAAAAAAAGTAGAAGACGACCATCGAGTTTAAGTGTTACAACTCAAAGAACCAAATGTATCAAAAGACGAGAGTTGTAAATACTTGGCAAAAATAATGCAACCACCCATAAGGACCCGCTTGAAGACTATCAACTCATATGCTACTCCCCTTTTTGTCGGTAATGACCAAAAAGGTTTAAAGACATAGATTATCTACTCGTTCCCATCAGGAGTAGACGAAGGAGCAGGGTCGATATTGGAGTTTGGTGGTGCAGATGGGCCTGATGCAGTGTCGAGATGCAGTGCTGCCATGGTCGGTGAAGAGGCATCGTCTTCTTCATCAACGACTCTCGCAATAACAGTTACAGCCGAAGATGAACGCTCAGAATCTTCAATTGAGGGAGTGTGGCGCCAGCTTGCATTTCGTGGAGGTCTGGAATCAAATTTTAAGCCCTCAGTGAATCCATCTTCGCGAAGATCGTCTTCAGGACATAGTAATGTGAGACTCTTCCAAGAACGCCGAGAGGCTTCATGGGCAACAAACGGGTTCTTGGTGGCCAAGTTTCTAATGTGATTGACATCCGCCAAGATACTCTGCGTATGATGCTTTAGCCAGTCATGATGCTTATCCTACTTCTGATGCAAGGCCACAAGAAGCTCTCAGTCATTGAGTACACGAGAACGCTTCTGAGGCCTTTGGGCAATTGTACTTGCAGTGGCTTCGGTGTTGGCACGATGTGACACACGCATATTGCCAGCCAGAGGATAAGTGGGAGTTGCAGCATTCGGAACAAGAACCCCTTCTATAGGTTACGTGAAGCTTTGATGATCAACATTATGAAGATGTAAGGGCTTCTTGGCAGGCTCAGGATAGATGGCTTCAATGGACATATCAACCTCAAGCAGGAAGACAATGTGGTTGCGTGCTGAGGGCTGATAGTCAACAGAAGAATGAAGCTTGATCAGGCGCATCACCCATGGAGCATAAAACTTCAGGCCAAACAGATCAATCCCAGATGCAACAAGTTGTCTGGTGAAGAAATCCTGGGTGTTGAATCTGATGCCATTGATGATGTAGAATACCAAAGTCTTCATGGCTCCTTCTAGTTTGGCTTCAGCAGAATGTCCCTTGATTGGCCATAGAGTATGCCTCGGAATATGATATACTGTGCGGGGCAAGTACTCGAGATCTTTTACGAAGAACTCTTTGGGGTATTCAGCATCTTGAGGTAATGGCTTCATCATACTGAGCATCTCACTCGTATTTGGCTCAGGCCTCTGAAAAATACTCTGCAGTTCATTTCTGTGAAGCTGACAACCAGGCTCATACAACTCACCTGGAGTGGGCAGGGAAGTAAGCTCGATGATGTCTTGAGCTTTGGCTTCATGATGCACATCACCTGACATCCACTCAAGGATCCATGTCTTCAGTTCCCTGTTGTAGCCACGAATATGAAGTGTAGCACAGAACTGTAGCAGAAGCTCTTCATTCCAGTGATCTTTGTCTGTGACAAATGGCAGAAGACCAACATCTCTAAAGCAGTCAAGAGCTTCTTCAAGGCAGGGCATCCCAGCAATAGATCACAATCAAGACACATGTGTGGAAAGATTCGCTCTTGATTGTATAGGATGCAGGAGTAATAGTTGCGCTGCTGATGGCTCCAGAATCGATCAGAAGAGATCTTTGGCTTCGAATAGGGATTCTTGGCACTGTCGAAGAAGGTGTTGTGGGCTCTGAAGCTGTGCACACTGAAAGAACCTGGTGTTGTTGCAGCACCAAGAAGCCGTGGCAGCCGTGGCTTGGGCTTCTGAACTTGTGGTCTCTGCTCCATATGATAGTCATATTGTGGTCCGGGAGCTGTGGGAGGAACCAAAATGGGCCATCTCACCATGACAAGCTGGCCATGATCATAGGCCTGTTCAATTGTGTGAGGCCTTGGAGGTGGAACATTGGCTTCAGCATTCCCAGAGGCTTCAGGCATCACATGAGCTTCAGGCTCCATAATGTCTTCGGCCATGAATGTGTCAGTGGCTTCAGTGGTGTTTTTTTGTGGCAGCCTCAGTGTTTTCAACCTCTGTTCATTGCAGAACAGGAGGGTCTGGCACAATCACATTCTCCTCGAGAATGACTTGGTCTGTAGCTGGGGGTGTTGCAACCCTTTCTTCTTCTCTTTCTCCTTGATCTCCATCGGCTGATGCAGCCGGAATGTCTTCAGCAGCTTTAGCTTCAGACACAGAGACATTCGCAGTTGGGGTGGCTTCAGGAAACACTTGACGTGCTACTGTGCTTTGGTGCACTTCCGCTTCCGGAATGCTCGACATGGTGACCTATGGCCTGGGGCCTTTGCGAAGCCTGCGAAAAGCTGGCGATACCTTTGGGGATGGAGTGTTCTGCACCATGTAGTTATCGTCGTCAAGCACTGGAGTGGTGACTTGAGGTGGAGGTGTTCTTGGAGTCTCGTCATGCACTAGGGTGTCTTGCTGTGGCTGCTCGGCCCATGAGTGATCCTGAGCAATTGGCTTCAATGGACGACCAATGCTGATAAGTTCACTGCTCGTCGGAGCAGGCGATGATACCAACTTGGGCTTGAGCTGAGGAAGGACTTCATCATCATTAACAATGTCATCATGACCAATGTCTTCAGCTGTGATGGGGTCAACAGCTGGAACTTATTCATCTTCATGAGCCTCTGTGGAAGCAGGCTCATGGATCACCAAACGACGCTCTTGGTTGTTTGAAGCTGGAGGTGCAACAGAAATTGGTTCAACAATGATGGGCTCAGTGGCAGCAGCACGCTCTTTCTTTGAAGACTTTGTCTTCAACTTCTTCTTGGATGGGAAATCATCAGAAGCATCCTTGTGCTTGCGCTTCCTGGCTTCGGCTTCAGCTGCCCTTGTCTTCTTGAGCTCTGAAGCTGCTGAGGTGACCTTAGGCTTTGAGCCTGTCATACTGGCAGGGAAGACAATGCGAGGTTCTTCCTGCCTTGGTGCTTCAGTTGGGGCCACAGCAGACTTCTTCTTTTGCTTGGCAGCCATCCTGGGATCAATGCCAGGACGCCTAAGAGCTTTGCGCTTTTCAGCTTCATTGTGGGTTTGAACACATTTCTCTGCGAAGTACTTAATACGCTCTCATGAGCCTTTAGCTTCATCGCGCTTCTTGTGGAACTCTTCTTTGAGGTCATGCAGCATCTTCTTGAAGATTTGAACATCTGTCACGCTGAGCTTGGCCATGTTCTTCTTGAAATGAGCCTTCTCATAGTCAATCTTGTTTTTCAGCTCGACGATTTTCTAAGCCAAGGCCAGTTCATTGGCAATGGCTCCGTGGAATGTGACGCTGATGTCCACAGGCAGCTAAAGATCATCAATACCGATGCTCTGGTCATCGAACCACTCATGGATGAAGTTGTTCAGAATGTTAACATCAAAGAGGGGCAGATCGTTGAAGATCTCCTCCTCTTGATTGCTCTTGATCAGCATCTCAAGGGCTTCATCACCAAGATCTTCATCACTGGACAGATCAATGGTGTCTTCCTCGTTGCACAGAACGGCAACAGGAGTCAGTTCATGCCCAGAAATCTTCTTGGGCTTCTTGGTTTGCTTGGTCTTCTTGGCCTTCTTGGAGACACGAGACAGATCTTCAGACTGCACACTGGGTTCAAGAGTTGCAATGGTCAATGGCTTCACAGACGAAGCTTTTGGTGCGGCAGAGGGCTTCGAAGCTTTAGATTTGTTCTTCTGCTTTGCTGGTGTTGGTGCATCTTCAGAGTCTGCGTCATCAGCAGATTGATCCACAGTGGCCCTCTGAGCAGCGATGTGAGAGAGAAGGCCATCAAAGTTGTCAAAGGGGCCGACGATATTGGGATTTGCATCACATGTGCCATCAGCCCTCAGAGCAGACGGACCAGGGTTGAATTCGAGTCCAAATGCCTTCTTGTTCTTAGCAGTTGACTCCTTTGCAAACTGAAAATTGTGCTTGAAGAGTTTGTCTTCGCGACACCATAGCATAGATGTCGGATCAGCATTCTCAGGCTGTGGTCCTCGGACCATACATGTGTAGAAGCCTTGGGCAATAGCTTCAGGCTTCGACTTTGGCTGCAGGTTCTTGTATAGAATGTCGCCCCATGGGTGCTTGATGGCGTTCTTCTCAGCATATTCGGCAGTGACAAAGTTATACTTGAACCACTGTTCTGCCCAATATCTTTGAATCCATTGGATTCGGGTCTTGCGCTGGCCGTAGCTTTCCTCTAGATCTGACTTGTACAATTCAAACAGATCAGGAGGTAAATCCTTAGCAGTATCTCCACGGTGCTACATGCCACCTTTTCTTGCTGACTTCTCTGTGGCCATTATATTCAGACTGAATGGCTTCAGAACTGCGAATGGCTTCCTTCTGCTGGTCAGACAAGAGCTGGCTTCAGGGGAGTGTATATGTTACTGTAAGAACTCTGCAAATGAATGCAGACTATGAGAACCAAGGGATTCTCCCACGGACATGTACCTATGACAGCATTAGAGGTGCGAGGGAAGGGGAAGAGGTCATATGCATTCTCAGAAGATTTTGAAGATAAATCAGTTTGAAGAAACTGACCTCATAGTGCGAAGACATTCACTTATTTGAAGAGAGTTGGTTCCAGATTTGTACGAATCCATGAATAAGTACAAGTGAGGAATCTAACTAGTTATGAAGCATAAGTGAATATACTTAGCATGATATGAGATGCATATGAAGATGGATCCATATTTGGAAGTGAAGAAACCACTTTTGGTTGAAGTGGATGGATTTGACGGATCTAAAAGGCAGTAAAAAGTAAGATTTAATTACCGCTGACGAACTGCTAGACGAGGCAGAGTTAGAAGCCGAGCAGTTCAATCTCCCGCGTCCTAACTTGGCGGCGGAAGACACCTACAGCGACGGCGGAGAGAACGAGGTCCGCGGCCGGCGTGAGGACGGCGTCAAAGAAGTCGCGGTAGCTAAGCGCTTCGTCTTCGGCGTCGACGCGAGCTAGCGGAGGTGCTAGGGTTTGAGCGATGCAGTGAGGTGGAAGAAGAGATAATGACCACTGTGAGTGTGTATTTATAAGGAAAGGGGTTGCATAGCATAATTACGTAGGTGCCCCTGGCGGTTCACATCTGAAGGACACGTGGCTTGCATGCAACTTATTGGAAGTTGTTCCATGTTCCCACGCACGCCTGGTTTGTCGAGTGGTCGTTCCGGCTTCTCCGGTATGCAGGAAAAAGGATATAGCATTAAAAGAGATTTAAATGTTTCTCACTTTGTCTTCTGTTGACAAGGATACGGAGAAGACAATCGACAGGTTTCAACAAAATGCATATTATTTGGACAGATAGAATTGAGCAAGAAGCACAGAGGAGGTTAGGGTCTGATCACATTCACTTATATCAAAAAATTCAAGCATGAAGACATACCTATAAGTGAATGATGTAGAGGACAGAACACGAATGTATATATATATATATATATATATATATATATATATATATATATATATATATATATATATATATATATATATATATATATATATATATATATATATATATATATATATATATATATATATATATATATATATATATATATATATATATATATATATATATATATCAGACCAACTCAACATTGTGAAGATAAACCTCGAAGTCAAATTAATGTTGAAGACCAACCAAATGTGAAGACTATGCAATTTTGACGCCAAATGAAACACTCAAAAGATTTTGGTGGTGGCGTTACCCACCGTATAGGAAGTACTAGACCCAGACACGGCACAATTATCATGGCGCTCCGAAGTCAAATTCCACGTTAATGCATTCACACTTAGAGTGTATGTGTTCATTGATTGAAGATATACGTTACTTCCTGTGTTGCACATCTAAGTCATCAACACGCATAAGCGTTAGGATGTGTGTCCAATTACAGGACATTTGAGGATTCTAAGATATTTACCTCACACCGCAACTTGCAAAACCTTTTCTCATCCAAGGGCTTTGTGAAGATATCTGCCACTTGCTCTTCAGTGTTGACGTGAATGATATCAATATCTTCCTTCATGACATGATCTCTGAGAAAGTGATGACGGATCTGAATGTGCTTTGTCTTCGAATGCTGAACTGGGTTGTTGGCAATCTTGATGGCGCTTTCATTGTCGCAGTAGAGTGGCACTTGCTTCAGGTGGATGCCATAGTCCTTGAGAGTTTTCTTCATCCATAGAAGCTGAGCGCAGCAAGATCCAGCAGCAATGTATTCAGATTCAGCAGTGGAGAGAGATACACGGTTCTGCTTCTTTGAAGACCAATAGACAAGAGATCGTCCAAGAAAGTGACAGGTGCCTGATGTGGACTTGCAATCAACGTTGTCACCAGCATAATCAACATCTAAGAATCCGACCAGATCAAACTCTGAGCCCTTTGGATACCATAATCCTAGTGTTGGGGTGTAAGCCAAATATCAATGAATTTGCTTCACAGCTAAGTGATGCGATTTCCTTTGGTGCCGCTTGGAATCGGGCACACATGCAAACGCTAAGCATCATATCTGGCCTAGATGCACATAAATAGAGTAAAAAACCAATCATGGAGCGGTATACCTTTTGATCGAACTCTTTACCATTGTCGTCCGGACCCAGATGACTTTTGGTTGGCATTGGCGTTGTGTATCCTTTGCAACTTTGCATTCCAAACTTCTTCAGGCAGTCTTTGAGGTATTTCTCTTGTGAAATGAAGATGTCATTGCTCTGCTGACGGATTTGAAGACCAAGGAAGAACTTCAACTCACCCATCATGGACATCTGATATTGCTCTTGCATCATATGCCCAAACTCATCACTATATCTCTTGTCAGTGCAGCCGAAGATAATGTCATCCAGATAGATTTGGCACACAAACAGTTCACCATCATATGTCTTCGTGAAGAGTGTGGGATCCAGGGAATCAGGTTTGAAACCTTTTCTCTTCAGGAAGTCTTTGAGTGTGTCATACTAAGCGCGAGGAGCTTGTTTGAGGCCATACAGTGCCTTGTTGATCTTGTATACCATGTCAGGATGTTTTGGATCTTCAAAGCCAGGAGGTTGTGCAACATACACTTCTTCTTCAATTTTCCCATTGAGAAAGGCACTCTTTACATCCATCTGATACAGAAGGATGTTGTGATGGTTGGCATAGGCTAGCAGTATGCCAATGGCTTCAAGCCTAGCCACGGGAGCTAATGTTTCATCGAAGTCAATCCCTTCAACTTGTGTGTAACCTTGAGCAACGAGACGAGCCTTGTTTCTGACAACTTGACCATGCTTATCTTGTTTTTTGCGATAGATCCATTTGGTGCCAATGATGTTGCGCTTGCGAGGATCAGGACGCTTAACCAATTCCCACACATTGTTCAGCTTGAACTGTTGAAGCTCTTCTTGCATAGCTTGAATCCATTCAGGTTCCATGAAGGCTTCATCAACTTTCTTGGGTTCAGTTATAGATACAAATGCAAAGTGTCCACATAAATTTGCTAGTTGTATTGCTCTTGAACGAGTGAGTGGACCAGGTGCATTGATGTTATCGATTATCTTATCAATCTGTACTTCGTTTGCAACACGAGGATGAACTGGACGAATACTTTGCTCTTGCTAATCATTGTCTTCATCAGTGTTGACTTCAGGCTGAGCAGTGTCTTTGGGTAGACTTGGTTCAGAAATGACGATTTCTTCTTCAGCCTGTGCCTCTGAAGGTATGATTTCTCCAGTACCCATTAGCTTGATTGATTCACTCGGTGAGGATTCATCTAGCACACTTGGCAGGTGCTCTATTTGCGAGCCGTTAGTCTCATCGAACCGCACATCCATAGTTTCAACCATTTTATAGTGAAACAGGTTGAAGACTTTGTAGGAGTGCGAGTCCTTTCCATATCCAAGCATAAAACCTTCATGTGCTTTCGGTGCAAATTTTGAAGTGTGATGTGGATCCTTGATCCAGCACCTAGCACCAAATACTCTGAAGTAGCTGACGTTTGGCTTCTTACCAGTTAGTAGCTCATAGGATGTCTTCTTTAGAAGCTTGTGAAGATAAACACAGTTGATGATGTGGCATGCAATATCAATGGCTTCAGGCCAGAACTTTCTTGGAGTCTTATACTCATCAAGCATCGTCTGTGCCATCTCAATGAGAGTTCTGTTCTTGCGCTCCACAATGCCATTCTGCTGAGGTGTGTATCGAGCTGAGAACTCATGAGTGATGCCCAATGTATCAAGATAAGTACCGAGGCCGGTGTTCTTGAATTATGTGCCATTGTCTCTCCTGATGTGCTTGATCTTGATGCCATAGTTCGTCATGGCACGATTGGCGAATCGTCTGAAGACATCATGCACTTCATTCTTGTAGAGGATTATGTGCACCCATGTATATCTCGAGTAATCATCAACAATAATGAAGCCATAGAAGCAAGCAGTGGTAATAAGGGTAGAGTAGTGAGTAGGGCCAAATAAGTCCATGTGAAGCAGCCGAAAGGACGAGACGTCGTCATGATTGTCTTCGAGGGATGCTTGGCCCTAGTCATCTTTCCAGCTTCGCAGGCACCACACAGACGGTCCTTCTTGAACTTGACGCCCTCGATGCCTACGACATGCTTCTTCTTAGCAAGAGTGTACAAGTTCCTCATGCCAGCATGCCCTAGCCTCCGATGCCAGAGCTAGCACTCTGAAGCTTTTGCTACAAGACATACGACAAACTGTGGTCCTGCTGAGAAATCTACCATGTACAGATCATCTTTTTGATACCCTTCAAAGACTAGAGATTTGTCAGATTCCATAAGAACAAGGCAACAATATTTTCCAAATATCACAATCATGTTTAAGTCACAAAGCATTGAGACAGACATCAAGTTGAAACCAAGGGATTCAACAAGCATCACTTTATCCATGTGTTGATCCTTTGAGATTGCAACTCTACCTAGACCCAATACCTTGCTTTTACCAGTGTCAGCAAATGTGATGTGACTTTCGTCAGATGGACATAGGGTTGAATCCATCAGAAGACTTCGATCACTAGTCATGTGGTTAGTGCATCCACTGTCCATAATCCACTCAGAAGCCTTTGGTATCGTACCTTTGGCACCACGTGCCATGAAGCAGTAGGTGGGAGCAGAGTCATCCTCATCATTAGCATCAGTGTTGGTGACGGGTTCATTGTCTTCAGTGTTGAAGATGGACTTGGCAACATAGGCTGAAGCTAGAGCCAGGCTTGCCACGCCTGAATTGAACTCCTCTTCAGACTCCACCTCTGCCTCCTCAGAAGTAGACTCCTCCTCTGAATCCATCTCCTTGCCCACAAATGCACGAGCCTTGCTAGATGAGCTCTTCTTGTGTGATGAAGACTTCGACGAAGACTTGGAAGAAGACTTTGAGGATTTCTTCTTGTTGTTGTCATCAGAATCATATTCCTTGCTCTTCTTCTTTTTGGCCTCATTGTCCCACTGTGGACACTCAGAGATGTAGTGACCAGGTTTCTTGCATTTGTGGCATGTTCTCTTCTTGTGATCACGAGTGGAAGCTTCATCATTTCTTGAGCTGGATCTTGAAGACTTTCTGAAGCCTTTTTTCTTGGTGAACTTCTGGAACTTCTTCACAAGCATAGCAAGCTCTTTTCCAATGTCTTCAGGATCCCCAGAACTGCAGTTAGATTCTTCTTCGGATGAGGAAACAACCTTTGCCTTGAAAGCATGAGTTCGGCCATAGTTGGGACCATAGATATCTCTTTTCTCAGATAACTGGAACTCATGTGTGTTGAGCCTCTCAAGTATGTCAGACGAATCGAGAGTCTTGAAATCAGGATGTTCTTGAATCATCAAGGCCAGGGGTGTCGAATGAGCTGTCAAGTGATCTCAAAAGCTTCTTGATGATTTCATGCTTGGTGATCTCAGTGGCGCCGAGTGCACGAAGATCATTTGTGATATCAGTGAGGCAATCAAACGTGAGTTGGACATTCTCATTGTCATTTCTCTTGAAGTGGTTGAACAGGTTGCGAAGAACATCAATCCTTGAAGCTATCTGGGTTGAGATGCCTTCGTTGACCTTGGAGAGCTAGTCCCAGACTAGCTTCGCAGTTTCCAGAGCACTCACACGGCCATACTGTCCTGTGATCAGATGACCATAGATGATGTTCTTGGCGGTTGAGTCCAGTTGAATGAACCTCTTGACATCAGCAGCGATGACACCTTCACCAACCTTGGGAACGCCGTTCTTGACGACATACCAGAGGTCGACGTCAATGGCTGTAAGATGCATACGTATCTTATTCTTCCAGTAGGGGTAATCAGTGCCATCGAAGACAGGGCACGCAGCGGAGACCTTGATTATCCCTGCAGTCGACATAGCTAAAACTCCAGGTGGTTAAACCGAATCACACAAATCGCGGAGGTGTCGTGCGTTCGGTACTTGGATCGGTTGGATCGCGAAGACGTTCGACTACATCAACCGCGTTACTAAACGCTTCCGATTTTGGTCTACGAAGGTACGTGGACACACTCTCCCCGCTCGTTGCTATGCTTCTCCTAGATAGATCTTGCATGATCATAGGCAATTTTTTTGAAATACTACGTTCCCCAACAGTGGCATCCGAGCTAGGTCTATGCGTAGATGTTATATGCACGAGTAGAACACAATGAGTTGTGAGCGATAATAGTCATACTGCTTACCATCATGTCATACTTTGATTCGGCGATATTGTTGGATGAAGCGGCCTGGACCGACATTACATGACCACGTTCATGAGACTGGTTCTACCGACGTGCGTTGCACAAAGGTGGCTGGCGGGTGTATGTTTCTCCAACTTTAGTTGAATTGAGTTTGACTACGCCCGGTCCTTGTTGAAGGTTAAAACAGCACACTTGACGAAAAATGTTGTTGTTTTGATGCGTAGGTAAGAACGGTTCTTGCTAGAAGCCCGTAGCAGCCACGTAAAACTTGCAACAACAAAGTAGAGGACGTCTAACTTGTTTTTGCAGGGCATGTTGTGATGTGATATGGTCAAGACGTGATGAGATATAAATTGTTGTATGAGATGATCATGTTTTGATAAAGTTATCGACAACTGGTAGGAGCCTTATGGTTGTCTCTTTATTGCATAAGATGCAAGCGCCATATAATTGCTTTACTTTATCGCTATGCGATAGCAATAGTTGAAAAAGCAATGGTTGGCAAGACGACCATGTGACGACACGTTGATAAAGATCAAGATGATGGAGATCATGGTGTCATGCCGGTGACGATGGAGATCATGACGGTACTTTGGAGATGGAGATCAAAGGCACAAGATGATGATGGCCATATCATGTCACATATTTTGGTTGCATGTGATTTTTATATTTTATGCATCTTATTTAGCTTAGTATGACGGTAGCATTATGATATGACCCCTTACTAAAATTTCAAGGTATAAGTGTTCTCCCTGAGTATGCACCGTTCCGATAGTTCTTCATGCAAAGACAGCACGTGATGATCAGGTGTGATAAGCTCTACGTTCACATACAACGGGTGCAAGCCAGTTTTGCACACGCTGAATACTCGGGTTAAACTTGATGAGCCTAACATATGCAGATATGGCCTCGGAACACTAAGACCGAAAGGTCAGCGTGAATCATATAGTACATAGTGATGTCCACCATTGAAAGCTACTCCATCTCACGTGGTGATCAGACATGGTTTAGTTGATATGGATCACGTGATCATTTAGATGACTAGAGGGATGTCTATCTAAGTGGGAGTTCTTAAGTAATATATTAATTGAACTTAAATTTATCATGAACTTAGTCCTGATAGTATTTGCATATCTATGTTGTAGATCAATAACTTGCGTATAGCTTCCCCGTTTATTTTTTGATAAGTTCCTAGAGAAAAATAAGTTGAAAGATGATAGTAGCAATGATGCGGACTATGTCTGTGATCTGAGGATTATCCTCATTGCTGCAAAGAATAATTATGTCCTCGATGCACCGCTAGGTGAAGGACCTATTGCAGGAGCAGATGCAGACGTTATGAACGTTTGGCAAAGCTCGATATGATGACTACTTGATAGTTTAGTTCACCATGCTTTACGGCTTAAAACCGGGACTTCAAAAACGTTTTGAACACCATGAAACATATAAGATGTTTCAAGAGCTGAAATTTGTATTTCAGACTCATGCCCGAGTCGAGAGGTATGAGACCCCTGACAAGTATTTTGCCTACAAGATGGAGGAGAATAGCTCAACCAGTGAGCATGTGCTCAGAATGTCTGAGTACTACAATCGCTTAAATCAAGTGGGAGTTAATATTCCAGATAAGATAGTGATTGACAGAGTTCTCTAGTCACTATCACCAAGTTACTAGAACTTCGTGATGAACTATTATATGTAAGGGATGACGAGAATGATTCCCGAGCTCTTCGCGATGCTGAAATCGGCGAAGGTAGAAATCAAGAAAAGCATCAAGTGTTGATGGTTGACAAGACCACTAGTTTCAAGTAAAAGGGTAAGGGAAAGAAAGGGAACTTCAAGAAGAATGGCAAGCAAGTTGCCATTCCCATGAAGAAGCCCAAAGATAGACCCAAGCCTGAAACTGAGTGCTTCTACTGCAAAGGAAATGGTCACTGGAAGTGGAACTGCCCTAGATACTTGGCGGATAAGAAGGATGGCAAAGTGAACAAAGGTATATTTGATATACATGTTATTGAGGTGTACTCTACTAGTGTTTATAGCAACCCCTCAGTATTTGATAATGGTTCAGTTGCAAAGAGTAGTAACTCGAAATGGGAGTTGCAAAATAAACAGAGACTAGTTAAGGGCGAGGTGATGATGTGAGTTGGAAGTGATTCCAAGGTTGATAAGATCACCATCGCACACTCCCTTTACCTTCGGGATTAGTGTTGAACCTAAAATAAATGTTATTTGGTGTTTGCGTTGAGCATGAATATGATTGGATCATGTTTATTGCAATATGGTTATTCATTTAAGTCAAAGAATAATTGTTGTTCTATTTACATGAATAAAACCTTCTAAGGTCATACACTCAATATAAATGGTTTATTGAATCTCGGTTGTAGTGATACACGTATTCATAATATTGAAGCCAAAAGATGCAAAGTTAATAATGATAGTGCAAATTATATGTGGCACTGCCGTTAAGGTCATATTGGTGTAAAGTGCATGAAGAAACTCCATGCCGATGGATTTTTGGAATCACTTGATTATGAATCACTTGATGCTTGCGAAGCATGCCTCATAGGCAAGATGACTAAGACTCCATTCTCTGGAACAATGTAGCGAGCAACTGACTTATTGGAAATTATACATACTGTTGCATGCGGTCCGATGAGTGTTGAGGCTTGCGGTGGGTATCATTATTTTATGACCTTCACAGATGATTTGAGCAGATATGGGTATATCTGCTTGATGAAACATAAGTCTGAAACATTTGAAAAGTTCAAAGAATTTCAGAGTGAAGTGGAAAATCATCGTAACAAGAAAATAAGGTTTCTACGATCTGATCGTGGAAGTGAATATTTGAGTTCTGAGTTTGGTCTTCATTTCGAACAATGTGGAATAGTTTCGCAACTCACGCCACCTGGAACACCATAGCGTAATGGTGTGTCCGAATGTCATAACCATACTTTATTAGATATGGTGCGATCTATGATGTCTCTTACTAATTTACCACTATCGTTTTAGGGTTATGCATGAGAGACAGCTGCATTCACGTTAAACAGGGAACCATCTAAATCCGTTGAGACGAAACCATATGAACTGTGGTTTGGCAAGAAACCTAAGCTGTCGTTTCTTAAAGTTTGGGGCGGCGATGATTATGTGAAAGAGTTTCAACCTGATAAGCTCGCATCCAAATCGGACAAATGTGTCTTCATAGGATACCCAAAGGAAACTGTTGGGTACACCTTCTATCACAGATCCGAAGGCAAGATATTCGTTGCTAAAAATAGGATACTTTCTAGAGAAGGAGTTTCTCTCGAAAGAAGTGAGTGGGAGGAAAGTAGAACTTGATGAGATAATTGTACCTTCTCCCAAATTGGAAAGTAGTACATCACAGAAATCACTTCCAGTGATTCCTACACTAATTACTGAGGAAGCTAATGATGATGATCATGAAACTTCAGATCAAGTTACTACTGAACCTCGTAGGTCAACCAGAGTACGGTCCACACCAGAGTGGTACGGTAATCCTGTTCTGGAAGTCATGTTACTAGAACATGACGAACCTACGAACTATGAGGAAGCGATGATGAGCCCAGATTCCGCGAAATGGCTTGAGGCCATGAAATCTGAGATGAGATCCATGTATGAGAACAAAGTATGGACTTTGATTGACTTCCCCGATGATCGGCGAGCCATTGAGAATAAATGGGTCTTCAAGAGGAAGATGGACGCTGATAGTAGTGTTACTATCTACAAAGCTCGAATTGTCGCAAAAAGTTTTCGACAAGTTCAACGTGCTGACTACGATAAGATTTTCTCACTCGTAGCGATGCTTAAGTCTGTCCGAATCATGTTAGCAATTGCCACATTTTATGAAATCTGGCAAACGGATGTCAAAACTATGTTCCTTAATGGATTTCTTAAAGAAGAGTTGTATATGATGCAACAAGAAGGTTTTGTCAATCCTAAAGGTGCTAGCAAAGTGTACAAGCTCCAACGATCCATCTATGGACTGGTGCAAGCATCTCGGAGTTGGAATATACGCCTTGATAAGTTGATCAAAGCATATAGTTTTATACAAACTTGCGGTGAAGCCTGTATTAACAAGAAAGTGAGTGGGAGCACTACAGCCTTTCTGATAAGTATATGTGAATGACATATTGTTGATCGGAAACTATGTAGAATTTTCTAGAAAGCGTAAAGGAGTGTTTGAAAGGAGTTTTTCAAAGAAAGACCTCGGTGAAGCTGCTTACATATTGGGCATCAAATCTATAAAGATAGATCAAGACGCTTGACAAGATTTTTCAATGATTACATACCTTGGCAAGATTTTTGAAGTAGTTCAAAATGGAACAGTCAAAGAAGGAGTTCTTGCCTGTATTGCAAGGTGTAAAATTGAGTAAGACTCAAAATACGACCACGACAGAAAATAGAAAGAGAATGAAAGTCATTCCCTATGCCTCAGCCATAGGTTATATAAAGTATGCTATGTTGTGTACCAAACCTTTTGTACCTTGCCATGAGTTTGGCGAGGGTGTACGATATTGATCCAGGAGTGGATCACTTGACAGCGGTCAAAATTATCCTTAGAAGACTAAGGAAATATTTCTCGGTTATCGAGGTGATAATGAGTTCGTCGTAAAGAGTTATGCCGATGCAAGCTTTTACACCGATCCGAATGACTCTGAGTCTCAATCTAGATACATATTGAAAGTGGGAGCAATTAGGTAGAGTAGCTCCATGTAGAGCATTGTAGACATAGAAAATTTGCAAAATACATATAGCTCTGAATGTGACAGACCCATTGACTAAGCTTCTATCACAAGCAAAACATGATCACACCTTAGTACTCTTTGGGTCTTAATCACATAGCGATGTGAACTAGATTATTGACTCTAGTAAAACCCTTTGGGTATTAGTCACATGGCGATGTGAACTAATCACATGGCGATGTGAACTAATCACATGGTGATGTGAACTATTGGTGTTAAATCACATGGCGATGTGAACTAGATTATTGACTCTAGTGCAAGTGGGAGACTGAAGGAAATATGCCCTAGAGGCAATAATAAAGTTGTTATTTATATTTCCTTATATCATGATAAATGTTTATTTTTCATGCTAGAATTGTATTAACCGGAAACTTAGTACATGTGTGAATACATAGACAAAACAGAGTGTCCCTAGTATGCCTCTACTTGACTAGCTCGTTAATCAAAGATGGTTATGTTTCCTGACCATATACATGTCTTGTCATTTGATGAACGGGATCACATCATTAGAGAATGATGTGATGGACAAGACCCATCCGTTAGCTTAGCATTATGATCATCTAGTTTTATTGCTATTGCTTTCTTCATGACATATACATGTTCCTCTGACTATGAGATTATGCAACTCCCGAATACCGAAGGAACACCTTGTGTGCTATCAAACATCACAACATAACTGGGTGATTATAAAGATGCTCTACAGGTGTATCCAAAGGTGTTCGTTGGGTTGGCATAGATCAAGATTCGGATTTGTCACTCCGTGTATCGGAAAGGTATCTCTGGGCCCTCTCGGTAATGCACATCACTATAATCCTTGCAAGCAATGTGACTAATGAGTTAGTTGCGGGATGATGCATTATAGAACGAGTAAAGAGACTTGCCGATAACGAGATTGAACTAGGTATGATGATACCGACGATCGAATCTCGGGCAAGTAACATACCGATGAGAAAGGGAACAACATATGTTGTTGTGTAGTTTGATCGATAAAGATCTTTGTAGAATATGTAGGAGCCAATATGAGCATCCAGGTTCCGCTATTGGTTATTGACTGGAGAGGTGTCTCGGTCATGTCTACATAGTTCTCGAACCCGTAGGGTCCGCACGCTTAACATTCGATGACGATTTATATTATGAGTTTATGTGATTTGATGTACCAAAGGTTTTTAGGAGTCCCGGATGAGATCACGGACATGACGAGGAGTCTCGAAATGGTCGATATATAAAGATTGATATATTGGAAGGTTATATTCGGACACCGGAATGGTTTCGAAATGTATCGGGTATTTTTCGGAGTACCGGGAGGTTACCGGAACCCCTCGGGGATTAATGGGCCACAATGGGCCTTAGTGGAGAAGAGAGAGGGCCGGCCAGAGGTGGCGCTCCCCCCACCCCCCACCCCCACCCCGTTGCCCAGTCCGAATTGGACAAGGGGAGGTGGCGGCGCCCCCCTTCTTCCTTCTCTTCTCTCCTCTTTCCCTTCTTCTCCTACTTGGACTAAGAAAGGGGGGGGGGGACCGATTCCTACTTGGACTAGGAGTCCAAGTAGGACTCCCCCCATGGCGCGCCCCCTCCTAGCGCCGGCCTCCTCTCCTCCCCCCTTTATATACGGGGGAAGGGGGCACCCCATAGACACACAAGTTGATCTTTAGCCGTGTGTGGTGCCCCCCTCCACAGTTTTACACCTCGGTCATATCGTCGTAGTGCTTAGGCGAAGCCCTGCGCCGGTAACTTCATCATCATCGCCACCATGCCGTCGTGCTAACGGAACTCTCCCTCGGCCTCAGCTGGATCAAGAGTTCGAGGGACGTCACCAGCTGAACGTGTGCAGATCACGGAGGTGCCGTGCGTTCGGTACTTGATCGGTTGGACCGCAAAGACGTTCGACTACATCAACCGCGTTACTAAACGCTTCCGCTTTCGGTCTACGAGGGTACGTGGACACACTCTCCCCGCTCGTTGCTATGCTTCTCCTAGATAGATCTTGCATGATCGTAGGCAATTTTTGAAATACTACATTCCCGAACAATGTCCTCACGTCTGTTTTCCTATCTTTGGGCGCCGCCACCCGAAAGGGATTGACAACCCCTTTTACACGTCGGGTTGCGAGTAGTTGTTATTTATGTGCAGGTGTTGCTTACGTTGTGTTGCTTGGTTCTCCTACTGGTTCTATAACCTTGGTTTCATCACTGAGGGAAATACCTACCGCTGCTGTGTTGCATCATCCCTTCCTCTTTGGGGAAATACCGACGTAGCTTCAAGCCGCATCAGAAGGAATTTCTGGCGCCGTTGCTGGGGAGGATCTTCAACATATACCAGGTTCCTAATCATAGATCTCATCTCCTCGCAATTTACATTATTTTCCATTTGCCTCTCGTTTTCCTCTCTTCACAAAAAATTGCTGTTTTATTTGCCGTATTTTTCCGTTCGCCGTTTTCTTGCCGGATCAGTTTTTGTGTGCAATCTTGTTTGCCGTTATTATCGTTATGGATAGTCCTTCCTCTATTGCGTACACTCCCGAGAACGAAGTTCTCAACTTTAACAAAGGGGAGGAGAAATTTGAAAAGATGCTTGGTATAGAATTTGCAATGCTCATAATAGATCTACCCGTAAGCAATCTACCGTTCTTCTTCGTTGCTTTTATGTTGGCATCACCACTTGGTATAGATTCGTCCTTGATACGATTGCCGGTGGAAATTTTTTGATGTGTCCCTCTCGTGATGCTTTTAATGCTATGGAGATTTAGTGGGCTCACCACCTCTTATGATTAATGAAACAACATTGACTCTTGAGCATGTTATGGAAAGACTAAATGCTATTGAAAAGAAAATGCTTACTGAAGATCATATTGAAAATATGGATAAAAATATGCATAATTTTGCCACCAAGATTGGGTCAAAAGCGGGAGAAGTTTTTAAGTTGTTAAAATAAAAGGGGACCGTAATCCATGAAAGAATAGAAGAAAGCCCATCTCGGACTGATAAGCTAGAAAAAATCTTTAGTAATCTAAGCACGGCTTTTGCTTCCGCTCAAATTATCGAAAAAACTCCTGTAAAGATTGGCAAAGTTACTCAAGTTACCAAGAACAAGGGTGCAACTTCAAGTAATAGTAATAAAGAAGATCTTAAGATCATTAGTATTCACCCGGATTTTGTTGAAGTGATAAGAGATCCTTTTGGCAAGAATGAGTTCTTTAAATTTGTTCCTAGGAGTATTGTCATTGAAAATCTTTACACTAAATCTTTGAATTCTAAGTGTTTGATTGAAGAGTTGGACAAGGATGACAAAACTTAGATCCTTTGCTTTATGCCTAGCTAAGGGCGTAAAATGATAGCGCTTGTTCGGAGGCAACCCAATGAATAAAATTTATTTTTGCTTTTTGCTTTCTGTTCTTGAGTGTTTGCACAATTATGCTACTATTATGATTGTGTTTTTTGTGTTTTAATTAGTGTTTGTGCCAAGCAAAGCCTTTAGGATCTTCTTGGGTGATACTTGTTTGATCTTGCTGAAAAACAGGAACTTTTGCGCTCAGGAAAACAATTATCTTTTTTAACCAGAAAGTGCTAAAATACCAATTTTTTTCGTAGAAGATTAATATACAAATCTCTTAGGTCATCCTAAGTTTTCAGAATTTTTGGGGTTACAGAAGTATTCGAAATAGTTAGATTGCTACAGACTGTTCTGTTTTTGATAGATTCTGTTTTCTTTGCGTTGTGTTCTTGTTTTGATGATTCTATGGTTTTCTTTGATGATTTTTTGCCATAGAAAAGTTGGAATACAATAGATATAATGCAAGAATAAAATATGAATTGGTTTGATAAAGTACTTATAGTAGTGATTTGCTTTCTTATACTAACAGATCTCACGAAGGTTTTGTTGAGTTTTGTGTGATTGAAGTTTTCAAGTTTTGGGTTATCTTACGATGGATGAAGGAATAAGGAGTAAGAAGAGCCTAAGCTTGGGGATGCCCCGGCATCCCAAGCTCTTATACAAAGAGAGCAAGCAACTAAGCTTGGGGATGCCCCAAGTGGCATCCCCTCTTTCTTCTAACGACCATCGGTATTTTACTCGAAGCTATATTTTTATTCGTCACATACTATGTGTTTTGCTTGGAGCGTCTTGTATGATATGAGTCTTTGCTTGTTTTGTTTTGTGTTTTAAGTCTTGAATCCTTGCTGGACACACCTATTTGAGAGAGCCAAAATTATGCCATGACTTGTTAGAATTGCTCTCTATGCTTCACTTAAATCTTTAAGAGCTATGGATTTGCTCTAGTGCTTCACTTATATATTTTGAGCACGGTGTGCTTAGTTATTTTTTAAGAAATGCTCTCTTTCTTCACTTAGATTTTTTTGAGAGTTAGTAAACTTTTCAAGAAATTCTCTCTTGCTTCACTTAAATTAATTTGAGAGAAAGAAATTTTATGCTCATGATCTTCACTTATACTTGTATGAGCTTATCAAAAGCAACACATGAAAATTAGTCCCAAAGTGATAGATATCCAAGAAGGATATAATAAAAACTTTCATGAAGATCATTGGACAAAATAAACTTGATTCCTTGTAATAGTTTTGAGATATGATGATGTGATATTTGAGTCATGTTGATGAGTAATTGTGGTTTAGTAAGAATATTGGTGTTAAGGTTTGTGATTCCCTACGCAAGCACGAAAGTCAATAGTCATGCAATGAAATTACATCCTACTTGTCGTGCATTATTTGGTGTTAATTATGCTTAATGCTCGCTTATGAGATTATTCGTTTCTTGGTTGGTCGTTTCTCAATCTTTTGCTAGCCTTCATTTTGCACTAAGTATGATCACTACTTGTGCATCGAAAACCCTTTAAACTAGTTTTGCCACATGAGTCCACTATATCTACCTATATGTGGTATTCTTTTGCCGTTCTAAGCAAATTTGTATGTGCCATCTCTAATTTTCAAAATGAACTTCTCTTTGTGTGTTTAATCTTGCTTTCATGAGCGTGATGTGGGGTGGCTAATATTTTCCATGCTAGATGTGTTATTCTCACGATGAGTGTTTATTCACTTGTCATTGCACGAGAGTAAGACAAAGGTATTCCCAGTCCCGAAATGAAAAATGAATTTACTTAATGTTGTCAAATAATAAATTCCTTGGAAAGTGTTGGTATGGTGGAAAAAGGAATAAAAATTATTTTCTATTTGGGAACCGCCTATGATATATCTAACATGGAAAGTGTTGGGAACTCTAAGTCGTTTTTGTAGGTGGGAAAGGCACACCTCCCAAAATGTTTTTATCTCTTAACTTTTTCACTTTGAGCTCTGGCACCTCTACAAATCCCTACTTCCCTCTACGAAGGGCCTTTCTTTTACTTTATGCAATTTTTTATTTTGAATTTGAGTCTCCATCTACTCTTATAAAAGCACCAACTAGGAGGCAATATGATCGTACTTGAGTATTGGGTGTATAGCTAATATGCGAGTGTGTTTCATGAATGGATCAATGATTGAGCATGATGGGCTAGGGATTACTTATTTTAGCGTTGATATTTTGAAAGACATGGTTGCTTGTTGATATGCTTGAGTATTTAAGTAATCATGTCAAAACTAGACTATTGCTTTGAATCATATAAAGTCCAAATATCCATGTTATAAAGAAAAGAATACGATATGACATGTTAGGCAACATTCCACATCAAAAATTCTGTTTTTATCACTTACCTACTCGAGGACGAGCAAGAGTTAAGCTTGGGGATGCTGATACGTCTCCAACGTATCTATAATTTTTGATTGTTCCATGCTGTTATATTATCAATCTTGGATGTTTTATAATCATTTTATAGTCATTTTATATCATTTTTTGGTACTAACCTATTGACATAGTGCCAAGTGCCAGTTGTTGTTTTCTGCATGTTTTTACATCGTAGGAAATCAATACCAAACGGAGTCCAAATGCAACGAAACTTCACAGAGATTTTTTATGGACCAGAAGACACCCAATGGGCCAAGGCAGCGCCTGGGGTTGCTCCGAGGGGAGCACAACCCACCAGGACGCGCCTGGAGGCCCAGGCGCGCCCTGGTGGGTTGTGCCCACCTCGGGTGCCCCCGGACCGCCTCTTTGCTCTATAAATACCCCAATATCCCAAAAACCCTAGGGGATTCGATGAAAATCAATTCCAGCTGCCACAGAGTCCAGAACCACCAGATCCAATCTAGACACCATCACGGAGGGGTGCACCACTTCCATTGGTGCCTCTCCGATGATGCGTGAGTAGTTCTTTGTAGATCTTCGGGTCCGTAGTTAGTAGCTAGATGGCTTCCTCTCTCTCGCTGGATTCTCAATACAATGGTGAAAGCACAAGTGCTCCCTGGGTGATTTTCGTAATTAATGTCAACATATCTCTTGTTGGACTAATACTTTTATTTAGTATATTTCAGATGAGTTCAATAGTGGGGTGGCGTGGACAAGAGGATGTGGAACCCCCTGACACATCTCCAACGTATCTACAATTTTTGATTGTTCCGTGCTATTATATTATCTATTTTGGATGTTTAATGGGCTTTATTATACACTTTTATATTATTTTTGGGACTAACATATTAACCGAAGGCCCAGTGCAAATTGCTGTTTTTTTTGCCTATTTCAGTGTTTCGTAGAAAAGGAATATCAAACGGAATCCAAACGGAATGAAACCTTCGGGAGAGTGATTTTTGGAATAAACGTGATCCAGAGTACTTGGAGTGGATGTCAAGAAAGAAGCGAGAGAGGCCACGAGGCAGGGAGACGCGCCTGCCCCCTGGGCGCGCCCCCACCCTCGTGGGCCCCTCGCAGCTCCACCGACCTACTTCTTCCTCCTATATATATCCATATACCCCGAAAACATCCAGGAGCACCACGAAACCCTATTTCCGTAGCTGCAACCTTCCGTACCCGTGATATCCCATCTTGGGGCCTTTTCCGGCGCTCCACCGGAGGGGGAATCGATCACGGAGGGCTTCTACATCAACACCATAGCCTCTCCGATGATTTGTGAGTAGTTTACCACAGACCTTCGGGTCCATAGTTATTAGCTAGATAGCTTCTTCTCTCTCTTGGGATCTCAATACAAAGTTCTTGTCGGTGTCAAAACCGGCGGATCTCGGGTAGGGGGTCCCGAACTGTGCGTCTAGGCGGATGGTAACAGGAGACAAGGGACACGATGTTTTTACCCAGGTTCGGGCCCTCTCGATGGAGGTAATATCCTACTCCTTCTTGATTAATATTGATGATATGGGTAGTACAAGAGTGGATCTACCACGAGATCAAGGAGGCTAAACCCTAGAAGCTAGCCTATGGTATGATTGTTGTTCGTCCTATGGACTAAAACCCTTCGGTTTATATAGACACCGGATAGGTTAGGGTTACACAGAGTCGGTTACAATGGTAGGAGATCTACATATCCGTATCGCCAAGCTTGCCTTCCACGCCAAGGAAAGTCCCATCCGGACACGGGACGAAGTCTTCAATCTTGTGTCTTCATAGTCTTGGAGTCCGGCCGCGACGGTTGTCCGGCTATCCGGACACCCCCTAGTCCGGGACTCCCTCAGTAGCCCCTAAACCAGGCTTCAATGACGACGAGGCCGGCGCGCATATTGTCTTTGGCATTGCAAGGCGGGTTCCTCCTCCGAATACTTCATAGAAGGTTTTGAACACAAGGATAGTGTCCGGCTCTGCAAAACAAGTTCCACATAACACCACAGAGAGAATAATTTTTGCAAAGATCTGCTGACGTATTCCGCGGCGTGACATCACACCACGGCCAGGCCTTTATATGAATCGTTTTTTACTGTTCCACCTCAGCGTGTTTAGCGAGGTGGTTTCCTTGGCACGTCTTATCAAAGCATAGATCGTGCCCCCTTATTCCGGGATTCTCATCAATACGGACATGGGTAACCCATCCGCGCCATTGATTACGGCGCTTGGGAAATAAGCGAGTTTTACCAGGCTGGTGGGGGACGCATAGCTTCGTCCGTCCATATAAGGGGATAAGGATCCACCCTTTCACCTACGCCTTCTTCCTCCTTTGCTTATCCATTTCACTTTTCGAGCTCCAGCGCCCAAGTCCGCACATCCCACCTCAACCTTCTCCAACCATGCCGGGAGCGGGAGGCGGTGGATGGCCTCCTCCGTCACGGAGGGCACATCACAAGACTGCAGGAGGCTGATACCTGTCCGGCGACATCGCGACTGAGCTGCCAAGCGCGGGCAGCTCATTCCAACCCCAGGCCCCATGAGAGGGTGGTGTTTCTCCCCACTTCCTCCAGCGGACTAGGTTTTCCACTTCACCCATTTGTCCGGGGCTCATGTTCTACTACGGCCTGGACTTCCACGACCTGGCCCCAATTTCATCCTCAACATCTCGGCGTTTATCGTCATGTGTGAGGCCTTCCACGCATCCAGCCCCACTTGACTTATGGCTGAAGATCTTCAACGTCCGGCGAAGGTAGTGGGCGGCCGTCCGGAGTCTTGAGGCGCCATGGTTGGCAAGATGGCCAAGGTCCTATGGCTTGAGGCGCCTTTGTGGAGACAATAAAGGGGTGGCAATCGGGTGGTTCTACATCACCGAGCCACGCGACCCGAATGGGTGGCGGCCCCAAATTCAGATCTGGCTTCCCACACGGCTCTCGTCATGGAAAGAGACGGGCCTGGACGTGGGGAATTCGGATGAGCTATCCGGACTCGGACATGCGTCCAAACACGGTGGACAAGAATCTCGGGCTTGTCGGCGTAATCCGGTGATGCTCATCCGCCGGATTCTCCCATGCCAACAACGGGCCTTCAATTTGTGGGAGTTCGATCCGGCACAACACCGAACCTTGAGCCGGCTCTTCGACACTACGTACGAAGATGCCTGGAAGGTGCTGTTCAAGGGCGCTGAAGCCCCAGCATCTGCTACCAAAGATCGCGGATACAGCTCGCGGCGTCCAGCCGGCGAGGTAAGTTATTTTACCCTTTACGGGACTCTTTTTTCATAGATTGACTCTATGTGGGATCTAAAACTCCCTAATCTTTGACAGGACTGGCTGAAGACATCCGGACAGATTAACTGTCCGGCTCCTTTGCCGGAAGACCCGGAGGACGCACGGTTGACGGGGCTGCTGGCTCCGGCGCCCCATGTGGTGTCGGAGAAGAAGGCCAAGAAGGAGGCCATGGGAACTCGAAGGAGCTCCCGACGCCAGTGCTGTCGATTTCAAGCGAATCTTCTCCCGAGGACGAGGAGGAAGAAGAAGAAGCTCCTCCCAGTGGGAGGAGAAAAAAGGAAGGCCGCCCAACTGGGAGGCGGAGGGTCCAGAAGGAAGAACCCTTCCTCTGGACTTCTCCACCAACGTCGACGACGACGAGGAGGATTGGCTCACAAGGGCCAAGCCCCTGGCGAGATCGTAAGTGTCCGGATACCCATGGCTTTTTATTATTGTAGAGTGTTCTCTAATGTGGAACAACCGTGCAGCCCGCCCAAGGGCGAGTTCACCGATTCATCGAGCGGGTCCCTGGGCTCGTCGGAAATGGAGAGCGCTTCGCTTCCGACCGCCTCCTCGCCTCACGCTGCGGATGACGCCGCGGCGGGGCCCCAAGGGGAGCTTGGTCAAGAGGAGGTAGCGCAGGAGGTGCGACAAGGCAACCTCCCAAACTCTAGGCGCGCGGGGGGCAAGACCCCCAGGGGCTCTAAGCCCGGCCCTCGTCCGGACTCCATGCTGGAACCATCAGCGGTTCCGAAGTCTGGACAGCGGATCCTTCGCAAGAAGGGTAAGACACCGGTGTCCTCCGTCCAACCGGAGGCACCGGATTGCATCGGAGGCGCTCAACAGCGCCTCCATCGAGGAGGAGCACCGCCTTTGTTATGAGTGCGGTGATCCGACGGTTCGATCCGCCATGAGCGGATGACCGAAGCTATACCAGCCTTCTAACAGCTTTGAGGTAAGTTTAGAATATGTAAAAATATTACCGCATAGACAGTAGCCCCTGATGCTTAGTTCTGTGTTCGGAAAGAAAAGCCGGACTAAGGATCTAAAAAGATATACGCAGGAGTCTAACATAAGTATGTCAATATGGGAATGCAGGTGTGCTGCTTGACCTCTGCCCGCAGACCGATCATGGAGGTCAATGCATTGAAGCAGAACCTCGAGCGGTCCGAGAACGAGCTCGGACAAGCCAAGAAGCAGGTCGAGGACAAATAAGGTAAGTAATAACTTATTAAAGAAATACCTTATAGAAAAGTTTTTGGTTGCAAAAAATAACAGGAATAACTTGGGTACTACAGGGGCCACGAACGAGGTGGCGACCCTGAAGGAGGCGGTGTCCGTGGCCGAAAACAAAGCGGCCGCGGAGCGCACCGAGCGAGAGAAGGGGGAGGCGCAGCTGGCCAAGGTATGGCAAGAGCTCCAAGCTCTCGTGGAAAAACACGAGGGTTTGGAGCGTGACTCAAAGACTCGAGAGTTCGAGCTCGCCTCGGCTCTTGAAAGTGCCAAAGCTGCTAAGGCCGAGGCCCAAAAATCCCTCCAAGAAATTGAGTCATTGAAGAAGATAGCGGCGGGTAAGGCATTCTTTATGCAAAGCAAGCATGTGAAAGTGAATTACCTATTACTTACCCGGATTCGGAGCTCTCCGGGAGCATTCGCAGATTTGCCCGTGAGTGTGTCCGATCTGCCGCATTCTACCGCGCCAAGGAGGGAGCTCGACGGAAAAGGTGTTCGGTCTCGGTATGCCGAGGCCGAACATTCAGTGCCCTGAGCGACCAGTGAAGCAGCTGGTCGAGCTCCAAAAGGTCGCCGAACAGGCCATGAAGGGCCTTATAGCGCGGCTGTGGCCATTGGAGACCATGCCCGGGAGCTACTTCGGCTTGGTGTAGCGGCTGGTGGATGCCTTTCCGCGGCTTGAAGTCATCAAGCGCTCCGTCTGCATTGAAGGTGTCCGTCGGGCCCTTGCCCGTGCTAAAGTGCACTGGGGCAAGCTGGATGCGGAGAGGCTTGTGACGGACAGGCCACCGAAGGGTCATGAGCATCGCACGCCCGAAAATGTACTATGAGGGCCTCCTGAAGGGTGCCCGCCGAATAGCGGATGAGTGCTCCAAAGATGTAATTTTTGAATAAACTCGCATTTGTTATCCTGTACGCTGAAAACTTGTTCATATGCGCTAAGCAACGCTTATTAATTTAAAATATTACCTTCTGTGCGGCCATTTATCAAATTTGAGAGATGGCAAGTCGTTGGCTTCAGCCCCCATGCCACGAGTGATGGGGTGTTCGGGATAAACTTGAGCACTCTTGTTCCCATTCTTTGGTCCATCTAGGGAGGCGCTCAACACAACGAACAAGGCAAACGGACTTATAATGCTTGAACACTCTCACTTAGCCATAGAATTCTATAATTTTAAATTTTGGCGAAGCCCCTAGTATTCGGAAGACCGAGTTCGGGGCGCTATCCACGCCTTGGCCGGACAATTCCGGTTCCTTGCTCTAAGCGGCATAGGTCTTTAGGGACCCGAAAAAACCTCTCGAACAGCGACCGGCTCTCGCCCTATCATGACGGTCAGTTTTAGCTTTCTCCACTGAGGTGCTCGACCCAGCTCAACTGGGCACAATCGCGATGGTTCTCCGGTGCTACCTTAGCCGATATAGCGGAACGTAAGGTACCAAAACACGGAGCCGCCAAACCCAACTATTGACCCAAGACATGATTCGAGCCAATTCATATAATGCTATAAGTTCGGGTGCCGCACTTGTGAAAGTGTTGGACTTATCACACCATAATTTTGGGATACTTAAGCCCCTGGTGTATTGACCGTACCAAAGTGTACGGTTGCAACATGTCGTGAAATGAACATATGTATATATAACGGAAGTAGAGAAATAATAAGCAAAAGCTATGTATTGTTTATTCAAAAAGGTACAACAATGGGAGCAAAACGATACAAATAGTGCGATAAGCAAGGGATGGGACTATCTAACATGTCTCCCTCCAGGGGTAAGCTGCAGGATGGTATGTAAAACAGGTATAATGCTCGTAATAGAGACCACCTGAACACTTGACGTGGCTTTCTGCTTCCCTGGCTATTGCATCGTGAGTTCGGCGGTTCTAGTGCCGGACAGGACTGATGAAAGACGGAGTCCTGAAAGTAAGAGAAAGGAAGAAAAAAGGAAAAAAAAGAAAAAGAATGACACAATCGGGAGCCCCTGGTGCGGTCAAACCGCATTCTTGGCGTGCCGTGGTCTTGCCCCTCCCCATATGCCCATGGTATCTCCAGATCGTAATTATGTACGCGTAATACTAGCTTCGCAATTTCGCGAGGGCGGGGGTTGGGGCCGGATTGCTACGCGTGCTTGGATCGTGCCAGGCGGTCTTGTTGTAGGTCACTCCGGGCGCGCTTGACAGTGTCCGGACGCTTAGTGGCCCGACTCAAGAATTGCTGTGAGAGGCTGCTTTGTACCTCCGCCACGAGGGCCGCCGTGTGCTCCTCCGTTCGAAGAGAGCGTTCGGTGTTTCCATTGACCGTGATTACTCCTCGAGGGCCTGGCATCTTGAGCTTGAGGTATGCGTAGTGCGGCACCGCATTGAACTTTGCAAATGTGGTTCATCCGAGCAGTGCATGATAGCCGCTGCGGAATGGGACGATGTCGAAGATTAACTCTTCGCTTCGGAAGTTATCCGGGGATCCGAAGACCACTTCGAGTGTAATTGAGCCTGCACAACTGGCCTCTATACCCGGTATGACGCCTTTAAAGGTCGTTTTTGTAGGTTTAATCCTTGAGGGGTCTATGCCCATTTTGTGCATTGTATCCTGATAAAGCAGGTTCAGGCTGCTGCCGCCGTCCATCAGTACTCTGGTTAGGTGAAATCCGTCAATAATTGGGTCAAGAACCAATGCGGCGAAACCGCCGTGACGGATGCTAGTGGGGTGGTCCCTTCGATCGAAGGTGATCGGGCAGGAAGACCATGGGTTGAACTTCGGGGTGACTGGCTCCATCGCATATACGTCCCTTAGTGCATGCTTCCGCTCCCTTTTGGGTATATGGGTTGCGTATATCATGTTCACCGTCCGCACTTGCGTGGGAAAACCCTTCTGTCCTCTATTGTTCGGTGGCCGGGGCTCTTCCTCGTCATCGCTATGCAGCCCCTTGTCATTGAGTTCGGAACTAACTTGCCTGCTTGCTTGAACACCAAACAGCCTCTGTTGGTGTGATTGGCTGGTTTTTCGGGGGTGCCATGTATCTGGCACAAGCGATCGAGTATTCGGTCCAAGTTGGACGGGCCCTGGGTATTTCTTTTGAATGGCTTCTTCCGCTGACCGGGTTTAGAGCCTCTGAATCCGGCATTGACGGCCGTATCTTCAGTGTTATCGCCGTTAATGCGGCGCTTGTTCTTGTTGCGACGCGACCTGCCATTGCTGTCCTTGGTATCCGAACTATCAGGATGTTTGGCCAAGTTGTTGCTTCGAGCTAGCCAGCTGTCCTCTCCCGCACAAAAGTGGGTCATGAGTGTTATGAGGGCTGCCATGGATTTTGGCTTTTCCTGTCCTAGGTGCCGGGCAAGCCACTCGTCGCGGATGTTATGTTTGAAGGCTGCAAGGACCTCTGCATCCGGACAGTCAACGATTTGATTTTTCTTTGTTAGGAACCGTGTCCAGAATTGTCTGGCCGATTCTTATGGCTGCTGTATTATGTGGCTAAGGTCATCGGCGTCTGGTGGTCTCTCATATGTGCCCTGGAAGTTATCAAGGAATGCGGCTTCCAGGTCCTCCCAACAACCTATTGATTCTGCTGGCAGGCTGTTGAGCCAATGCCGAGCTGGTCCTTTAAGCTTGAGTGGGAGGTATTTGATGGCATGTAGATCATCACCGCGGGCCATGTGGATATGGAGGAGATAATCCTCGATCCAGACCGCAGGATCTGTGGTACCATCGTATGATTCGATGTTTACGGGCTTGAAGCCCTCGGGATTTGATGATCCATTACTTCATCGTGAAGCATAGTGGGTGTCTTGGCGCCTCAGATTGGGCTATATCACGGCGTAGCTCATCGACCTTTGTTCATCGTGTTCGCCCACCGGTTTTGCTGTATCCGCCGCGACGGTAGTCATCCCGCGTTGCTGGGCGCCCACGCGATCCGTAGATCGATCTTGTATGTTTTGCCTTACCCTCCAATATATCTCGCAAGTCTGGCACGTTTTCCCGTGCCTTGGTACTTTTTGAGCGGCGTCGGGGTGTGGCTTGAGCGGATGGCCGAGAGGCTTCTCTGTCGCGGCCACTGGGTGGTCGGTCTGCCATGTCGTGCGCTGGTGACTTGGGTGCTTCCTCCTCTAGTCGAGGCAACGGCCTGCATTTGGGGTAGCTTTTTTAGGAGCGTTTGAGTTCATACACTTCGGCTGCAAGGACTTCAGTCCATCTGTCAGCTAGCAGGTCTTGATCAGCTCTAAGCTGTTGCTGCTTTTTCTTGAGGCTGCTTGCCGTGGCTATAAGCCTGCGTTTGAAATGCTCCTGTTCGGCGGGATCCTCAGGCACGACAAATTCGTCGTCGAGGCTTGCCTCATCTTCGGAGGGAGGCGCATAATTATCGTCCTCGACCTCTCTTTCTGTCGCACTGTCGTGCGGACTTGCTTCTCCCTCCTCCTGCGCTGAGTCCTGCTGGAGGGGGTTCTCTTCGGCACTGTCCGGGGTGTTATTATCTCCCGTGCCGGAATCACCATTTATATTGTGGCGGGATTTAGAGCGGCACCGCTGACGTCGACGCTTCGGCTGTTTCTTGGAGGGGTCATCCTCCGTTGTTCCATCGCCGTTCCCATCTTTTGGGATGTCCACCATGTATATGTCATATGACGAGGTGGCCTTCCAGTGCCCTGTAGGCGCTGGGTCTTGGTCGTCTCCGGCATCGTCATCCATACTGTCGATGTCTTCGGAGTCGTAGTCTAGCATGTCGGTTAAATCATCGACAGTGGCTACAAAGTGGGTGGTGGGTGGGCGTTGAATTTCTTCGTCGTCCGCATCCCAACCTTCCTGTCCGTAGTCCGTCCAGGGCTCTCCGGATAAAGAGAGAGACTTTAGTGAATTCAGGATGTCGCCAAAGGGCGAGTCTTTGAAAGATGTCCGCGATGAACTCCATGACGGCGCCCAATCGGATTCGATTGGCGGGGCGCGAGGGTTCGAGTCCGGAGAGGAGTCCGACAAACCGAGTCGAGGTCTTTGCAAAGGACAGGATGGAGTTCGCTCGATCGCCGAGAGATTGTAGCCCCGAGGCGGTGTCCAACCACTCGTCCTCGATCGGGAATCCGCTGCGGATTAAGGGTCGGAGCGGATCTCGGTGCGGTCTCGTGGCTTTGTTCGGCTGCAGAGCTAGATCATGCCCATCGAGACAAGGCGGCACGCTTATTGCGGCTCGAATCCGTGGAAGATCAAGTCTCCACGGATATCGAACGTATAGTTCAAACTTCCAAATCTGACCTGATGGCCAGGGGCGTAGCTTTCGATCTGCTCCAGATGGCCAAGCGAATTGGCCCGTAGTGCAAAGCCGCCGAACACGAAGATCAGTCCGGGGAGAAAACTCTCACCCTGGACTGCGTCGTTGTTGATGATCGAAGGAGCCATCGGGCCTATCGTTGATGACACAGAGGAACTCTCAATGAAAGCACCAATGTCGATGTCAAAACCGGCGGATCTCGGGTAGGGGGTCCCGAACTGTGCGTCTAGGCGGATGGTAACAGGAGACAAGGGACACGATGTTTTTACCCAGGTTCGGGCCCTCTCGATGGAGGTAATATCCTACTCCTGCTTGATTAATATTGATGATATGGGTAGTACAAGAGTGGATCTACCACGAGATCAAGGAGGCTAAACCCTAGAAGCTAGCCTATGGTATGATTGTTGTTCGTCCTACGGACTAAAACCCTTCGGTTTATATAGACACCGGATAGGTTAGGGTTACACAGAGTCGGTTACAATGGTAGGAGATCTACATATCCGTATCGCCAAGCTTGCCTTCCACGCCAAGGAAAGTCCCATCCGGACACGGGACGAAGTCTTCAATCTTGTATCTTCATAGTCTTGGAGTCCGGCCGCGACGGTAGTCCGGCTATCCGGACACCCCCTAGTCCGGGACTCCCTCAGTTATCCTCGATCTTCTTGGAGATCTATTCGATGTAACTCCTTTTTGAGGTGTGTTTGTCGAGATCCGATGAATTGTGGGTTTATGATCAAGATTATCTATGAACAATATTTGAATCTCCTCTGAATTCTTTTATGTATGATTTGTTATCTTTGCAAGTATCTTTTAATTATCAGTTTGGTTTGGCCTACTAGATTGATCTTTCTTGCAATGGGAGAAGTGCTTAGCTTTGGGTTCAATCTTGCGGTGTCCTTTCCCAGTGACAGCAGGGGCAGCAAGGCACGTATTGTATTGTTGCCATCGAGGATAAAAAGATGGGGTTTATATCATATTGCTTGAGTTTATCCTCTACATCATGTCATCTTGCCTAATGTGTTACTCTGTTCTTATGAACTTAATACTCTAGATGCATGCTGGATAGCGGTCGATGTGTGGAGTAATAATAGTAGATGCAGAATCGTTTCGGTCTACTTGTCACGGACGTGATGCCTATATACATGATCATGCCTAGATATTCTCATAATTATGCACTTTTCTATCAATTGCTCGACAGTAATTTGATCACCCACCGTAATACTTATGCTATCTTGAGAGAAGCCACTAGTGAAATCTATGGCCCCCAGGTATATTCTCCATCATATAAGTTTCCAATCAATTTTTACTTTGCAATCTTTACTTTCAATCCATATCATAAAAATACCAAAAATATTTATCTTATTGTCTCTATCAGATCTCACTTTCGCAAGTGGCCGTGAAAGGATTGACAACCCCTTTATCGCGTTGGTTGCCGATGACCCACAAGTATAGGGGATCTATCATAGTCCTTTCGATAAGTAAGAGTGTCGAACCCAACGAGGAGCAGAAGGAAAAGATAAGCGGTTTTCAGCAAGGTATTCTCTGCAAGTACTGAAATAAGTGGTAACTGACAGTTTTGTGATAAGATAATTTGTAACAAGCAACAAGTAACAAAAGTAAATAAAGTGCAGCAAGGTGGCCCAATCCTTTTTGTAGCAAAGGATAAGCCTAGACAAACTCTTATATAAGGAAAAGCGCTCCCGAGGACACATGGTTATATCGTCAAGCTAGTTTTCATCACGTTCATATGATTCGCGTTCGGTACTTTGATAATTTGATATGTGGGTGGACCGGTGCTTGGGTGCTGTTCTTACTTGAACAAGCATCCCACTTATGATTAACCTCTATTGCAAGCATCCGCAACTACAACAAAAGTATTAAGGTAAACCTAACCATAGCATGAAACATATGGATCCAAATCAGACCCTTCTAAGCAACGCATAAACTAGGGTTTAAGCTTCGTCACTCTAGCAACCCATCATCTACTTATTACTTCCCAGTGCCTTCCTCTAGGCCCAAATAATGGTGAAGTATTATGTAGTCGACGTTCACATAACACCACTAGAGGCTAGACAACATACATCTCATCAAAATATCGAACGAATACCAAATTCACATGACTACTAATAGCAAGACTTCTGCCATGTCCTCAGGAACAAACGTAACTACTCACAAAGCATATTCATGTTCATAATCAGAGGGGTATTAATATTCATAAAGGATCTAAACATATGATCTTCCACCAAATAAACCAACTAGCATCAAATACAAGGAGTAATCAACACTACTAGCAACCTACTAGTACCAATCCCGGACTTGGAGACAAGAATTGGATACAAGAGATGAACTAGGGTTTTGAGAGGAGATGGTGTTGGTGAAGATGTTGATGGAGATTGCCCTCTCCCGATGAGAGGAGCGTTGGTGATGACAATGACAATGATTTCCCCCTCCTAGAGGGAAGTGTCCCCGCCAGAACAGCTCTACCGGAGCCCTAGATTGGTTCCGCCTCGTGGCGGCGGAGTCTCGTCCCGAAAGGTTGCTTATGATTTTTTCCTTGACGAAAGACCTCATATAGCAGAAGATGGCCATCGGAGAGCCAACAGGGGGCCCACGAGGCAGGGGGCGCACCCCCGACCCTCGTGACCAGGTGGGGGCCCCTCTGGTGTACTTCTTCCACTCAATATTTTTTATATTTTCCAAAAATGACTTTCATGGAGTTTCAGGACTTTTGGAGTTGTGCAGAATAGGTGTCTAATATTTGCTCCTTTTCCAGCCCAGAATTCCAGCTGCCGGATTCTCCCTCCTTATGTAAACCTTGTAAAATAAGAGAGAATAGGCATAAGTATTGTGACTTAACGTGTAATAACAGCCCATAATGCAATAAATATCGATATAAAAGCATGATGCAAAATGGACGTATCAACTCCCCCAAGCTTAGACCTCGCTTGTCCTCAAGCGGAAGCCGATAACGATAAATATGTCCCCATGTTTAGAGGTAGAGGTGTCGATAAAAACAAAATACGGACATGAAGGCATTATGATTATTCTTATAACAACAACATATATAGATATTGTCATATGATTTCTTATGCTCAAGTAATAATCCATTCACAATCCAGAGTACGAATCATAAACTTTATTAAGAACCAACAAACTATAATCTCAGTCATTGAAGCAATTGCAATTTATCATAACATCAGAAAGAGTCTATGTCAGAGCTTTCTAGCAAGTCCACATACTCAACTATCATTTAGTCCTTCATAATTGCTAACACTCACGCAATACTTGTGGTTACGGAGTTTTAATCAGACACAGAGAAAGATAGGGGCTTATAGTTTCGCCCCCAACCTTTTACCATCAAGGGTAATGTCAACAATAATAATGCATGCTCCCCATATCCAATTAGATATATCTATCAGGATCTTTCCAACATACTTGTAGCGACCCGACCCGAATGGATCAAGTCTCTGTGCTTAAGTGTCATCCCTGGATCGGTATGCTGACACACACAGTACTCGAGGATATATAACAGAGGTAAATCACATGTATAAAGTAACGTAAATACTATTACCTCAATCCAAATAGCGGAAGTAACAAGGTTGTGGATTCCCATCAACACCAACGGCAAAGTTGAGTGTAGAAATCGTAACCCTAACGTATCACTTACTGTCAGAAGATCACGCAACATGAAACGTTGCAGCCCGAAAACGGGTCAGCACATGGAATATGCTGGCAATGTAACACATAGAGAGTAATGAAGGAATAAGCCTATACTACATGCATATATAGCTGGTGGAGGCTCAATGGTTACAATGTTTTTGCGAAAAGCCAATTTTTCCCTACTGCAAAGTAATAAATTATTTAACTATCATGGTGGTTGTTGAACATTGATAATGGTTGACAGCATCCTCAATCCCAATTAAAAGTACGCATTAACAACCCAACAATATTAATTAGAGTAACATGATGAGATTCACATGATATCCACGTACTAGATACTCAAAACGTCCATAACCGGGGACACGGCTAATCATGATTAGTTTATACACTCTACAGAGGTTTGCGCACTTTTCCCCACAAGACTCGATCGCCTCCGTTGGATTTCTCGCACTACATGATGTTTGAGAAACGGATGACCGAGACATAGTCTTTCGGAAGCGCTAGCACCTTACGTGTGGGTAGACCGGTACACCTACTTTCCCCTAGATCTTCTAGTCTACCCGTAAGAGTTCGCACGACTTAATCAACTATGCCAGAGCCCATAATGGCTTGTGGCTGCACACGGAAGTTTCTAGCATGAATAATCTCATGATCCCTTTGAGCCTGCGTGGCAGTCCGAAGAAAAACAGGCAAGTCCTGATGGAAACCATGTGCCTCAATCCACCCAGATGTGTGTTTAAGTTACCATCTTAAATAAACCATTAATTTAACAATCTCACATCTGTCATGGAATACACTCACCCAATCCACGTCTACTAGCATAGCATGGCATAATAAGCAAACATAAAAGTAACTCCCAAGGGTTGATAATAAAACAGGTAATAGGTACTACCTCAACTACTTCCCATCCCACAATTTAATTAGATCCTAAAGCAATGCAATGTTTGAGGATTGAAACTAATGCATAAAAACTGGGTATGAGAAAAGATATGATCAAAGTGTTACTTGCCTGCAATGTTGATGAAGATGATTCGCACTCAAAACTCTTGATAGTTCTACTCGTCACACTCCGGTCAATCTATCGTAATCAAGCAATAGTAACCACACATAAGCAATCACTCAAAAGATCAGAAAGAACGAAGAAGACGATTCGAAAAACATCAAAACCAAGCAAATAACTCTTACAACATAAAACAATTTCTAACAGTACCAAAATTATGTGAATTTGGCCTTATCAGAAAGTTTAGGTCAAGAGCTTCGATATGCAACAAGAATCAACTAAACCGGAGTTACGAAACTCAAGTTATGATCAAACAAAGTTTGAATTCAAATCTGGTCTAACTCAAATTTTAAACTTTTCAAAAACATGTTTGAGTTGGATTACTGGATAGAGGAGATCATAACGAAGAAGTAGGCGTTGGTTTCGTTGGATTCGGACTAACGAGTAAAAAGTTATGGTCATTTGAAAACCAGGGGCTAATCTGCAGAAAAAGTATTCACAGATAGGTCCCTGACCGAAAATTAAAAAGAGGAAAAACTCTACAGAACGAACGTTCGTTTTCTAACTCGAACCAGCGAACGCTCTCTAAATAACTGGACTAAAACAGAAAACCGGGTTTTAAATAAAACCGAAACCCTAAAAAGAAAAACAAGTGAACCGGGCGGTTTATTACCGGACCGGGAAAACCGGCGGGTCGGGCGGCGGATCTGGCCAGTTCCGTCGAGGCGACGGACTCGGCAAAGCGGAGCGGCGGCTCGCGATCGTCGAGGCCGAAGTGGTCGGGAGGGGCGGGCTGGGCGGCGGGTCAATGGTGGCTCCGACGGTGGTCGGCGGTGGCGGTGGAGGCGGGCAGGGCGGCGGAGCTGCGGAGGCGGCAACAAGCAAGGGCGGCTCGGCTCGAGCGAGCGAGATCAGGAGAGAGAGGAGAGGGTCCGGGCGGCGGCTTTATAGGAGGAGGGGAGGCGCTGGCGTGTGGAAGGGGGCGGCCGGAGGCGGGCGGCGCTCGGACTCCAGCGAGTCCGGGCCGCGCACGGGAGGAGGAGGCGCCGGCCCTGACGGGCCGGCTGGGCCTTCGGCCCAGTTCGGTCCGGAGAGGGAGTTTTAAAAAAAAACAGACAAACAAAAATAAAAACAAAAGAAATAGAAATATTATATAGGCATATTATATATCAAAATTTTCAGAAAAAGATTTCCTACAAGCTGAACATTTTTATAGAGTCGAATAAAATACACACAAATTCAAATAAAGCAAAGAGTGCTTCTGCCCTAGTAAAATCCAGTAAAAATCATTTTAGAAAATACCAAAATTAATTCAAATTTATTTCTCTCCAATTTTCTGATGTAGGGAATCATGTTACCCTATTTTCAATATATTTTATTTTGGAGAAAAATAATTTGAATACAACTCAAATAACTACAAATTGAAATTAAATTCAAAAGAACTTTGAATTTAAATCTTTGAAACTCCCAACTCATATTTCATATGTTTTGAAGAAGTCATTTTATCTTCGCTAGTGAAAATCATTGAGTTGCATAAAGTTTCAGAATTGGAAATATTCTCAAATGAAATTCAAATATTTTCAACACCCCTTGTCATTTAAATAAATGGAAGAAGTCATGTCATCTCCTCTCCAGGGTTTTGTGATGAAAAGAATCTGAATTCCCGAAGATCATAAAATGCAAAATGAAAGTTTGGGAAAGTCCTTTTATTCCCTCTCATTTAACTTTTCAAAAAGTTTCAAAATTCACTCACTTTCAGTCAATCAATCAAACAATCAATCAAATCTATCTATTTGTTTATAACATTCCAAAATTTAGAATTTTGGGATGTTACAAACTACCACCCTTAGAATGAATCTCGTCCTCGCGATTCGGAGAGGCTATAAAGAAATGGTTAGGGTTTGGGGGTCTTCTCAAAATCCATCGATCGTCTCCGGGGTCTCGGGTGCTACCACCCTTAGAAGCATGGTTACGGTTCCATCAAACTCATATACTCCATCCTTATTATCGACAAGGTCGGTCTTCCCTGCATCGTAAGGATAATTCCTTCTCTGGGCTCTTCGGTTGTGGCATAACCTTTTCCTCAATTTCTTCTGTCCTTTTATCTTGGTAAGGTTATTCCAAGATTGGGTCTTCATAGCTCATAGGTCGGCGCCAATACTAAACAACTATCGATATCTCATGGTGGTCAACAATTTATGGTTTCTCCTGCGAAAAACGGGCAGGTTGAATCACCGTATAACCTACGGTTGGCAACAACTGCCGGGTACAAGGGAAAAAAATACCTATACCATTCTAAGGTTTAAACAAGGTTTTGATCGTCGTCTCTCTACTATAGGCAAGTCACTCATATTTACCATCCCGTATAGCAAGGCGAATAATAAGAGTAAGTCGGTATGGTGATCAATCCATCCTGCACCCAAATCATTACCTTGTACATGGTTTAGCAAATCTCGCATTCTAACACTCGGTCATCCTCACAAGCATTGCAGAATTTCTCTTGTCGACGAACCAAGTTCGGATAAATCCATTGATTCTGCAAGCCAAACAAACATCTATCGTTCCTTAACAACACTCAGGTTTTGCGTAAACTCCTATAAGATCGTCGGTTGATAAAATCGTAACTTCTTCCAGGGTTTTTCCTTCAGCAAGGGTGTGCTTGTTTCTTGGCAGGTCCTGGGGCCTGTGGGTTATGGCCCATCTCATCACTTGTAGTCCTTGAACTTATCCTCGGGCTTCTGATCATTATTCCAACATCCAACTTCCTGGCATACTTAAAATCCATCCAATTGTATTGTCTCCCTTCCTTCTATTTGCACCAAACTAAGACGTGATTACTCAGACTCATCATGGAGTTGCAATTGCTCCTTATTACCAACATCCTACCTCCTTGTATCCAATAGTACTTCATCTCTTCATCCTCGTGGGATATCCCACATACCGAGATAAAAACTTATACTTATGAAGTCCATACTCCACTTCGTGGAACATCATTATCCTTTCCAGGGTCAAGCGTCCTTACAGGGGAATATTGGCCATCTCTGCATGGCACTTCTTCAACTGGGAAATGTGAAACACATCATGAACTCCTGACAATTCATCGGGTAATTCCAATTTGTTGGCCACTTCTCCCATACGCTCCAAAACTCGGTATGGTCCTACAAATCTCGGAGCTAACTTTTCCTTAATTCCAAATCGTTTAACACCTCGCAGAGGGGACACATGAAGACATGCTCTATCTCCAATTTCATAGACTACCTCCTTGCGTTTTTGAGTGTGCATAACTCTTACGCTCGGGTGAGCTACCTTCGGTCTATCTCGATCAACTTAACATTCTCTTCTGAATCCTTGATCACATTTGGTCCAAACAACTGACGGTCTCCAACTTCATCCCACATCAACGGTGTCTGGCTCCTTCTCCCATACAAAGATTAAAAAGGGGCCATCTTCAAACTGACTTGGTAGCTGTTGTTGAATGAGAACTCCGCGTAAGGTAGATTATCATCACTACTGGATCCATAATCTAGCGCACACGCTCTCAACATGTCCTCTAGAATCTGATTGACTCTCTCGGTCTATCCATCTGTCTGCGGATGAAAGGCTGTACTGAACTCTAGCCTAGTACCCAAAGTCTGGTGCGGTCGATTCCAAAACTTTGAGGTAAACTGTGTTCCTCTACGATGGTCCTCAGAACTCCATGCAGACATACGATCCTTGTCAAATATATATTGGCCAACTTCGCACTTGTATAGGTGGTTTTCACTGGGATAAAGTGAGCCACTTTGGTCAAGCGAATCAACTACTACCCAGATAGAATCATATACCGATCGGGTTCTGGGAAATCCGGTAATGAAATCCATGCCAAGCTTATCCCACTTCCATTCGGGTATCGGCATAGGCTGTAGTAATCCTGCTGGCTTCTGATGCTCTGTTTTTACTCTCTCTGGCATACATCACCTGCGACTACATACTCCGAAATATCCTTCTTCATACCAGTCCACTAGAAACGCTCCTTCAAATCCAAATACATCTTGGTGTTTCCAGGGCGAATCGAGTATGGTGAGTCATGAGCCTCCTGAAGTATTAACTTCCTGATCTTTGCATTATTAGGCACATATACACGATCATTGAACCATAAGGTGTCGTGCTCATCCTTACGAAAACATTTGGCCTTTCCTTTTCTCATCCTCTCTTTTAACTCAGCAATCTCTTTGTCATCCTTCTAAGCTTCACGGATTTTTCCCAACAATGTAGACTGAACTTCCATTGCTGCAACAAAACCTTTGGGAACAATCCCCAACCGAAGTTCCCTGAGATCCTCGGCTAACTCCTTTGGTAATCCTCTGCTTATGAGGGTATTCGTCCTTATTCTCTTTATGGTTGTGTCCTATTTCTCCACAAAGCTTGTATGCACAAGGTTTCTTCATATCCTTTCCATAAGGCTCCAATTTCTGGGACACAAACCTAGACTTTAGCAAGGTCAACTTAAATTCCTTCCAAGTGGTTACTCCTTGCCATCCATTGATGGTTTGGTACATCCTATACCATGTAGTGGCACCTCTTTCAAAGCACTCACGAGCATGATGGGTCATATCCTTTCTGGCTATAGGGTTATTCTCCATGTGATCCTCCATGTCCTGAATCCATCGGTTGTCTCCAATTGACTCATCGGTCCAGAAAATACAAGCTCATCTCCATTCGTCCTCTATTGGGCCCATGGGTTTTGGGGTGGGATAAGAGAGATAGAGAGGGATGCACACAATACAAACAATAGTTTTGAAAAGACAATTTTTTTATTGTGGCTGTCGGAAAACAACAAACAAATGACATCTCACAATTGCCGCATCTAACGTAAGTATATAACTGGGGTTTGGTCTTCTAAAGGTCAAGGTCGTCAAACTCTTCAAGTTTGTTCATGTCTCCGATGGCTTCTTCCGATCATGCTTGTCCTTCTAAAATTCTTTTGCTAGATCATCTCTGTTGACGCGAAATCTCTGGTGGTGTCCTTTAATATTTCTGGAGTTGCATTCCAAACTTCTGGGTTTCATCAACCTCGACATGAACCATGATCCAACTGTCCTTCAGTTCATGACAAATCTCCGGTATCTCGAGGTTTAGCTCCTCTAGCTTGGCTACTCTAATCTTCTGGGACCTGGGTTCTTCACGAACTGTTTCCTTGTCAAATACGGCTTCCTGCAGATCCACCCTAAACTTCTTGATGTAATACTCCAGATCCTGGTGATGCACCGGCTATGTTAAAACTGCATCCTTCGCTGACAGATGCTCCATTAGACTTCTATCATCCAATCCTTCCATGCATGTGCATGCTTAACTCAGCACGGTGGCAATAGCATAAACGGGCGATAACATCATGGATAGCCATGTTTCTTCCCGTGTCATTTCCATGAGTTATCTCTCCATAGTTGATATTCTCCTGCCTTAGGGTTTTCCTGACAAAACTTTGAGTTACTAACTCTCCATGTTCCGGTCTTACTCCAATACACCTTGATCTCGGGTATTGACAGCTTCCATAGTCTGCCAAGTTCCATAAGGGTAGCCTTCCTAGGTCATACTAAATCTGGAAATTCTTCATATCACTCAAATTCTCCTAGTCTTCGGAGTCTTCAACCGTTGTAGTTTCCATTATTCTGATGTACGGTAAAAATCCTCTTTATTCCAAAGTAGTCTTAGTTGTCCGATATCTTGTACTTCTTAGAGTGGTCTCATCAGCCGAATCTTCATGTGGTCAGAAGGGGAAAGGGTATGGTCTAACTAAAGGGAATATTTGAATAAGCTCAGAAGAGAAGAGAGGTAAAAGATCTTTTGAAAAGAAAGTTGTAGAGAAAATCTTTCGTATGGGCTTGCCAGTCTCTAGGGTCACGTCCTACAGTCAACATGTGCTCTGATACCATCTTGTAGCGACCCGACCTGAATGGATCAAGTCTCTGTGCTTAAGTGTCATCCCTGGATCGGTATGCTAACACACACAGTACTCGAGGATTTATAACAAAGGTAAATCACATGTATAAAGTAACGTAAATACTATTACCTCAATCCAAATAGCGGAAGTAACAAGGTTGTGGATTCCCATCAACACCAACGGCAAAGTTGAGTGTAGAAATCGTAACCCTAACGTATCACTTACTGTCAGAATATCCCGCAACATGAAATGTTGCAGCCAAAAACGGGTCAAGACATGGAATATGCTGGCAATGTAACACATAGAGAGTAATGAAGGAATAAGCCTATACTACATGCATATATAGCTGGTGGAGGCTCTATGGTTACAATATTTTTGTGAAAAGCCAATTTTTCCCTACTGCAAAGGAATAAATTATTTAACTATCATGGTGGTTGTTGAACATTGAAAATGGTTGACAGCATCCTCAATCCCAATTAAAAGTACTCATTAACAACCCAACAATATTAATTAGAGTAACATGATGAGATTCACATGATATCCAAGTACTAGATACTCAAAACGTCCATAACTGGGGACACGGCTAATCATGATTAGTTTATACACTCTGCAGAGGTTTGCACACTTTTCCCCATAAGACTCGATCGCCTCCGTTGGATTTCTCGCACTACATGATGTTTGAGAAACGGATGACCGAGACATAGTCCTTCGGAAGCAGTAGCGCCTTACGTGTGGGTAGACCGGTACACCTACTTTCCCCTACATCTACTAGTCTACCCGTAAGAGTTCGCACGACTTAATCAACTATGCCAGAGCCCATAATGGCTTGTGGCTGCACACGGAAGTTTCTAGCATGAATAATCTCATGATCCCTTTGAGCCTGGGTGGCGGTCCGAAGAAAAGCAGGCAAGTCCTGATGGAAACCGGGTGCCTCAATCCACCCAGATGTGTGTTTAAGTTTCCACCTTAAATAAACCATTAATTTAACAATCTCACATCTGCATGGAATACACTCACCCAATCCACGTCTACTAGCATAGCATGGCATAATAAGCAAACGTAAAAGTAACTCCCAAGGGTTGATAATAAAACAGGTAATAGGTACTACCTCAACTACTTCCCATCCCACAATTTAATTAGATCCTAAAGCAATGCAATGTTTGAGGATTGAAACTAATGCATAAAAACTGGGTATGAGAAAAGATATGATCAAAGTGTTACTTGCCTGCAATGTTGATGAAGATGATTCGCACTCAAAACTCTTGATAGTTCTACTCGTCACACTCCGGTCAATCTATCGTAATCAAGCAATAGTAACCACACATAAGCAATCACTCAAAAGATCAGAAAGAACGAAGAAGACGATTCGAAAAACATCAAAACCAAGCAAATAACTCTTGCAACATAAAACAATTTCTAACAGTACCAAAATTATGTGAATTTGGCCTTATCAGAAAGTTTAGGTTAAGAGCTTCGATTTGCAACAAGAATCAATTAAATCGGAGTTACGAAACTCAAGTTATGATCAAACAAAGTTTGAATTCAAATCTGGTCTAACTCAAATTTTAAACTTTTCAGAAACATGTTCGAGTTGGATCACTGGATAGAGGAGATCATAACGAAGAAGTGGGCGTTCGTTTCGTTGGATTTGGACTAACGAGTAAAAAGTTATGGTCGTTTGAAAACCAGGGGCTAATCTGCAGAAAAAGTATTCACAGATAGGTCCCTGACCGAAAATTAAAAAGAGGAAAAACTCTACAGAACGAACGTTCGTTTTCTAACTCGAACCAAATAACGCTCTCTAAATAATCGGACTAAAACAGAAAACCGGTTTTAAATAAAACCAAACCACGAAAAGAAAAACCAGTGAACAAGGCGGTTTATTACGGACCGGAAAACCAGTGGTCGGGCGGCGGATCTGGCGGTTCGGCGAGGCGACGGACTCGGCGAGGCGGGCGGCGGCTCGCGGTCGCCGAGGCCGGCGAAGTGGTCGGGAGGCGGCGCTGGGCGGCGGGTCGATGGTGGCTCCAGGGCGGTCGGCGGTGGCGGTGGAGTCTTGGGCAGGGCGGCGGAGCTGCGGAGGCGACGCAACAAGCAAGGGCGGGCGGCTCGGGCCGAGCGCAAGAGATGATGGGAGAGAGAGGAGAGGGTCCGGGCGGCGGCTTTATAGGAGGAGGGGAGGCGCTGGCGTGGGGAAGGGGGCGGCCGGAGGCGGGCGGCGCTTGGACTCCGGCGAGTCCGGGCCGCGCACGGGAGGAGGAGGAGCCGGCGCTGACGGGCCAGCTGGGCCTTCGGCCCAGTTCGGTCCGGAGAGGGAGTTTAAAAAAAACAGACAAACAAAAATAAAAACAAAAGAAATAGAAATATTATATAGGCATATTATATATCAAAATTTTCAGAAAAAGATTTCCTACAAGCTGAACATTTTTACAGAGTCGAATAAAATACACACAAATTCAAATAAAGCAAAGAGTGCTTCTGCCCTGGTAAAATCCAGTAAAAATCATTTTAGAAAATACCAAAATTAATTCAAATTTATTTCTCTCCAATTTTCTGATGTAGGGAATCATGTTACCCTATTTTCCATATATTTTATTTTGGAGAAAAATAATTTGAATAAAACTCAAATAACTCCAAATTGAAATTAAATTCAAAAGAACTTTGAATTTAATTCTTTGAAACTCCCAACTCATATTTCATATGTTTTGAAGAAGTCATTTTATCTTCACTAGTGAAAAACATTGAGTTGCATAAAGTTTCAGAATTGGAAATATTCTCAAATGAAATTCAAATATTTTCAACACCCCTTGTCATTTAAATAAATGGAAGAAGTCATGTCATCTCCTCTCCAGGGTTTTGTGATGAAAAGAATTTGAATTCCCAAAGATCATAAAATGCAAAATGAAAGTTTGGGAAAGTCCTTTTATTCCCTCTCATTTAACTTTCAAAAAGTTTCAAAATTCACTCACTTTCAGTCAATCAATCAAACAATCAATCAAATCTATCTATTTGTTTATAACATTCCAAAATTTAGAATTTTGGGATGTTACAAACTACCACCCTTAGAATGAATCTCGTCCTCGAGATTCGGAGAGGCTAGAAAGAAATGGTTAGGGTTTGGGGGTCTTCTCAAAATCCATCGATCGTCTCCGGGGTCTCGGGTGCTACCACCCTTAGAAGCATGGTTACGGTTCCATCAAACTCATATACTCCATCCTTATTACTGACAGTGTCGGTCTTCTCAGATCGTAAGGATAATTCCTTCTCTGGGCTCTTCCGGTTGTGGCATAACCTTTTCCTCAATTTCTTCTGTCCTTTTATCTTGGTAAGGTTATTCTGAGATTGGGTCTTCATAGCTCATAGGTCTGGCGCCAATACTAAACAACTATCGATATCTCATGGTGGTCAACAATTTATGGTTTCTCCTGCAGAAAACGGGTCTGGGTTGAACTTCACCGTATAACCTACGGTTGGCAACAACTGCCGGGTACAAGGGAAAAAAATACCTATACCATTCTAAGGTTTAAACAAGGTTTTGATCGTCGTCTCTCTACTATAGGCAAGTCACTCATATTTACCATCCCGTATAGCAAGGCGAATAATAAGAGTAAGTCGGTATGGTGATCAATCCATCCCGCACCCAAATCATTACCTTTTACATGGTTTAGCAAATCTCGCATTCTAACACTCGGTCATCCTCACAAGCATTGAAGAATTTCTCTTGTCGACGAACCAAGTTCGGATAAATCCATTGATTCTGCAAGCCAAACAAACATCTATCGTTCCTTAACAACTCTCAGGTTTTGCATTAACTCCTATAAGATCGTCGGTTGATAAAATCGTAACTTCTTCCAGGGTTTTTCCTTCAGCAAGGGTGTGCTTGTTTCTTGGCAGGTCCTGGGGCCTGTGGGTTATGGCCCATCTCATCACTTGTAGTCCTTGAACTTATCCTCGGGCTTCTGATCATTATTCCAACATCCAACTTCCTGGCATACTTAAAATACATCCAATTTTATTGTCTCCCTTCCTTCTATTTGCACCAAACTAAGACGTGATTACTCAGACTCATCATGGAGTTGCAATTGCTCCTTATTACCAACATCCTACCTCCTTGTATCCAATAGTACTTCATCTCTTCATCCTCGTGGGATATCCCACATACCGAGATAAAAACTTATACTTATGAAGTCCATACTCCACTTCGTGGAACATCATTATCCTTTCCAGGGTCAAGCGTCCTTACAGAGGAATATTGGCCATCTCTGCATGGCACTTCTTCAACTGGGAAATGTGAAACACATCATGAACTCCTGACAATTCATCGGGTAATTCCAATTTGTTGGCCACTTCTCCCATACGCTCCAAAACTCGGTATGGTCCTACAAATCTCGGAGCTAACTTTTCCTTAATTCCAAATCGTTTAACTCCTCGTAGAGGGGACACATGAAGACATGCTCTGTCTCCAATTTCATAGACTGCCTCCTTGCGTTTTTGAGTGTGCATAACTCTTCTGCCTGGACTGAGCTACCTTCAGTCTATCTCGATCAACTTAACATTCTCTTCTGACTCCTTGATCACATTTGGTCCAAACAACTGACAGTCTCCAACTTCATCCCACATCAACGGTGTCTGGCTCCTTCTCCCATACAAAGATTAAAAAGGGGCCATCTTCAAACTGACTTGGTAGCTGTTGTTGAATGAGAACTCCGCGTAAGGTAGATTATCATCACTACTGGATCCATAATCTAGCGCACACGCTCTCAACATGTCCTCCAGAATCTGATTGACTCTCTCGGTCTATCCATCTGTCTGCGGATGAAAGGCTGTACTGAACTCTAGCCTAGTACCCAAAGTCTGGTGCAGTCGATTCAAAAACTTTGAGGTAAACTGTGTTCCTCTACGATGGTCCTCGGAACTCCATGCAGACATACGATCCTTGTCAAATATATCTTGGCCAATTTCGCACTTGTATAGGTGGTTTTCACTGGGATAAAGTGAGCCACTTTGGTCAAGCGAATCAACTACTACCCAGATAGAATCATATACCGATCGGGTTCTGGGAAATCCGGTAATGAAATCCATGCCAAGCTTATCCCACTTCCATTCGGGTATCGGCATAGGCTGTAGTAATCCTGCTGGCTTTTGATGCTCTGTTTTTACTCTCTCTGGCATACATCACCTACGACTACATACTCCGCAATATCCTTCTTCATACCAGTCCACTAGAAATGCTCCTTCAAATCCAAATACATCTTGGTGTTTCCAGGGCGAATCGAGTATGGTGAGTCATGAGCCTCCTGAAGTATTAACTTCCTGATCTTTGCATTATTAGGCACATATACACGATCCTTGAACCATAAGGTGTCGTGCTCATCCTTACAAAAACCTTTGGCCTTTCCTTTGCTCATCCTCTCTTTTAACTCAACAATCTCTTTGTCATCCTTCTAAGCTTCACGGATTTCCCCCAACAATGTAGACTGGACTTCCATTGCTGCAACAAAACCTTTGGGAACAATCCCCAACCGAAGTTCCCTGAGATCCTCGGCTAACTCCTTTGGTAATCCTCTGCTTATGAGGGTATTCGTCCTTATTGTCTTTATGGTTGTGTCCTATTTCTCCACAAAGCTTGTATGCACAAGGTTTCTTCATATCCTTTCCATAAGGCTCCAATTTCTGGGACACAAACCTAGACTTTAGCAAGGTCAACTTAAATTCCTTCCAAGTGGTTACTCCTTGCCATCCATTGATGGTTTGGTACATCCTCTACCATGTAGTGGCACCTCTTTCAAATCACTCACGAGCATGATGGGTCATATCCTTTCTGGCTATAGGGTTATTCTCCATGTGATCCTCCATGTCCTGAATCCATCGGTTGTCTCCAATTGACTCATCGGTCCAGAAAATACAAGCTCATCTCCATTCGTCCTCTATTGGGCCCATGGGTTTTGGGGTGGGATAAGAGAGATAGAGAGGGATGCACACAATACAAACAATAGTTTTGAAAAGACAAATTTTTTTATTGTGGCTATCGAAAAACAACAAACAAATGACAGCTCACAATCGTCGCATCTAACGTAAGTATATAACTGGGGTTTGGTCTTCTAAAGGTCAATGTCGTCAAACTCTTCAAGTCTTGTTCATGTCTCAGATGGCTTCTTCCGATCATGCATGTCCTTCTAAAATTCTTTTGCTAGATCATATCTGTTGACGCGAAATCTCTCGTGGTGTCCTTTAATATTTCTGGAGTTGCATTCCAAACTTCTGGGTTTCATCAACCTCGACATGAACCATGATCCAACTGTCCTTCAGTTCCTGACAAATCTCCGGTATCTCGAGGTTTAGCTCCTCTAGCTTGGCTACTCTAATCTTCTGGGACCTAGGTTCTTCACGAACTGTTTCCTTGTCAAATACGGCTTCCTGCAGATCCACCCTAAACTTCTTGATGTAATACTCCAGATCCTGGTGATGCACCGGCTATGTTAAAACTGCATCCTTCGCTGACAGATGCTCCATTAGACTTCTATCATCCAATCCTTCCATGCATGTGCATGCTTAACTCAGCACGGTGGCAATAGCATAAACGGGCGATAACATCATGGATATCCATGTTTCTTCCCGTGTCATTTCCATGAGTTATCTCTCCATAGTTGATATTCTCCTGCCTTAGGGTTTTCCTGACAAAACTTTGAGTTACTAACTCTCCATGTTCCGGTCTTACTCCAATACACCTTGATCTCGGGTATTGACAGCTTCCATAGTCTGCCAAGTTCCATAAGGGTAGCCTTCCTAGGTCATACTAAATCTGGAAATTCTTCATATCCCTCAAATTCTCCTAGTCTTCGGAGTCTTCAACCGTTGTAGTTTCCATTATTCTGATGTACGGTAAAAATCCTCTTTATTCCAAAGTAGTCTTAGTTGTCCGATATCTTGTACTTCTTGGAGTGGTCTCATCAGCCGAATCTTCATGTGGTCAGAAGGGGAAAGGGTATGGTCTAACTAAAGGGAATATTTGAATAAGCTCAGAAGAGAAGAGAGGTAAAAGATCTTTTGAAAAGAAAGTTGTAGAGAAAATCTTTCCTATGGGCTTGCCAGTCTCTAGGGTCACGTCCTACAGTCAACATGTTCTCTGATACCATCTTGTAGCGACCGAACCGAATGGATCAAGTCTACGTTAAGTGTCATCCTCGGATCGGTATGTCGACACACACAAGACTCGAGGATTTATAACAGAGGTAAATCACATGTATAAAGTAACGTAAATACTATTACCTCAATCCAAATAGCGGAAGTAACAAGGTTGTGGATTCCCATCAACACCAACGGCAAAGTTGAGTGTAGAAATCATAACCCTAACGTATCACTTACTCGTCGTAAGATCCTGCAACATGAAACGTTGCAGCCCGAAAACGGGTCAGCACATGGAATATGCTGGCAATGTAACACATAGAGAGTAATGAAGGAATAAGCCTATACTACATGCATATATAGCTGGTGGAGGCTCTATGGTTACAATGTTTTTGTGAAAAGCCAATTTTTCCCTACTGCAAAGGAATAAATTATTTAACTATCATGGTGGTTGTTGAACATTGAGAATGGTTGACAGCATCCTCAATCCCAATTAAAAGTACTCATTAACAACCCAACAATATTAATTAGAGTAACATGATGAGATTCACATGATATCCAAGTACTAGATACTCAAAACTTCCATAACCGGGGACACAGCTAATCATGATTAGTTTATACACTCTGCAGAGGTTTGCACACTTCTCCCCACAAGACTCGATCGCCTCTGTTGGATTTTTCGCACTACATGATGTTTGAGAAACGGATGACCGAGACATAGTCTTTCGGAAGCGCTAGCACCTTACGTGTGGGTAGACCGGTACACCTACTTTCCCTACATCGCTAGTCTACCCGTAAGAGTTCATGACGACTTAATCAACTATGCCAGAGCCCATAATGGCTTGTGGCTGCACACGGAAGTTTCTAGCATGAATAATCTCATGATCCCTTTGAGCCTGGGTGGCGGTCCGAAGAAAAACAGGCAAGTCCTGATGGAAACCAGGTGCCTCAATCCACCCAGATGTGTGTTTAAGTTGCCACCTTAAATAAACCATTAATTTAACAATCTCACATCTGTCATGGAATACACTCACCCAATCCACGTCTACTAGCATAGCATGGCATAATAAGCAAACGTAAAAGTAACTCCCAAGGGTTGATAATAAAACAGGTAATAGGTACTACCTCAACTACTTCCCATCCCACAATTTAATTAGATCCTAAAGCAATGCAATGTTTGAGGATTGAAACTAATGCATAAAAACTAGGTATGAGAAAAGATATGATCAAAGTGTTACTTGCCTGCAATGTTGATGAAGATGATTCGCACTTAAAACTCTTGATAGTTCTACTCGTCACACTCCGGTCAATCTATCGTAATCAAGCAATAGTAACCACACATAAGCAATCACTCAAAAGATCAGAAAGAACGAAGAAGACGATTCGAAAAACATCAAAACCAAGCAAATAACTCTTGCAACATAAAACATTTTCTAACAGTACCAAAATTATGTGAATTTGGCCTTAGCAGAAAGTTTATGTCAAGAGCTTCGATTTGCAACAAGAATCAACTAAATCGGAGTTACGAAACTCAAGTTATGATCAAACGAAGTTTGAATTCAAATCTGGTCTAACTCAAATTTTAAACTTTTCAAAAACATGTTTGAGTTGGATTACTGGATAGAGGAGATCATAACGAAGAAGTGGGCGTTGGTTTCGTTGGATTTGGACTAACGAGTAAAAAGTTATGGTCGTTTGAAAACCAGGGGCTAATCTACAGAAAAAGTATTCACAGATAGGTCCGTGACCGAAAATTAAAAAGAGGAAAAACTCTACAGAACGAACGTTCGTTTTCTAACTCGAACCAGCGAACGCTCTCTAAATAACTGGACTAAAACAGAAAACCGGGTTTTAAATAAAACTGAAACCCTAAAAAGAAAAACAAGTGAACCGGGCGGTTTATTACCGGACCGGGAAAACCGGCGGATCTGGCGGTTCCGGCGAGGCGACGGACTCCGGTGAGGCAGGGCGGCGGCTCCGGCGGTCGTCAAGGCCGGCGAAGTGGTCGGGGAGGGGCGGCGCTGGGCGGCGGGGTCGATGGTGGCTCGGCGGTCGGCGGTGGTGGAGTGGAGGCAGGGCGGCGGAGCTGCGGAGGCGACGACAACAAGCAAGGGGGCGGCTCGGCTCGAGCGGCGAGATCTGAGAGAGAGGAGGGGTCCCGGCGGCTTTATAGGAGGAGGAGGCGTGGGAAGGGGCGGCGGGAGGCGGGCGCGCGGACTCCAGCGAGTCCGGTCACAAGACGGGAGGAGGAGGCGGCGGCGCTGACGGGCTGGGTGGGCCTTCGCCCGATTCGTTCGGAGAGGATTTTTAAATAAAAATAAAACAGACAAACAAAATGAAAACAAAAGAAATGGAAATATTATATAGGCATATTATATATCAAAATTTTCAGAAAAAGATTTCCTACAAGCTGAACATTTTATAGAGTCGAATAAAATACACACAAATTCAAATAAAGCAAAGAGTGCTTCGCCTAGTAAAATCCAGTAAAAATCATTTTAAAAATACCAAAATTAATTCAAATTTATTTCTCTCCAATTTTTCGATGTAGGGAATCATGTTACCCTATTTTCCATATATTTTATTTTTGGAGAAAAAATAATTTGAATAAAACTCAAATAAGTCCAAATTGAAAATAAATTCAAAAGAACTTTGAATTTAATTCTTTGAAACTCCCAACTCATATTTCATATGTTTTGAAGAAGTCATTTTATCTTCGCTAGTGAAAATCGTTGAGTTGCATAAAGTTTCAGAATTGGAAATATTCTCAAATGAAATTCAAATATTTTCAACACCCCTTGTCATTTAAATAAATGGAAGAAGTCATGTCATTTCCTCTCCAGGGTTTTGTGATGAAAAGAATTTGAATTCCTGAAGATCATGAAATGCAAAATGAAAGTTTGGGAAAGTTCTTTTATTTCCTCTCATTTAACTTTTCAAAAAGTTTCAAAATTCACTCACTTTCAGTCAATCAATCAAATATATCTATTTGTTTATAACATTCCAAAATTTAGAATTTTGGGATGTTACAATACTGTGCTTGCCAAAGGATAAAGTGTAAAAAGGAAAGGTGAAGATCACCATGACTCTTGCATAAGGTAGAAGATAATAATAAGAGATAGGCCCTTCGCAGAGGGAAGCAGAGGTTGCCATGCGCTTTTATGGTTGGATGCACAAAAACTCAATGCGAAAGAACGTCACTTTATATTGCCCCTTGTGATATGAACCTTTATTATGCAGTCTGTCGCTTTTATTTCTTCCACATCACAAGATCGTATAAAGCTTATTTCCCCCACACCAATCAATAATACATATTTAGAGAGCAATTTTTATTGCTTGCACCGATGACAACTTACTTGAAGGATCTTACTCAATCCATAGGTAGATATGGTGGACTCTCATGGCAAAACTGGTTTAAGGGTTTTTGGAAGCACAAGTAGTATCTCTACTTGGTGCTAAGAATTTGGCTAGCAGGAGGGGGAAAGGCAAGCTCAACATGTTGTACGATCCATGACAATATACTTTATCTCAGATATAAGAAAACATAACCCATTACGTTGTCTTCCTTGTCCAACGTCAACTCTTTAGCATGTCATATTTTAATGAGTGCTCCCAATCATAAAAGATGTCCATGATAATATATTTATATGTGAAACCTCTCTTTCCATATTACTTCCTATTAATTGCAACGATGACCAAGGCTATGTTTGCCAACTCCTAACAACTTTTAATCATCATACTCTTTTTATGTGAAGTCATCACTCTCGATAAGATCAATATGATCTCTTTGTTTCTTTTTATTCTTTTCTCTTTCTTTTATTCACTCAAGATCATGGCAAAATAATCAAGCCCTTAACTCAACACTAATCTTTATTATATAGCTCATGGACTCGATTACATAGAGAGATCATAAAGCAAAACTCAAAACTAGATCATGCCATAAACTTTATTCTACTAGATCAAGATACTACTAATAGGATCGAACTAAGAAAAACGGTAAAGATAGGAGATGTGGTTGTGATACGATACCGGGGCACCTCCCCCAAGCTTGGTAGTTGCCAAGGGGAGTGCCCATACCCATGTGATTATATCTCCTTTGCTGGTGAAGAAGGTGGAGGTGTTGTCGATGATGCGGGCTTGTCGTCCATCTTCCAAGGCATAGGCTCACCATCATAGAAGGACGATCGAGTGTCCGGGATCCTCAAATCTGCAGCAAAACTCATCCTTTTGAATCTATATTCATACTCACAGTTTTGGGTTTTGCAGGTCATAGATTTGGGCTTGAAGGTGCTCGATCTTCCCATGAAGCTTGAAGATGGCCTCCCCGATGTTGTCGGCATCCAACTTGTGGTTGCTAGTGATCATCATATGGTTGGAGTTGAGTCCACGTTCCACCATCCCCTGACACTTGAAAACTTGTTGTTCCACTGCTTCGAGCCTCGTCTCCATGCTTCCGGTCCCCTTCGGTCCCTCAACATCGCGGATGTACAGCAACCCATCACGCATCTCAATGGTTTGAGGGTGTCGCAGCACCTCCGCGAGGTAAGGGTTGATGACCTTCTCTAAGAACTTGTCCTTGGAGGCACTTGGGGACGTCATGATAATCTAGATCTGTTAGAAAAACAGCTCGAAACAAGAACATAGGACAATTGCGTGATACAATGGTCAAAACCTTCGGGAGGTTATATAATGAATTTCTACCGACCAAAATATGTATCATGCAAGAAAACAGAGTCCGGAAGGCACACGAGGTGCCCACGAGGTAGGGGGCGCGCCCAGGGGGGTAGGGCGCGCCCTCCACCCTTGTGGAGCCCTCGTGTCCTTCCCGGACTGCTTCTTATTTTTCTATTTTTCTAAATATTCCAAAACGGAGAAATATTGCCTTAAAAACTGTTTTGGAGTCGGTTTACTTACCGTACCACATACCTATTCCTTTTCGGAGTCTGAAACGCTTCGGAAAGTGTCCTTTATGTATTCCTCCAAGGTTATGGTTTCAATAACATTGGTTTCAACATTTATAGGATTACCAGAGATATAATGTTTGATTCTTAGACCGTTTACCACCTTCGGATTTGTGCCTTCGAAGTTGTTGATTTTTATGGCACCGGAACGATAGACCTCCTCGATAACGTAGGGGCCTTCCCATTTAGAGAGAAGTTTTCCTGCAAAAAATCTTAAACGCGAGTTGTATAGCAATACATAATCACCTACATTAAACTCATGCTTTTGTATCCTTTTGTCATGCCATCTTTTAACTTTTTCTTTAAACAACTTGGCATTTTCGTAAGCTTGGGTTCTCCATTCATCAAGTGAGCTAATATCAAATAACCTCTTCTCTCCGGCAAGTTTGGAATCATAATTGAGCTCTTTAATAGCCCAATATGCCTTATGTTCTAGTTCGAGAGGTAAGTGACATGCTTTTCCATAGACCATTTTATATGGAGACATGCCCATAGGATTTTTATATGCAGTTCTATAGGCCCATAATGCATCATCAAGTTTCTTGGACCAATTCTTCCTAGACCTATTAACAGTCTTTTGCAAAATTAATTTGAGCTCTCTATTACTCAATTCTACTTGACCACTAGACTGCGGGTGATAAGGAGATGCAATTCTATGATTAACATCATACTTAGCAAGCATTTTACGGAAAGCACCATGAATAAAATGTGAACCGCCATCAGTCATTAAATATCTAGGGACTCCAAACCTCGGAAAAATAACTTCTTTAAGCATCTTAATAGATGTGTTATGATCAGCACTACTAGTTGGAATAGCTTCTACCCACTTAGTAACATAATCAACAGCAACTAAAATATGTGTATACCCATTAGAGGCAGGAAAAGGTCCCATATAATCAAAGCCCCAAACATCAAATGGTTCAATAACAAGTGAATAGTTCATAGGCATTTCTTGACGTCTACTAATATTACCAATTCTTTGACATTCATCACATGACAAGACAAACTTACGGGCATCCTTGAAGAGAGTAGGCCAATAAAAACTGGATTGCAATACCTTATGTGCAGTTCTATCTCCAGCGTGGTGTCCTCCAAAAGCTTTGGAGTGACACTTGCGTAGGATCTGTTCCTGTTCATGCCCAGGTACACAACGTCTAATAACACCATCTACTCCTTCTTTATAAAGATGTGGGTCATCCCAAAAGTAATGTCTCAAATCATACAAAAACTTTTTCTTTTGCTGGTATGTGAAGCTTGGTGGTATAAATTTAGCAACGATGCAATTAGCATAATCAACATACCATGGAGTACTACGAGAAGTACTTATAACATTTAATTGTTCATCAGGGAAGCCATCATCAATAGATAGTGGGTCATCAAGAATATTTTCTAACCTAGACAAGTTGTCTGCAACGGGGTTCTCAGCTCCCTTTCTATCAACAATATGCAAATCAAATTCTTGTAGCAAGAGAACCCATCTAATAAGTCTAGGTTTAGCATCTTTCTTTTCCATCAGATATTTAATAGCAGCATGATCAGTGTGAATAGTTACTTTAGAATCAACAATATAAGGTCTGAACTTATCACAAGCAAATACAACTGCTAAGAATTCCTTTTCAGTAGTAGCATAATTTCTTTGAGCATTGTCCAGAGTCTTACCAGCATAATGGATAACATTTAATTTCTTATCGACTCTTTGCCCTAGAACAGCACCTACAGCATAATCACTAGCATCACACATAGTTTCAAAGGGTAAATTCCAATCAGGTGGCTGAACAATAGGTGCAGAGATCAATGCTTTCTTAAGTATTTCAAATGCTTCTACACAATCATCATCAAAGACAAATGGTTTATCTTTTTGTAATAAATTAGTCGAGGGCCGAGAAATTTTGAGAAGTCCTTAATGAACCTCCTATAAAATCCGGCGTGACCAAGGAAACTTCTTATACCTTTGATGTCCTTGGGACATGGCATCTTTTCAATAGCATCAACCTTGGCTTTATCAACTTCAATACCTTTTTCAGAAACTTTATGCCCCAAGACAATACCTTCATTAACCATAAAGTGGCACTTTTCCCAATTCAAGACAAGATTAGTTTCTTCACATCTCTGCAAAACTCGATCGAGATTGCTCAAGCAATCATCAAAAGAGGATGCATAGATGCAAAAATCATCCATGAAAACCTCATAAATCTTTTCACAAAAGTCAGAGAATATAGCCATCATGCATATTTGAAAGGTAGCAGGTGCATTACATAAACCAAAAGGCATACGTCTATAAGCAAAAGTACCAACAGGGCATGTAAAAGTGGTCTTTGATTGATCATTGGCTGACACAGGTATTTGAGAGAAACCAGAATAACCATCTAGGAAGCAAAAATGTGTGTGTTTGGATAATCTTTCTAGCATTTGATCAATAAAAGGTAAGGGGGTAATGATCTTTCTTAGTAGCCTTATTTAATTTACGGAAATCAATTACCATCCTATAACCTATAATAATTCTTTGCGGAATCAATTCGTCTTTATCATTAGGAACAACAGTAATACCTCCCTTCTTAGGGACACAATGGACAGGACTCACCCACTGACTATCAGCAACGGGGTAAATTATACATGTGTCAAGGAGCTTTAGTATTTCCTTTCTTACCACTTCTTTCATTTTAGGATTCAGCCATCGTTGATGACCAATAACTGGTTTGGCATCTTTCTCCAAATTTATTTTATGTTGACATAGAGTGGGACTAATGCCCTTAAGATCATCAAGAGTATATCCAATAGCAGCACGGTGCTTCTTCAGAGTTTTCAATAATCTCTCTTCTTCATGCTCTGAAAGGTTAGCACTGATAATAACAGGATATATCTTCTTTTCATCAAGATAAGCATATCTAAGATTATCAGGCAACGGTTTAAGCTCAAACACGGGATCACCCTTGGGTGGAGGGGGATCCCCTAGGATTTCAACAGGCAAATTGTGTTTCAGAATAGGTTCCTGTTTAAAGAATACTTCATCTATTTCCCTTCTTTCATTCATAAACATATCATTTTCATGGTCTAGCAAATATTGTTCTAAAGGATCACTAGGAGGTACGGCAATAGAAGCAAGACCAATAATTTCATCCTTACTAGGCAATTCTTCTTCACGGTGTTGTCTACTAAATTTAGAGAAGTTAAACTCATGAATCATATCACCCAGGCCAATAGTAACAAGATTCTTCTCACAGTCTATCTTAGCATTAATAGGGTTCAAGAAGGGTCTACCAAAAATAATGGGACAAAAGCTATCTTGTGGGGAACCAAGAACAAGAAAATCAGCAGGATATTTAGTTTTCCCACACAAGACTTCAACATCTCTAACAATTCCCATTGGTGATATAGTATCTCTATTGGCAAGCTTAATTGTGACATCAATTTCTTCTATCTCAGCGGGTGCAATATCATGCATAATTTCTTTGTATAAGTCATAAGGTATTGCACTAACACTAGCACCCATATCACATAAGCCATGATAACAATGATATCCTATTTTAGCAAAAATAACAGGCACGCCTACCATAGGTCTATGTTTATCGTTAGCACAGGGTTTGGCAATTCTAGCAGTTTCACCGCAGAAATAAATAACATGCCCATCAATATTATCAGCCAAGAGATCTTTAACAATAGCAATATTAGGTTGTACCTTAACTTGCTCAGGAGGTGTATAAGTTCTAATATTGCTTTTACGAACCACAATTGAAGCTTTAGCATGATCCTTTATTCTAACAGGAAAGGTGGCTTCTCAACATAAGAAGTAGGAACAACAGGATCATTATAAGTGACAGTCTTTTCTTAAACTTTAGTAGGTGCAGCTACTTTTACTTCTATGGGAGGATGATATTTAAACCACTTCTCCTTGGGGAGATCAACATAAGTAGCAAAAGATTCACAGAAAGAAGCTACTATCTCAGAGTCAAGTCCATATTTAGTGCTAAATTTATGGAAAACATCGGTATCCATAAAAGATTTAACACAATCAAACTTAGGCGTCATACCTGACTCCTTACCTTCGTCGAGATCCCGATCTTCAGAGTTGCGTTTAATTCTATCCAATAAATTCCATTTGAATTCAATAGTCTTCATCATAAAAGAGCCAGCACAAGAAGTATCGAGCATGATGCGATTGTTTTCAGAAAGCCGAGCATAATTTTTTTGAAAAATTATTTCTTTTGAAAGATCATGATTGGGGCATGAATATAACATTGATTTAAGCCTCCCCCAAGCTTGAGCGATGCTTTCTCCTTCACGAGGCCAAAAATTATATATATAATTGCGATCACGATGAACAAGATGCATAGGATAATACTTCTGATGAAATTCCAATTTCATTCGTTTATAGTTCCATGATCCTGTGTCATCACATAGCCTATACCATGTCGATGCATCTCCCTTCAAAGATAAAGGGAAGACCTTCTTCTTAACAAGATCATCGGGTATACCTGCAAGCTTAAATAATCCAAAAACTTCATCCACATAGAGTAGATGTTCATTAGGATGCTTTGCTCCATCTCCTGTAAAAGTATTAGCTAGCAGTTTTTCTTACATACCCGAAGGAACTTCAAAGGGAATATTTTCATTTTCAGTAGGTTCAGTTGGTTGAGGAGCAACTCTTTGCTCTACTGGTCGGTGTGAAGATACCCCGAACAAGCCCCTCAGAGGATTACTTACCATAGTAACAAGTGACAGTAAATTTCAGCACACTATATAAATTTTTCCTTACCAATTTCCACCTACCAAAGGCGCTTCACTCCCTGGCAACGGCGCCAGAAAAGAGTCTTGATGACCCACAAGTATAGGGGATCTACCGTAGTCCTTTCGATAAGTAAGAGTGTCGAACCCAACAAGGAGCAGAAGGAAATGATAAGCGGTTTTCAGCAAGGTATTCTCTGCAAGTACTGAAATAAGTGGTAACAGATAGTTTTGTGATAGGATAATTTGTAACGAGCAACAAGTAACAAAAGTAAATAAAGTGCAGAAAGGTGGCCCAATCCTTTTTGTAGCAAAGGATAAGCCTGGACAAACTCTTATATAAGGAAAAGCGCTCCCGAGGACACATGGGTATATTGTCAAGCTAGTTTTCATCACGTTCATATGATTCGCATTCGGTACTTTGATAATTTGATATGTGGGTGGACCAGTGCTTGGGTTCTGTTCTTACTTGAACAAGCATCCCAATTTTGATTAACCTCTATTGCAAGCATCCGCAACTACAAACAAAGTATTAAGGTAAACCTAACCATAACATGAAACATATGGATCCAAATCAGCCCCTTACGAAGCAACGCATAAACTAGGGTTTAAGCTTCTGTCACTCTTGCAACCCATCATCTACTTATTACTTCCCAATGCCTTCCTCTAGGCCAAATAATGGTGAAGTGTTATGTAGTCGATGTTCACATAACACCACTAGAGGCTAGACAACATACATCTCATCAAAATATCGAACGAATACCAAATTCACATGACTACTAATAGCAAGACTTCTCCCATGTCCTCAGGAACAAACGTAACTACTCACAAAGCATATTCATGTTCATAATCAGAGGGGTATTAATATGCATAAAGGATCTGAACATATGATCTTCCACCAAATAAACCAACTAGCATCAACTACAAGGAGTAATCAAGACTACTAGCAACCTACTAGTACCAATCCCAGACTTGGAGACAAGAATTGGATACAAGAGATGAACTAGGGTTTTGAGAAGAGATGGTGCTGGTGAAGATGTTGATGGAGATTGCCCTCTCCCGACGAGAGGAGCGTTGGTGATGACGATGACGATGATTTCCCCCCCGAGGGAAGTGTCCCCCAGAACAGCTCTGCCGGAGCCCTAGATTGGTTTCGCCAAGGTTCCGCCTCGTGGCGGAGTCTCGTCCCGAAAGGTTTCTTATGATTTTTTCCTTGACGAAAGACCTCATATAGCAGAAGATGGCCGTCGGAGAGCCAACAGGGGGCCCACGAGGCAGGGGGGCGCGCCCAGGGGGTAGGGCGCGCTCCCACCCTCGTGGCCAGGTGGGGCCCCCTCTGGTGTACTTCCACTCAATATTTTTTATATTTTCCACAAATGACTTTCGTGGAGTTTCAGGACTTTTGGAGTTGTGCAGAATAGGTCTCTAATATTTGCTCCTTTTCCATTTGAATTCCAATTGCAGCATTCTCCTCCTTATGTAAACCTTGTAAAATAAGAGAGAATAGGCATAAGTATTGTGACATAACGTGTAATAACAGCCCATAATGCAATAAATATTGATATAAAAGCATGATGCAAAATGGACGTATCAGTTGCAAGGTTCTTATTTGTTTGTGTAGGTACGAGGCGACTTGTGTGTAGTCTCCTACTGGATTGATACCTTGGTTCTCAAAATCTTAAGGAAATACTTACGCTACTTTGCTGCATCACCCTTTCCTCTTCAAGGGAAAAACCAACGCAGTGCTCAAGGGGTAGCACGAAGGATTTCTGGGGCCGTTGCTGGGGAGATCTACGCCAAGTCAAGTCAAGTCAATACATACCAAGTACCCATCACAAACTCTTATCCCTCGTATTACATTATTCTCCATTTGCCTCTCGTTTTCCTCTCCCCCACTTCACCTTTGCCATTTTATTCGCCCTCTTTTTCCGTTCATCTCTTTTTCGCTTGTTCCTTATGGTATTTGCTGCCATTATGTCTGAATCTGGGGAGGTTATCGTTGATAAGGACAATAGTAATAACATGTGAAACTTTGATGCTTTTGATGATCCTCCTGAAGAACCCACTATCTTACATACTAAAAAGTTGCGAATCGGTAGTGGTAATATTATTGGAAAAGGAGTTATTCAAGATTTCTTTACTTGTGCCGGTGCTTTGCCCACTATGCGTGGATCTATCCTTCATAGAACTAGTAGTCTTGCGGATGCTATATCTTTGCTCGTAGTTGAACTTGAAAGATAGTTTATTCATATGCATCCTTGCATTCAAAGGATTTTTCTAGAATTTTCCAATATTGAGCACTCTTCTGTTAAGAGAGCAGCTACTATCTTTTTGGCACATGAGTTTACATTTATAATGAAAGAAGCCAATGAAATTTTTGCGCATTATAGGGTGGACGCTAGTCGTCCTCCCATAGAAGCTATCCTTTTTATACAAGAAGACTTAATGCGTCTACGATCTTTAGATCATGTCGCCTACAATGAAAAACTCAGAAAGAAGGTTCCTATGGATGTTCTAGTCGATAGAATTTCTGAAATCAATGATGATTTTGCTATTCAGAATAATGGGTTAGGGTTTTTTCTTGAACGAAGGCTCGCGACTTTTTGCCAAAAGAATGCTTATAATGATGAATTGATTGTGCAATATAAGGGGCCAAAGGAGGAACCCATACCTCCCGAGCTTGATCTTGGGGACTTTTGTCCCATTAAATTTAGCCCTTTTGATTATTTTTGCTTGCCACAAATAAAAATTGTTGTTGAACGTAGGGAATATGAGAGGAGTTTTCACGATTTGCCTTATCATTATTATGATAATACCTAGATCTATTCTTGCCTTTATGCCTAGCTAGGGGCGTCAAACGATAGCGCTTGTTGGGAGGCAACCCAATTTTATTTTTGTTTCTTGCTTTTTTGGTTCTGTTTAGTAATAAAAATTTGATCTAGCCTCTGGTTAGGTGTGCTTTTATGTTTTAATTAGTGTTTGTGCCAAGTAAAGCCTATAGGATCTTCTTGGATGATAGTTATTTGATCTTGCTGAAAAAGTCAGAAACTTTCTGCTCACGAAAACAATTGTTAAAAATCACCAGAACGTGATAAAATAATTCCAATTGCAGTAGATCAATAAACAAATTACCTAGGTCGTCTTATTTTGGTAGATTTTTCTAAGTCACAGAAGTTTGCGTCAGATACAGATTACTACAGACTGTTTTGTTTTTGACAGATTCTGTTTTTCTTGTGTTGTTTGCTTATTTTGAAGAATCTATGGCTAGTATCGGAGGTTATGAACCATAGAGAAGTTGGAATACAGTAGGTTTAGCACCAATATAAATAAATAATGAGTTCATTACAGTACCTAAAAGTGGTGGTTTGTTTTATTTCGCTAACGGAGCTCATGAGATTTTCTGTTGAGTTTTTTGTTGTGAAGTTTTCAAGTTTTGAGTAAAGATTTGATGGATTATGGAATAAGGAGTGGCAAGAGTCTAAGCTTGGGGATGCCCAAGGCACCCCAAGGTAAAATTCAAGGACAACCAAAATCCTAAGCTTGGGGATGCCCCGGAAGGCATCCCCTCTTTCGTCTTCGTCCATCGGTAACTTTACTTGAGACTATATTTTTATTCACCACATGATATGTGTTTTGCTTGGAGCGTATTGTATGACTTGAGTCTTTGCTTTTTAGTTTACCACAATCATCCTTGCTATACACACCTTTTTGGGAGAGACACACATGAATCGGAATTTATTAGAATATTCTATGTGCTTCACTTATATCTTTTGAGCTAGATAAATTTTGCTCTAGTGCTTCACTTATATCTTTTAGAGCACGGTGGTGGTTTTATTTTATAGAAATTGTTGATCTCTCATGCTTCACTTATATTATTTTGAGAGTCCTTTAGAACAGCATGGTAATTTGCTTTGGCTATAAAATTAGTCCTAATATGATAGGCATCCAAGATGGGTAATAAGAACTTTCATAAAAAGTGCATTGAATACTATGAGAAGTTTGATACTTGATGATTGTTTTGAGATATGGAGATGGTAATACTAGAGTTGTGCTAGTTTACTAGTTGTGAATTTGATAAATACTTGTGTTGAACTTTGCAAGTCCCGTAGCATGCATGTATGGTAACCGTTGTGTAACAAATTTGGAGCATGAGGTGTTCTTTGATTGTCATCCTTATGAGTGGCGGTCGGGGATGAGCGATGGACTTTTCCTACCAATCTATCCCTCTAGGAGCATGTGCGTAATGCTTGGTTTTTGATGACTTGTAGATTTTTTCCAATAAGTATGTGAGTTCTTTATGACTAACATTGAGTCCATGGATTATACGCACTCTGTAACATCCCAAAATTCTAAATTTTGGAATGTTAAAAATAAATAGATAGTTTTGATTGATTGTTTGATTGATTGACTGAAAGTGAGTGAATTTGAAACTTTTGAAAGTTAAATGAGAGGGAATAAAAGGACTTTCCCAAACTTTCATTTTTGCTTTTATGCTCTCCGTGAATTCAAATTCTTTTTACCACAAAACCCTGGAGAGAAGATGACATGACTTCTTCCATTTATTTAAATGACAAGGGGTGTTGAAAATATTTGAATTTCATTTGAGAATATTTCCAATTCTGAAACTTTATGCAACTCAATGATTTTTGTGAGCGAAGATAAAATGACTTCTTCAAAACATATGAAATATGAGTTGGGAGTTTCAAAGAAATAAATTCAAAGTCCTTTTGAATTTATTTTCAATTTGGAGTTATTTGGGTTTTATTCAAATTATTTTTCTCCAAAAATAAAATATATGGAAAATAGGGTAACATGATTCCCTACATCGAGAAAATTGAGAGAAATAGATTTGAACTAATTTTGGTATTTTAAAAATGATTTTATTGGATTTTATTGGACCAGTAGCAATGTTTGAATTATTAGAATTTTGTGGATTTTATTTGAAACTAGAATAATGTTCATGTTTTAGGAAATCTTTTTCTGAAAATTTTGATATATTATATGCCCATATAATATTTTCATTTAATTTGTTTTATTATTTCATTTGTCCGAAAATGTTGATTTAAAAAACCTTCCCTCGCCGACCGGGTCGGCCCAAGACAGAGAGCCAGCCGAGCCCAGCCCCAGCCTCGACCGCCTCGTCCCCCGACGGGACTCGCCGCCAAGACCGCCATGGTCGCCGTCGCCGCCTCGGCCTCCTCCCGCCCCCTTTCCCACGCAATCCCGCCGCGCTCTCCGCCACTCCATAAATACCGGGCGCCGCCCGGATCCCCCTCTCTCTCTCGCGCGCCGCCTCCCCGCCCCCGCGGAGCCCGCATCCGCCGCCGCTGCTCTGCACCACCGCCGCCACCTCGCCGCCCTCGCTCCCAGCTGCCTCGCCCGCCGCCGTTCTGCCGGAGCCGCTTGCCTCGCCCTCTCAAGCTCGCCGTCGCCATCTGTCCCGTCTCACCGGAGTTCGACCTCGCCGCCGCTGCCGGTTTTCTCAACGAAAACCGCCAGACCGACGCCGACCGGTAAAACCGCCGAACCCTAGATCGGTTTTTTGGTTTTCTTTTAAAACCCGATTTTTTTATTTAGTTTAGTTATTTAACGAACGTCCATCAGATTAGGTTCATTAGCGAACAATTCTCGTTCGTTAGTGTTCGGTAGCGAACGTTCGCTATTTAGATTTTTTCTTTTCTGTTTAAATACGCCAGGGACCTATTCGTGATAATTTTCTTCACAGATTAGTCCCTGTATTTCAATCGACCATAACTTTTTACTCATTAGTCCAAATCCAACGAAACCAATGCTCACGTCTTCGTTATGATCTCCTCTATCCAGTAAAACAACTCAAACATATTTTTGAAAGTTTTAAATATTGAATTCAAACAGATTTGTATTCAAACTTCGTTTGATCGTAACTTGAGTTTCGTAACTCCGATTTAGTTGATTCTTTTTGCAAATTAAAGCTCTTGACATAAACTTTCTGATAAGACCAAATACACACAATTTTGGTACTGTTAGAAATTGTTTTATGTTGCAATAGTTATTTGCTTGGTTTTGATGTTTTCCGAATTGTTTCTTCGTTTTTTTCGATCTTTTGAGTGATTGCTTATGTGTGGTTACTATTGCATGATTACGATGGATTGACCGGAGTGTGACGAGTGGAAATATCAAGAGTTTTGAGTGCGAATCATCTTCATCAACATTGCAGGCAAGTAACACTTTGATCATACTCTTTTCCTACCCAGTTTTTATGCATTAGTTCAACCCTCAAACATTGCATGGTTAGGATGTCATTAAATTGTGGGTTGGGAAGTAGATGATGAGGTAGGAACCTATTGCCCTGTTACTATCAAACCCTTGGGAGTTACTTCTACGTTATGCTTATATTGCTATGCTATGCTCGTAGGCGTGGTTTGGGTTTGAGAGATATTCACGACAGATGTGAGGTTGTTAATTAATGGTTTGCTTTAAGGTGGCAACTTAAATACACATCTGGGTGGATTGAGGCACCTGGGGAACCCAGTGTTGTCTGTTTTTTTTTTTGGAAATCCCGGGGTACCCGTGTGATCTTCCTATGGACCGCCACCCAGGCTCAAAGGGAACTGAGATTATTCATGCTAGAAACTTCCATGTGCAGCCACAAGCTATTATGCGCTCTAGCATAGTTGAGTAAGTTACGTGAAGCTCTTGAAGAGGTAGATTAGCAGGTAGTGGGTTTTATAGGTTTGGTATGATCTATCCGGAGTAGAGAGTTAATGTTTAGAAAGGCGTGTCTCGGTCATCCGTTTCTCAAACACCATGTAGTGCGAGAAATCAACGGAGGCGATCGAGTCTTGTGGGGAAAAGTCATAAACCTCTGCAGAGTGTACAAACTAATCATGGTTAGCCGTGTCCCCGGTTATGGACAATTCTGAGTATCTAGTACTTGAGTATTCACATGTATCTCATCACTCTAAATTAATACTGTTGGGTTGTTAATTATTTTAATTGGGATTGAGTTGGGGTTATACCTTCTCAATGATGTTTCAACCACCATGATAGTTAAATTTAAAACTTATTCCTTTCATGTAGGGAAAAATTGGCTTTTCGCAAAAAAAACTGTAACCATAAAGCTTTCCACCAGCCATATATGCATGTAGTATAGGCTTATTCCTTCATTACTCTCTATGTGTTACATTGCCAGCATATTCCATGTGCTGACCCGTTTTTGCGCTGCAACGTTTCATGTTGCAGACTTTTCAGACGACAAGTAAGTGATACGTTAGGGTTATGATTTCTACACTCAACTTTGCCGTTGGTGTTGATGGGAATCCACAACCTTGTTGCTTCCGCTATATTTGGATTGAGGTAATAGTATTTACGTTATTTATACATGTGATTTACCTCTGTTATAAATCCTCGAGTACTGTGTGTGTCAGCATACCGATCCAGGGATGACACGTAAGCACAGAGACTTGATCCATTCAAGTCGGGTCGCTACAAGATGGTATCAGAGCACATGTTGGCTGTAGGACGTGACCCTAGAAACTGACAAGCCCATAGGAAAGATTTTTTTTCTCTACAACTTCATTTTCAAAAGGATCTTTTACCTCTCTTCTCTTCTGAGCTTATTCAAATAATCCTTTTAGCGAGACCATACCCCTTTCCCCTTTTTATGACCACTCAAAGATTCGACTGATGAGACCACTCCAAGGAGTACAAGATATCGGACAACTAAGACTATTTGGAATGAAGAGGATTTAACTGTGTAAATGGAAACTACAACTGTTGAAGACTCCGAAGACTATGAGGTTTTGAAGGCTCTGAAGAATTCCCATATTTTTTATGACCTAGGAAGGTTACGCTTATGGAATTTGACAGACTAAGGAAGTTGTCAAAACCCAAGATCAAGGTGTATCGGAGAAAGACCGGAACATGGAGAGTTAGAAACTCAAAGTTTTGTTAGGAAAACCCTAAGGCAGGAGATATCAACTATGGAATGATAGCTCATGGAAATGACAAGAGCAGAAACACGCTATCCATGATGTTATCGCCCGCTTATGCTATTGTCACCGTGCTGAGTTAAGCATGCATATGCATGGAATGATTGGATGGTAGAAGGCTGATGAAGCACCTATCAGCAATAGATGCAGTTTTAACCTTAGCTGGCGTATCGCCAGGATCTGGAGTATTACATCAAGGATTTTAAGATGGATCTGCAGGAAGCCGTATTTGACAAGGAGGTAATTCATGAAGAATTCAGGAACCTGAAATTGAAAATAGACAAGCTGAAGGAGAAAAACATCAAGATACCGGAGATTAAATCAGAGGCGAAGGACGATGAGTACCATGGTTCATGTCAAGGATGTTGAAACCAGATGTTTGGGCGTAACTCCGAACTATTGAAGGGCATACGATAGACTTTACGACAACAGAGATGATCTGGCAAAAGAACTTGAGTAGGACAAGCATGATCAGAAGAAGCCATCGGAGATCTGAACAAGACTTGAAGAGTTTGATGTCTTTGAAGATTTATTGACCATTAGAAGACCAAAACCCCGTTGTACTTACGTTAGATGCGACGATTGTGAGCTGTCATTTGTTTGATGTTTTTCCGACAGCCACAATAAAATCTGTCTTTTCAAAACTCTTGTTTGCATTGTGTGTATCCCTCTCTATCTCTCTTATCCCACCCCAAACCCATGGACCCAATAAAGGATGAATGGAGATGAGCTCATATTTTCTGGACCGTTGAGTCAATTGAAGACAGACCGATGGATTCAGAACATGGAAGAATCAAATGGAGAATAACCCTATAACCGGAAAGAATATGACCCAGCATGCCCTTCAGTGCTTTGAAAGAGGTGCTGCTACTTGGTGGAGGATGTACCAAACCATCAATGGATGGCAAGGAGTAACCACTTGGGAAGAATTTAAGTTGACTCTGCAAAGATCTCGTCTTGTTTCCCAGAAGTTGAGGCCTTATGGAAAGGATATAAAGAAACCTTGTGCATAGAAGCTTTGTGGAGAAATAGGACACAACCATAAAGAAAATAAGGACGAATACCCTCATAAGCAGAGGATTACCAAAGGAGTTAGCCGAGGATCTCAGGGAACTTCGGTTGGAGATTGTTCCCAAAGGTTTTGTTGCAGCAATGGAAGTTCAGTCTACATTGTTGGGAAAGATCCGTGAAGCTCAGAAGGATGACAAAGAGATTGCTGAGGTAAAAGAGAGGATGAGCAAAGGAAAGGCCGAAGGTTTTCGTAAGGATGAGCACGACACCTTATGGTTCGAGGATCGTGTATATGTGCCTAATAATGCAAAGATCAGGAAGTTAATACTTCAGGAGGCTCATGACTCACCATACTCGATTCGCATACGAAACACCAAGATGTATTTGGATTTGAAGGAGTGTTTCTGGTGGACTGGTATGAAGAAGGATATTGCGGAGTATGTAGTCATAGGTGATGTATGCCAGAGAGTAAAGGCAGAGCATCAGAAGCCAGTCGGATTACTACAGCCTATGCCGATACCCGAATGGAAGCAGGATAAGCTTGGCTTGGATTTCATTACCGGATTTCCCAGAACCTGATCGGGATATGATTCTATCTGGGTAGTAGTTGATTTGCTTGACCAAAGTGGCTCACTTTATCCCATTGAAACCACCTATACAAGTGTGAAATTGGCCAAGATACATATAACCAGGATCGTATGTCTGCATGGAGTTCCGAGGACCATCGTATCAGATAGAGGAACACAGTTTACCTCAAAGTTTTGGAATCGACTGCACCAGACTTTGGGTACTAGGCTAGAGTTCAGTACAGCCTTTCATCCGCAGACAGATGGATAAATCGAGAGAGTCAATCAGATTCTGGAGGACATGTTGAGAGCGTGTGCGCTAAATTATGGATCTAGTAGTGATGATAATCTACCTTACGCGGAGTTCTCATTCAACAACAACTACCAAGTCAGTTTGAAGATGGCCCCTTTTGAAGCTTTGTATGGGAAAAGGAGCCAGACACCGTGAATGTGGGATGAAGTTGGAGACCGTCAGTTGTTTGGACCAAATGTGATCAAGGATGTCAGAAGAGAATGTTAAGAGGATTCGAGATAGACTGAAGGTAGCTCAGTCCAGGCAGAATAATTATGCAAACGCAAGGAGGTAGTCTATGAAATTGGAGACGGAGTATGTCTTCATGTGTCCCCTCTGCGAGGAGTTAAACGATTTGAGTTAAGGGAAAGTTAGCCCCGAGATTGTAGGACCATACCGAGTTTTGGAGCGTATGGCAGAAGTGGCCAACAAGTTGGAGTCACCCGAAGGACTGTCAGGAGTTTATGATGTGTTTCATGTTTCCCAAAATTGAAGAAGTGCCATGCAGAGATGGCCAATATTCTCCTGTAAGGACGCCTGACCCTGGAAAGGATAATGATGTTCCACGAAGTGGAGTATGGACTTCATAAGTATAAGTTTTTATCTCGGTAGGTGGGATATCCCACGAGGATGAAGAGATGAATTACTATTGGATATAAAGGAGGTATGATGTTGGAAATATGGATCAAGGTAAATTCCATGATGAGTCTGAGTAATCATGTCCTAGTTTGGTGCCAATAGAAGGAAGGAAGACAGTACAATTGGAAGGATTTAAGAATACTAGGAAGTTGGAAGTTGGAATAATGATCAGTTGCCCCGATGATGAGTTCAAGGTTTGCAAGTGATGAGATGGGCCATAACCCACAGGCCGCAGGACCTGCCAAGAAGCAAGCACACTCTTGCTGAAGGAGAAAATCCTGGAATAAGTTAGGATATTACCGACCGACGATTCTATAGGAGTTTACGCAAAACCTGAGAGTTGATAAGGAACGATAGATGTTTGTTTGGCTTGCAGAATCAATGGATTTTCCGAACTTGGTTCGTCGACAAGAGAAATTCTGCAATGCTTGTGAGGATGACCGAGTGTTAGAATGCGAGATTAAGCTAAACCATGTACAAGGTAATGATTTGGGTGCGGGATGGATTGATCACCATACCGACTTACTCTTATTATTAAGCTTTGCTATATGGGATGGTAAATCTGAGTGACCTACCTATAGTTGCGAGACGACGATCAAAACCTTGTTTGAACCTTAGAATGGTATAAGTATTTTCCCTTGTACACGGCAGCTTTGTTGCCAATCGTAGGATATCGGTGAGGTTCAACCTGACCCGTTTTCTGCAGGACAAACCATATATTGATGACCACCATGAGATATCGATAGTTGTTTAGTATTGGCGCCGGACCGTCACTATGAAGACCCAGTCTGGAACAACCTTACCAAGAAGTAAAGGACAAAAGAATTGAGGAAAAGGTTATGCCGCTACGGAAGAGCCAGAGAAGGAATTATCCTTGCGATCGAGAAGACCGACATCATCAACAATAAGGATGGAGTATATGAGTTTTGATGGAACCTTAACAATGCTTCTAAGGGTGGTAGCACCGAGACCCGGAGACGACCGATGGATTTTGAGAAGACCCCAAAACCCTAACCTATTTCTTGCTAGCCTCTCCGAATCTAGAGGACGAGATTCATTTTAAAGGTAGTAGTTTGTAACATCCCAAAATTCTAAATTTTGGAATGTTATAAATAAATAGATAGTTTTGATTGATTGTTTGATTGATTGACTGAAAGTGAGTGAATTTGAAACTTTTGAAAGTTAAATGAGAGGAATAAAGGACTTTCCCAAACTTTCATTTTGCTTTTATGCTCTCCGTGAATTCAAATTCTTTTTACCACAAAACCACGGAGGAAGATGACATGACTTCTTCCATTTATTTAAATGACAAGGGTGTTGAAAATATTTGAATTTCATTTGAGAATATTTCCAATTCTGAAACTTTATGCAACTCAATGATTTTCATGGCGAAGATAAAATGACTTCTTCAAAACATATGAAATATGAGTTGGGAGTTTCAAAGAAATAAATTCAAAGTCCTTTTGAATTTATTTTCAATTGGAGTTATTTGGGTTTTATTCAAATTATTTTCTCCAAAAATAAAATATATGGAAAATAGGGTAACATGATTCCCTACATCAGAAAATTGAGAGAAATAAATTGAATTAATTTTGGTATTTTAAAATGATTTTATTGGATTTTATTGGACCAAGAGCACTGTTTGAATTATTAGAATTTTTGTGGATTTATTTGAAACTAGAATAATGTTCATGTTGTAGGAAATCTTTTCTGAAAATTTTGATATATTATATGCCCATATAATATTTTCATTTAATTTGTTTTATTATTTCATTTATGCGGAAAATGTTGATTTAAAAAACCTTCCCCCGATGGGGGGCCCAAAGACTCGAGCCAGCCTTGAGCCCAGCCCAGCCTTGACCGCCTCGTCCCGACGCAGGACTCCGCCGCCAAGACCGCCATGGTCGCCGTCGCCTCCAGCCTCCTCCCGCCCCTTCCCAAGGAACCCGCGCCGCCTCTCCGCCCCTCCATAAATCTGGGGCGCCCGGATCCCCCTCTCTCTCTCGCGCCACCGCCTCCTCCCCCCCTCGGAGCCCGCATGCCCTTGCTGCTCGCACCACCGCCGCGCCACCGCCACCCCCCGCTCCCTGCTGCCCTCGCCTCGCCGCCGTTCTGCTGGAGCCGCCGTCTTGCCTCGCCCCTCTCCGAGCTCGCTGTCGCCATCTGTCCCGTCTCACCGAGTTCGACCTCGCCGCCGCCGGGTTTCTCAACGAAAACCGCCAGACCGACGCCGACCGGTAAAACCGCCGAACCCTAGATCGGTTTTTTGGTTTTCTTTTAAAACCCGGTTCTTTTATTTAGTTTAGTTATTTAACGAACGTCCATCAGATTAGCTTCATTAGCGAACAATTTTCGTTCGTTAGTGTTCGGTAGCGAACGTTCGCTATTTAGATTTTTTTCTTTTCTGTTTAAATACGCCAGGGACCTATTCGTGATAATTTTCTTCACAAATTAGTCCCTGTATTTCAATCGACCATAACTTTTTACTCATTAGTCCAAATCCAACGAAACCAATGCTCACGTCTTCGTTATGATCTCCTCTATCTAGTAAAACAACTCAAACATATTTTTGAAAGTTTTAAAATTTGAATTCAAACAGATTTGTATTCAAACTTTGTTTGATCGTAACTTGAGTTTCGTAACTCCGATTTAGTTGATTCTTTTTGCAAATTAAAGCTCTTGACATAAACTTTCTGATAAGGCCAAATACACACAATTTTGGTACTGTTAGAAATTGTTTTATGTTGCTATAGTTATTTGCTTGGTTTTGATGTTTTCCGAATTGTTTCTTCGTTTTTTTTTGATCTTTTGAGTGATTGCTTATGTGTGGTTACTATTGCTTGATTACAATAGATTGACCGGAGTGTGACGAGTAGAACTATCAAGAGTTTTGAGTGCGAATCATCTTCATCAACATTGCAGGCAAGTAACACTTTGATCATACTCTTTTCCTACCCAGTTTTTATGCATTAGTTCAACCCTCAAACATTGCATGGTTAGGATGTCATTAAATTGTGGGTTGGGAAGTAGATGATGAGGTAGGAACCTATTGCCCTGTTACTATCAAACCCTTGGGAGTTACTTCTACGTTATGCTTATATTGCTATGCTATGCTCGTAGACGTGGTTTTGGTTTGAGAGATATTCACGACAGATGTGAGATTGTTAATTAATGGTTTACTTTAAGGTGGCAACTTAAATACACATCTGGGTGGATTGAGGCACCTGGGAACCCGGTGTTGTCTGTTTTTTGGAAATCCGGGTACCCGTGTGATCTTCCTATGGACCGCCACCAGTGCTCAAAGGGCGAGATTATTCATGCTAGAAACTTCCGTGTGCAGCCACAAGCTATTATGGGCTCTAGCATAGTTGAGTAAGTTACGTGATGCTCTTGAAGAGGTAGATCAGCAGGTAGTGGGTTTTATAGGTTTGGTATGATCTATCCGAGTAGAGAGTTAATGTTTCGAAAGGCGTGTCTCGGTCATCCGTTTCTCAAACACCATTTAGTGCGAGAAATCAGCGGAGGCGATCGAGTCTTGTGGGGAAAAGTGCGCAAACCTCTGCAGAGTGTACAAACTAATCATGGTTAGCCGTGTCCCAGGTTATGGACAATTCTGAGTATCTAGTACTTGAGTATTCACATGTATCTCATCACTCTAAATTAATACAGTTGGGTTGTTAATTATTTTAATTGGGATTGAGTTGGGGTTATACCTTCTCAATGATGTTTCAACCACCATGATAGTTAAATTTAAAACTTATTCCTTTGATGTAGGGAAAAATTGGCTTTTCGCAAAAAAAACTGTAACCATAGAGCTTTCCACCAGCCATATATGCATGTAGTATAGGCTTATTCCTTCATTACTCTCTATGTGTTACATTGCCAGCATATTCCATGTGCTGACCCGTTTTCGGGCTGCAACGTTTCATGTTGCAGACTTTTCAGACGACAAGTAAGTGATACTTTAGGGTTACGATTTCTACACTCAACTTTGCCGTTGGTGTTGATGGGAATCCACAACCTTGTTGCTTCCGCTATATTTGGATTGAGGTAATAGTATTTACGTTATTTATACATGTGATTTACCTCTGTTATAAATCCTCGAGTACTGTGTGTGTCAGCATACCGATCCAGGGATGACACGTAAGCACAGAGACTTGATCCATTCGGGTCGGGTCACTACACACTCTCACCCTTCCATCATTGCTAGCCTCTTCGGTACCGTGCATTGTGCTGCCTCTTGAGCACTGCGTTGGTTTTCCCTTGAAGAGGAAAGGGTGATGCAGCAAAGTAGCGTAAGTATTTCCCTCAGTTTTTGAGAACCAAGGTATCAATCCAGTAGGAGGCCACGCACGAGTCCCTCGCACCTACACAAACAAATAAGATCCTCGCAACCAACGCAATAAAGGGGTTGTCAATCCCATCACGGTCACTTACGAAGTGAGATTTGATAGATATGATAAGATAATATTTTTGGTATTTTTATGATAAAGATGCAAAGTAAAATAAAAGGCAATAAAAATAGCTAAGTGTTGGAAGATCAATATGATGGAAAATTGACCCGGGGGCCATAGGTTTCACTAGTGGCTTCTCTCGAAAGCATAAGTATTACGGTGGGTGAACAAATTACTGTTGAGCAATTGACAGAATTGAGCATAGTTATGAGAATATCTAGGTATGATCATGTATATAGGCATCACGTCCGCGACAAGTAGACCGACTCCTGCCTTCATCTACTACTATTACTCCACACATCGACCTCTATCCAGCATGCATCTAGAGTATTAAGTTCAAAAGAATAGAGTAACGCTTTAAGTAAGATGACATGATGTAGAGGGATAAACTAATGCAATATGATATAAACCCCATCGTGTTATCCTCGATGGCAACAATACAATACGTGCCTTGCTGCCCCTGCTGTCACTGGGAAAGGACACCGCAAGATTGAACCCAAAGTTAAGAACTTCTCCCATTGCAAGAAACATCAATCTAGTAGGCAAAACCAAACTGATAATTCGAAGAGACTTGCAAAGATAACCAGTCATACATAAAAGAATTCAGAGAAGATTCAAATATTGTTCATAGATAAACTTGATCATAAACCCACAATTCATCGGTCTCAACAAACACACCGCAAAAGAAGATTACATCAAATAGATCTCCACGAGAATCGTGGAGAACTTTGTATTGAGAACCAAAGAGAGAGAAGAAGCCATCTAGCTAATAACTATGGACCCGAAGGTCTGAGGTAAACTACTCACACATCATCGGAGAGGCTATGGTGTTGATGTAGAAGCCCTCCGTGATCAATGCCCCCTCTGGCAGAGCTCCAGAAAAGGCCCCAAGATGGGATCTCACGAGTACAGAAGGTTGCGGTGATGGAATTAGGTTTTTAGCTCTGTATCCTGTAGTTTGGGGGTACGTAGGTATATATAGGAGGAAGAAGTACATCGGTGGAGCAACGTGGGCCCCACGAGGGTGGAGGGCTCGCCCAGGGGGGTAGGCGCGCCCCCTACCTTGTGCCCTCCTGATTGCTTTCTTGACATAGGGTCTAAGTCCTCTGGATCACGTTTGTTCCAAAAATCACGTTCCCGAAGGTTTCATTCCGTTTGGACTCCGTTTGATATTCTTTTTCTGCAAAACTCTGAAATAGGCAAAAAACAGCAATTCCGGGCTGGGCCTCCGGTTAATAGGTTAGTCCCAAAATAATATAAAAGTGTATAATAAAGCCCATTAAACATCCAAAAAAGAATATAATATAGCATGGAACAATAAAAAATTATAGATACGTTGGAGACGTATCAAGCATCCCCAAGCTTAATTCCTGCTCGTCCACGAGTAGGTAAATGATAAAAACAGAATTTTTGATGTGGAATGCTACTTAGCTTAATTTCAATGTAATTCTTCTTATTGTGGTACGAATGTTCAGATTTGATATGATTCAAGATAAAAGTTTAATGTTGACATAAAAACAATAATACTTCAAGCATGCTAACCAAGCAATTATGTCTTATCAAAATAACATAGCCAAAGCAAGTTATCCCTACAAAATCATATAGTCTAGCTATGTGATAACCCAGATTCGACACAAGGGGAGCCAAAGAATATTCTCAAGTATTAGCAGCTGAGTTGTCAATTCAACCACACCTGGAAACTTAGTATCTGCAGCAAAGTGTTTAGTAGCAAAGTAATATGATAGTGGCGGTAACCGTAACAAAAGTAAAGACATCAAAAGTAATGTTTTGGTATTTTTGTAGTGATTGTACAAAGAGTAACGAAAAAGTAAATAAGCGAGAACCAATTATATGGAAAACTTCAGAGGCACCGGATCGTTGATGGATAATTATGCGGATGTGGTTCGTCATGTAACATCATAACATAGGGTGACACGAAACTAGCTCCAATTCATCAATATAATGTAGGCATGTATTCCGTAAATAGTCATACGTTCTTATGGAAAAGAACTTGCATGACATCTTTTGTCCTACCCTCCCGTGGCGTTTCAGGTCATTCCGAGAACTTTTGTTTTCTGCACATAAAACAACATCATGGCAATTCTGCTGAAAACAGCGTCAGTCCGAGTTAGTTCCATTCAAATCATACAAGTTAGAGTCCAAAACAAGGGCAAACGTGTTTGGAAAAGTAGATACGACGGAGATGTATCAACTCCCCCAAGCTTAAACCCTTGCTTGTCCTCAAGCAATTAAGTTGACAAACTAAAAGAGAAAAAGAAAAACTTTTACAAACTCTGTTTGCTCTTGTTGTTGTACTTATGTCAAGCCAGCATTCAAGTTTTCAGCAAAGATCATAACTAACCACATTTGCAATAAATCCTAGGTCTCAAGTTTACTCATATCAATAACATAATCAGCTAGCAAGTCATAATAATAAATCTCGGATGACAACACTTTCTCAAAACAATCATAATATGATATAACAAGATGGTATCTCGCTAGCCCTTTCTGAGACCGCAAAACATAAATGCAGAGCACCTTCAAAGATCAAGGACTGACTAGACATTGTAATTCATGGTAAAAGAGATCCAATCATAGTCATACCCGATATAAATTAACAATAATGAATGCAAATGACAGCTATGCTCTCCAGCTAGTGCTTTTTAATAAGAGGGTGATGACTCAACATAAAAGTAAATAGATAGGCCCTTCGCAGAGGGAAGCAGGGATTTGTAGAGGTGCCAGAGCTTGATTTTGAAATAGAGATAATTTATTTTGAGCAGCATACTTTCATTGTCAACATAACAACTAAGAGATGACGATATCTTCCATGCTAAACAAATTATAGGCGGTTCCCAAACAGAATGGTAAATTTTATACTCCCCCTCCTCCACAAGCATCAATCCATGGCTCGCTCGAAACAACGAGTGCCTCCAACATTCAACGGGTCCCAGGGGGAGTTTTATTTGCAGTTATTTTGATTTAGTTTGCATAAAGCATGGGACTGGGCATCCCGGTGACCAGCCATTTTCTCGTGAGTGAGGAGCGGAGTCCACTCCTCTTGAGAATAACCCGCCTAGCATGGAAGATAAGGGCATCACTAGTTGATATATGAGCTATTCGAGCATGCAAAACAGAATGATTATTTGAAGGTTTAGAGTTTGGCACATACAAATTTACTTGGAACGGCAGGTAGATACCGCATATAGGAAGGTATAGTGGACTCATATGGAATAACTTTGGGGTTTAAGGGATTGGATGCACAAGCAGTCTTAGTACAAGTGAAGGCTAGCAAAAGACTGGGAAGCGACCAACTAGAGAGCGACAACAGTCATGAACATGCATTAAAATTAATAAACATTGAATACAAGCATGAGTAGGATATAATCCACCATGAACATAAATATCATGAAGACTATGTTGATTTGTTTCAACTACATGCGTGAACATGTGCCAAGTCAAGTCGCTTAAATCATTCAAAGGAGGATACCAACCCATCATACCACATCACAACCATTTTAATAGCATGTTGGCACGCAAGGTAAACCATTATAACTCATAGCTAATTAAGCATGGCACAAGCAACTATGATCTCTAATTGTCATTGCAAGCATGTTTATTCATAACAAGCTGAATCAAGAACGGCGAACTCATCATATTTACAAAAACAAAAGAGGTCGAGTTCATACCAGCTTTTCCCATCTAAGTCAGTCCATCATATATGTCATCATAATTGCCTTTCACTTGCACGACCGAACGGTGTGGATAATAATAAGAGTGCACGTTCATTGGACTAAGCTGGAATCTGCAAGCATTCAATAAACAGGAGAAGACAAGGCAATATGGGCTCTTGGTTAAATCAACAATAATGCATATAAGAGCCATCTCAACAATTTAATCATGGTCTTCTCCTACTGACCCCCAAAGAAAAGAAAGGAAATAAAAACTATTTACACGGGAAAGCTCCCACAAGCAAAAGAAGAACGGGAAATATTTTTGGGTTTTCTTTTTAATTGTTACTACTACAGCAGGAAAAATAAACTACTACTAATATTTTTTTGGTTTTTCTAAGGTTTATTAAACACACAAAAAGAAAGCAGGAAAAAGGAAAATAAACTAGCATGGATATTACAGTGAAAAAGTATGAGCACCGACATCAAGAAATGAGTGTGTGTGAGCATAAATGTAATGTCGGTGAGAATTATGTACTCCCCCAAGCTTTGGCTTTTGGACTAAGTTGGTCTATTGCCAGGGATAGCCTGGTTGATATCCGTAGGCGTAGCTGGGGTCATACTGCGATGCAGCAGCTATCGCCTCCTGAGCTACAGCGTGGCGTCGAGCCGCCTCAGCTCTCCTCTCGTACTCATCTGCCTCCTCTCTGGTAATAATATATCTTCCTCTCGTCTGAAAATCAAAGAAGGCAGGAGCAGGAAGAGTGACATGGACAACATGCCGTTTGTTAAAGATTAGTCGATACTGGAGAGGTGGTTCAGTCCTCTCAACAAACTGGTGGGCAACCATAGAATCAAAATCTAAATAAGTAGAGGGTAACTCCATATCATCCTCACGAATGTCTATCTCAAGAAAATTAGCTAAGCGGGTTGCATAAATTCCTCCAAAGAAATCCCCGTTATGTCTATTAAGATGCAACCTACGAGCTACAATGGCTCCCATATGATAATATTGGTCCCCTAACATAGCACTTCTGAGAATGCTGAGATCAGGAGCACACATGTGACATGCTTCATCCTTAGCATTTATGCATCTGCCTATAAAGAGAGCAAAATAATGTATAGCAGGAAAGTGAATGCTCCCTATAGTGGCTTGCGTTATATCCCTAGATTCCCCCACAGTTATTCTAGCAAGAAAGTCTCTATATTCAGATTTAGGGGATCCTCGATACTACCCCAAGATGGAAGTTTGCATGCAAGAGTGAAATCCTCTAAGTCCATGGTATAAGATTTGTCATAAAGGTCAAACATGGTGAAGGAGAATTACGCGAAGATGAAAACTCAAACCTCCCCACAAATGAACTTGTGAGGTCACGATCTTTGGGGCATTTGTCACTTCAAAGTCCTCAAGACCAGCAGTATGCAAATATGCGTTAAATTCTTCTTTATTTCCCGCTTGATCCATAAAATTTTCAGAAGGCCATTCACAGGGCCTCACAAGAGCGTCTCTTGGTGGTTCCTCATCAGCATCACGCATTGCAAGCCTGGGACCTTGCTTCCTTGAAGAACCATCTTGGAACATCTTCCTAAGCATATTGTTTTCTCTGAAAAATAATTCTGAAATTTTTAGTAACTTCAAACAAAAGTGAACCAACTTCAATAAAACTAATAGCAACTACTCATACAAGTGCCTAGAGCATATATCAAGCATTAGAACTACTTGGAACCATATAAATTTGACATGCAAGCCCAAGAACATGGTCACCTATGCAGCACAAATTTGTAATGAATAAAGCACTAGAACAAAAACTAATTGGACCAATGGAGGAGTCACATACCAAGGAACAATCTCCCAAAGCAGTTTTGCGAGAGGTGCTTTGAGCAAGGAGATCGAAAATCATAGCAAAAGTGGCTGGAACACGAGCTTGAGTTGGTTTTTCGGGTTTGTGTGAGGCAGAGGAAGAAGATGGGTGCAGGGATAAGTGGAGGAGGGCCACCGTGGGCCCACGAGGCACGGGGCACGCCCAGGGGGGTAGGACGCGCCCTCCACCCTCGTGGCCAGGTGGCAGCTCCCCCCGCAGTAATTTTTGCACTAAAAATCCTCAAATATTCCCGAAAAAAATCATATTAAATTGGCATGGCATTCTGAGGACTTTTATTTTCGGGATATTTTTATATTGCACGGATAAATCAGGAAACACACAGAAAAATACTATTTTACTTTATTTCTACTAAAGAACAGAAAATATAAAGAGGGTACAGAAGGTTGTGCTTCTAGTTTCATCCATCTCATGCTCATCAAAAAGAATCCACTAACAAGGTTGATCAAGTCTTGTTAACAAACTCATTCCGATAATCATGGAACCGGAGAAATTTTGAATAACACTATGTTACCTCAACGGGGATATGGACATCCCCAATAATAAGTATATCATATTTCTTCTTGACAGTAGGGAGAGGAAATTCAAAACCTCCAAATATAATCGATGGAATTTTTCCAATAGAGTTGATGCTATGAACTTGAGGTTGTTTCCTCGGAAAGTGTACCGTGTGCTCATTACCATTAACATGAAAAGTGACATTACCTTTGTTGCAATCAATAACAGCCCCTGCAGTGTTAAGGAAAGGTCTTCCAAGAATAATAGACATACTATCATCCTCGGGAATATCAAGAATAACAAAGTCCGTTAAAATAGTAACGTTTGCAACCACAACAGGCACATCCTCACAAATACCGACAGGTATAGCAGTTTATTTATTAGCCATTTGCAAAGATATTTCAGTAGGTGTCAACTTATTCAAGTCAAGTCTACGATATAAAGAGAGAGGCATAACACTAACACCGTCTCCAAGATCACATAAAGCAGTTTTATCATAATTTCTCTTAATGGAGCATGGTATAGTAGGTACTCCAGGATCTCCAAGTTTCTTTGGTATTCCACCCTTAAAAGTATAATTAGCAAGCATGGTGGAAATTTCAGCTTCCGGTATCTTTCTTTTATTTGTAACAATATCTTTCATATATTTAGCATAAGGATTCATTTTGAGCATATCAGTCAATCGCATACGCAAAAAGATAGGTCTAATCATTTCAGCAAAGCACTCAAAATCCTCATCATCCTTTTTCTTGGATGGTTTGGGAGGAAAGGGCATGGGTTTCTGAACCCATGGTTCTCTTTCTTTACCATGTTTCCTAGCAACAAAGTCTCTTTTATCATAACGTTGATTCTTTGATTGTGGGTTATCAAAATCAACAGCAGGTTCAACTTCTACATCATTATCATTACTAGGTTGAGCATTATCATGAACATCATCATTAACATTTCCACTAGGTTCATGTTCATTAACAGATTGTGTTTCAGCATCAGACATAGAGATATCATTTGGATTATCAGGTGGTTCAACAACAGGTTCACTAGAAGTTTGCAAAGTCCTATCATTTTTCTTTTTCTTCCTTTTAGAAGAACTAGGTACATCAATATTATTTCTTTGAGAATCTTGCTCGATTCTCTTAGGGTGGCCTTCAGGATACAAAGGTTCCTGAGTCATTCTACCAGTTCTAGTAGCCACTCTAACAGCAAAATCATTTTTCTTACTATTAATTTCATCAAGCACTTCTTTCTGAGCTTTAAGTACTTGTTCTACTTGAGTGGTAACCATAGAAGCATGTTTGCTAACAAGTTTAAGTTCACCTCTAATATTAGCCATATAATCACCCAAGCGTTTAATCATAAAGGTATTCTGTTTCAGTTGTCTACCAAAATAAGCATTAAAGTCATCTTGCTTAAACATAAAGTTATCAAACTCATCCAAGCACTGACTAGCAATTTTAGTAGGAGGTACTTCAGCTTTATCGTATCTATAGAGAGAATTTACCTTTACTACCTGTGTCAGGATATCGGGATCAGGAGTTTCTTGATGAATAAAGAATTGAGATCATACGCTTCTTCAACAAAGTGTAAATTAAGACCATGTATTTCTTCAATAGGGGTAAATTCTTAACATCTTTAGCTTTAATACCTTTTTCTTTCATAGATTTCTTTGCCTCTTGCATATCTTGGATCGAGAAATAGAACACCTCACTTCTTCGGAGTTGGTTTAGGAATAGGCTCGAATTGGCTCAGAGCTGGCTCGGGAGTTGGCTCGAGAGGTGCCCAATTATTTTCATTTGTCAACATATTATTCAATAAAATTTCAGCTTCATCCGGTGTTCTTTCCCTGAAAAGAGAACCAACACAACTATCTAGGTAATCTCTGGAAGCATCGGTTAGTCCATTATAAAAGATATCAAGTATTTCAGGTTTCTTAAGAGGATGATCAGGCAAAGCATTAAGTAACTTGATAAGCCTCCCCCAAGCTTGTGGGAGACTCTCTTCTTCAATTTGCACAAAATTATGTATATCCCTCAAAGCAGCTTGTTTCTTATGAGCAGGGAAATATTTAGCAGAGAAGTAATAAATCATATCCTGGGGACTACGCGCACAACCAGGATCAAGAGAATTAAACCATATCTTAGCATCACCCTTTAATGAGAATAGAAATATTTTGATTATATAAAAGTAGCACGATCTCTCATCATTAGTAAACAGGGCAGCCATATCATTTAACTTAGTAAGATGTGCCACAACAGTTTCAGATTCATAGCCATAAAAAGGATCAGATTCAACCAAAGTAATTATATCAGGATCAATAGAGCATTCATAATCCTTATCAGGAACACAGATAGGTGAAGTAGCAAAAGCAGGGTCAGGTCTCATCCTATCTCTAAGAGATTCTTTACTCCATTTAACTAGCAGCCTCTTAAGTTCATATCTATCCTTACAAGCAAAAATAGCTGCAGAAGATTCAGCATCAAAAAGATAACCCTCGGGAATAGCAGGCATATTTTCATCATCACTCTCATCATTGTATTCAGTTTCAATATTTTCTCTTTCTCTAGACCTAGAAATTTGTTCATCTAGAAATTCACCGAGGGGCACAGTAGTATCAAGCATAGAAGTAGTTTCATCATAAGTATCATGCATAGTAGAAGTGGCATCATCAATAACACGCGACATATCGGAACGAATAACAGAAGCAGGTTTAGGTGTCGCTAGCTTACTCATAATGAAGGTGAATCAAGTGCGAGCTAGATGGCGTTCCTTACCTCCCCTCATAGTTGAGGGATAAATTGTTGTCTTAGCGTCTTTCAAGTTCTTCATAGTGTCCAGCAGATATAAATCCCAAGTGACTCAAAGAATAGAGCTATGTTCCCCGGCAACGGCGCCAGAAAAAGGTCTTGATAACCCACAAGTATAGGGGATCGCAACAGTTTTCGAGGGTAGAGTATTCAACCCAAATTTATTGATTGGACACAAGGGGAGCCAAAGAATATTCTCAAGTATTAGCAGATGAGTTGTCAATTCAACCACACCTGGAAACTTAGTATCTGCAGCAAAGTGTTTAGTAGCAAATTAATATGATAGTGGCGGTAACGGTAACAAAAGTAAAGACATCAAAAGTAATGTTTTTGGTATTTTTGTAGTGATTGTAACAGTAGCAATGGAAAAGTAAATAGCGAGAACCAGTATATGGAAAACTCGAGGCACCGGATCGTTGATGGATAATTATGCGGATGTGGTTCGTCATGTAATGATCATAACATAGGGTGACACAGAACTAGCTCCAATTCATCAATATAATGTTGGCATGTATTCCGTAAATAGTCATACGTGCTTATGGAAAAGAACTTGCATGACATCTTTTGTCCTACCCTCCCGTGGCAGCGGGGTCCTATTGGAAACTAAGGGATATTAAGGCCTCCTTTTAATAGAGAACCGGAACAAAGAATTAGCACATAGTGAATACATGAACTCCTCAAACTATGGTCATCACCGAGAAGTATCCCGATTATTTTCACTTCGGTGTTGTCGGATCATAACACATAATAGGTGACTATAGACTTGCAAGATAGGATCAAGAACACACATATATTCATGAAAACATAATAGGTTCAGATCTGAAATCATGGCACTCAGGCCGTAGTGACAAGCATTAAGCATAGCAAAGTCATAGCAACATCAATCTCAGAACATAGTGGATACTAGGGATCAAACCCTAACAAAACTAACTCGATTACATGATAAATCTCATCCAACCCATCACCGTCCAGCAAGCCTACGATGGAATTACTCACGCACGGCGGTGAGCATCATGAAATTGGTGATGGAGGATGGTTGATGATGATGACGGCGACGAATCCCCCTCTCCGGAGCCCCGAACGGACTCCAGATCAGCCCTCCCGAGAGTGATTAGGGCTTGGCGGCGGCTCCGTATCGTAAAACGCAATGAAACTTTCTCTCTGATTTTTTCTCCCTGGAAGCCAATGTATGGAGTTGGCGTCGGAGGGACTCCAGGGGGCCCACGAGGTAGAGGCGCGCCTAGGGCGCGCCCCCCCTCGTGGACAGGTGTGGGCCCCTGGTCTTCATCATTGGCGAGGATTTTTATTATTTTTATAAGACATCCGTGGAGTTTCAGGTCATTCCGAGAACTTTTGTTTTCGCACATAAAACAACATCATGGCAATTCTCTTTGAAAACAGCGTCGATCGGGTTAGTTCCATTCAAATCATACAAGTTAGAGTCCAAAACAAGGGCAAAAGTGTTTGGAAAAGTAGATACAACGGAGACGTATCACTATGCTCCATCTTCCCCACACAAAATATTCATATCATGTACAACCCTGGTTTTAGCCAAGCAATTGGTTCATACTTTTTAACGCGCTTCAGCCTTTTCAACTTTTATGCAATACATGAGCGCAAGCCATGGATATAGCACTATGGTGGAATAAGGTATAATGATAGGGGTTACGTGGGAGGACAAAAAGGAGAAAGTCTCACATCAACGATGGTAATCAACGGGCTATGGAGATGCCCATCAATTGATGTCAATGCAAGGAGTAGGGATTGCCATGCAACGGATGCACTTAGAGCTATAAGTGTATGAAAGCTCAAACAAAAGAAACTAAGTGGGTGTGCATCCAACTTGCTTGCTCACGAAGACCTCGGGCATTTGAGGAAGCTCATCATTGGAATATGCAAGCCAAGTTCTATAATGAAATTTCCCACTAGTATATGAAAGCTACAAAATGAGAGACTCTCTATCATGAAGATCACGGTGCTACTTTGAAGAACAAGTGTGTTAAAAGGATAGTAACATTGTCCCTTCTCTCTTTTTCTCTCTTTTTTTCATTTGGGCCTTTTCTCTTCTTTTTTTATGGCCTCTTTTTTTTATTTAGTCCGGAGTCTCATCCCGACTTGTGGGGGAATCATAGTCTCCATCATCCTTTCCTCACTTGGAACAATGCTCTAATAATGATGATCATCAAACTTTTATTTACTTACAACTCATGAATTACAACTCAATACTTAGAACAAAATATGACTCTATGTGGATGCCTCCAGCGGTGTACCGGGATATGCAATGAATCAAGAGCGACATGTATGAAAGAATTATGAATGGTGGGTTTGCCACAAATACAATGTCAACTACATGATCATGTGAAGCAATATGACAATGATGGAGCGTGTCATGATAAACGAAACGATGGAAAGTTGCATGGCAATATATCTCGGAATGGCTATGGAAATGCCATAATAGGTACGTATGGTGGCTGTTTTGAGGAAGATATAAGGAGGTTTATGTGTGATAGAGCATATCATATCACGGGGTTTGGATGCACCGGCGAAGTTTGCACCAACTCTCAAGGTGAGAAAGGGCAATGCACGGTACCAAAGATGCTAGAAAATTGCGGAAAGGTAAGTGTGTGTATAATCCATGGATTCACATTAGTCATAAAGAACTCATATACTTATTGCAAAAATTTATTATCCCTCGAAGCCAAGTACTACTATGCATGCTCCTAGGGGAAGGGTTGGTAGGAGTTAACCATCGCGTTATCCCGACCGTCACACAAAGGATGACAATCAATAAATACCTCATGCCCCGACTTCGTTACATAACGGTTCACCATACGTGCATGCTACGGGAATCACAAACTCCAACATATGTATTTTTCAATTCCACAATTACTCAACTAGCACAACTATGATTTATATCTCAAAACAATTATCAAGCATCAAATTTCTCATGATATTATAATTAAAGCAAATTGCCATGCTATTTTAAGACTCTCAAAATAATATAAGTGAAGCATGAGAGATCAATAGTTTCTATAAAACAAATCCACTGTCGTGCTCTAAAAGATATAAGTGAAGCACTAGAGCAAAACTATATAGCTCAAAAAATATAAGTGAATCACATAGAGTATTCTAATAAGTTCCAATTTATGTGTGACTCTCTCAAAAGGTTTGTACAGAAAGGATGTGTGGTAAACTAAAAAACAAAGAATCAAATAATACAAGACGCTCCAAGCAAAACACATATCATGTGGTGAATAAAAATATAGCTCCAAGTAAAGTTACCGATGGAAGTAGATTTAAAGAGGGATGCCTTCAGGGCATCCCCAAGCTTTGGCTTTTTGGTGTCCTTAGATTATCTTGGAGTGTAATGGGCATCCCCAAGCTTAGGCTCTTGCCACTCCTTGTTCCATAATCCATCAAATCTTTCACCCAAAACTTGAAAACTTCACAACACAAAACTCAGCAGAAAATCTCGTGAGCTCCGTTAGCGAAAGAAAACAAAACACCACTTCAAGGTACTGTAATGAACTCATTCTTTATTTATATTGGTGTTAAACCTACTGTATTCCAACTTCTCTATGGTTTATAAACTATTTTACTAGCCATAGATTCATCAAAATAAGCAAACAACACACGAAAAACAGAATCTGTCAAAAACAGAACAGTCTGTAGTAATCTGTAACTAACGCAAACTTCTGGAACTCCCAAAAATCAACCAAAATAGGAAGACCTAGACAATTTGTTTATTCAGCTGCTGCAATTGGAATCGATATTTAATCACGTTCTGGTGATTTTTAACAATTGTTTTCGTGAACATAAAGTTTCTCGAATTTTCAGCAAGATCAAATAAATATCATCCAAGAAGATCCTCAAACACTAATAAAAACATAAAAACAAATCTAACCAGAGGCTAGATCAAATATTATTCCTAAACAGAAGCAAAAAGCAAAAAACTAAAAATAAAATTGGGTTGCCTCCCAACAAGCGCTTTTCGTTAAAGCCTTTTAGCTAGGCATTCAGATTTAAACGATGCTCACAAGAAAGACAAGAATTGAAACACAAAGAGAGCATCATAAAACACGTGACAAACACATCTAAGTCTAACATACTTCCTATGCGTAGGCATCTTATAGGCAAACAAATTATCAAGGCAAGCAAAAACTAGCATATGCAAGGAAGCGGAAAGAAACAATAGCAATCTCAACATAACGAGAGGTAATTTAGTAACATGAAAATTTCTACAACCATATTTTCCTCTCTCATAATAATTACATGTAGGATAATAAGAAAATTCTACAAAATAAGTATCACATAAAATATTTTCAACACGATCCACATGCATGCAAAGTTGACACTCTTCCGAAATAGTGGGAATATCGTTAACTAAAGTCATGACCTCTCCAAACCCACTTTTATCAAAAATACCATAAGATTGAACATTCTCCAAATATGTGAGATCTAAAGTTGACACTCTTCCAAACCCACTTTCAATAATATTCGAACACTATTATCAATCTCATATTCATCATGGGGCTTAAATAAATTTTGAAGATCATAAGAAAAATCACCCCAATCATGATCATTGCAACAAGTAGTAGACGTAGCAAAACTAGCATCCACAAGCTTAGGGTTTTGCATATTATTAGCACAATTGACATCAAGAGAATTTATAGTAAAATCATTGCAATCATGCTTTTTATCGAAGGAACTATCAAGTATGGGTGCACTAGCAACGATCTCATGTTTAACATACGGAACTATAGCAAATTCATCTTCATAAATATTGGCATCATGGCCACAAGAATAGCAAGCATCATGTTCATCAAGGGATATTTCAATCAAATCATCGGAATCAAAATTGTCTATAGATTCATGCATATCATTATTTTCTTCCGAAGCAACGGTCATTCTTTCAATAAATTCTTTGACATAGATATTGTGAGCATAGTTTTCATAGCAATATTCAAGTATGTCAAGATTTTCAAATTCGTAAAGAGTAATATCATACTCTTCAAGAAAATATGCAACTTCAAAAGAACCCTTAAAAGCAACAAATTCTTCAATTTTCTCAATGTCATAGTAGCTATAAACACCCTTTGCATAAGAAGATAAGATTTCATTTTCATTAAACTCACATAGGTAGGGGAGGTGTTTTTTAGGGTTCTTAGAGCAACAAGTAATATCACAAATTTCACAAAGATTCCAAGCATAACACAACAATTTGTTTATTTGATTCCATAAGAGTTTCCCTTTTCTAGACAAACGGTGATGCACAAAATGAGCATGCTCATCTATAGATTTCCCATCAACTAGGCTAGTTGCGGTTTCAGCACGAGCGCATAAGGATCAAAGATGATCCAAGTAGAACACTTTAAGTGGATCCATATCAATAGATTTTTAGCAAGCAAATAGAAGGCACGTGGAAACACAAACAAAGATACATACGGGAAGAAGGCAAACGAAAAAGGGCGAATAAAATGGCAAGGGTGAAGTGGGGGAGAGGAAAATGAGAGGCAAATGGCAAATAATGTAATGCGGGAGATAAGGGTTTGTGATGGGTACTTGGTATGTTGACTTTTGCGTAGACTCCACGGCAACAGCGCCAGAAATCCTTCTTGCTACCTCTTGAGCACTGTGTTGGTTTTCCCCTGAAGAGGAAAGGGTGATGCAGCAAAGTAGCGTAAGTATTTCCCTCGGTTTTTGAGAACCAAGGTATCAATCCAGTTGGAGGCCACGCACGAGTCCCTCGCACCTACACAAACAAATAAGATCCTCGCAACCAACGCAATAAAGGGGTTGTCAATCCCTTCACGGTCACTTACGAAAGTGAGATATGATAGATATGATAAGATAATAGTTTTGGTATTTTTATGATAAAGATGCAAAGTAAAGTAAAAGGCAATAAAATAGCTGAGTGTTGGAAGATTAATATGATGGAAAATAGACCCGGGGGCCATAGGTTTCACTAGTGGCTTCTCTCGAGAGCATAAGTATTACGGTGTGTGAACAAATTACTGTTGAGCAATTGACAGAATTGAGCATAGTTATGAGAATATCTAGGTATGATCATGTATATAGGCATCACGTCCGCGACAAGTAGATCGACTCCTTCCTGCATCTACTACTATTACTCCACACATCGACCGCTATCCAGCATGCATCTAGAGTATTAAGTTCAAAAGAATAGAGTAACGCTTTAAGTAAGATGACATGATGTAGAGGGATAAACTCATGCAATATGATATAAACCCCATCTTGTTATCCTTGATGGCAACAATACAATCGTGCCTTCTTGTCCTTTGGGAAAGGACACATAAGATTGAACCCAAAGCTAAGCACTTCTCCCATTGCAAGAAAGATCAATCTAGTAGGCCAAACCAAACTGATAATTCGAAGAGACTTGCAAAGATAACCAATCATACATAAAAGAATTCAGTGAAGATTCAAATATTGTTCATAGATAAACTTGATCATAAACCCACAATTCATCGGTCTCAACAAACACACCGCAAAAGAAGATTACATCGAATAGATCTCCATGAGAATCGTGGAGAACTTTGTATTGAGAACCAAAGAGAGAGAAGAAGCCATCTAGCTAATAACTATGGACCCGAAGGTCTGAGGTAAACTACTCACACATCATCGGAGAGGCTATGGTGTTGATGTAGAAGCCCTCCGTGATCAATGCCCCCTGCGACGGAGCTCCGAAAAAGGCCCCAAGATGGGATCTCACGAGTACAGAAGGTTGCGGCGGTGGAATTAGGTATTTGGCTCTGTATCCGGTAGTTTGGGGGTACGTAGGTATATATAGGAGGAAGAAGTACGTCGGTGGAGCAACATGGGCCCCACGAGGATGGAGGGCGCGCTCAGGGGGGTAGGCGCACCCCCCTACCTCGTGCCCTCCTGATTGCTTTCTTGACGTAGGGTCCAAGTCCTCTGGATCACGTTTGTTCCAAAAATCATGTTCCCAAAGGTTTCATTCCGTTTGGACTCTGTTTGATATTCTTTTTCTGTGAAACTCTGAAATAGGGAAAAACATCAATTCTGGGCTGGGCCTCCGGTTAATAGGTTAGTCCCAAAATAATAAAAAAGTGTATAATAAAGCCCATTAAACATCCAAAACAGAATATAATATAGCATGGAACAATAAAAAATTATAGATACGTTGGAGACGTATCACATTGCCCTTTCTCACCTTGAGAGTTGGTGCAAACTTCGCTGGTGCATCCAACCCTGTGATATGATACGCTCTATCACACATAAACCTCCTTATATCTTCCTCAAAACAGCCACCATACCTACCTATTATGGCATTTTCATAGCCATTCCGAGATATATTGACATGCAACTTTCCACCGTTTCATTTATTATGACATGCTTCATCATTGTCATATTGCCTTGCATGATCATGTAGTTGACATCGTATTTGTGGCAAAGCCACCATGCATAATTTATCATACATGTCACTCTTGATTCATTGCACATCTCGGTACACCGCCGGAGGCATTCATCTAGAGTCATATTTTGTTCTAGTATCGAGTTGTAAATATTGAGTTGTAAATAAATAGAAGTGTGATGATCATCATAAATAGAGCATTGTCCCCAAAAAAGAGAAAGGCAAAATAAAAAAGGAAGGCCCAAAAAAAAGTGAAATAAAAAGGGACAATGCTACTATCCTTTTTTTCACACTTGTGCTTCAAAGTAGCACCATGATCTTTATGATAGAGAGTCTCTTGTTTTATCACTTTCATATACTAGTGGGAATTTTTCATTATAGAACTTGGCTTGTATATTGCAACAATGGGCTTCCTAAAATGCCCTAGGTCTTCGTGAGCAAGCAAGTTGGATGCACACCCACTTAGTTTCTTTTGTTGAGCTTTCATACATTTATAGCTCTAGTGCATCTGTTGCATGGCAATCCCTACTCCTTTCATTGACATCAATTGATGGGCATCTCCCTAGCCCGTTGATTAGCCACGTCAATGTGAGACTTTCTCCTTTTTTTGTCTTCTCCATATAACCCCCATCATTATACTCTATTCCACCCATAGTGCTATATCCATGGCTCACACTCATGTATTGCGTGAAGGTTGAAAAAAGTTTGCGATTACTAAAGTATGAAACAATTGCTTGGCTTGTCATCGAGGTTGTGCATGATGAGAGCATTCTTGTGTGACGAAAATGGAGCATGACCAAACTATATGATTTTGTAGGGATGAACTTTCTTTGGCCATGTTATTTTGAGAAGACATAATTGCTTAGTTAGTATGCTTGAAGTATTATTATTTTTATGTCAATATTAAACTTTTGTCTTGAATCTTTCGGATCTGAAAATGCATGCCACAATAAAGAAAATTACATTGAAAATTATGTTGGGTAGCATTCCACAACCAAAATTCTGTTTTTATCATTTACCTACTCGAGGACGAGCATGAATTAAGCTTGGGGATGCTTGATACGTCTCCAACGTATCTATAATTTTTTATTGTTCCATGCTATTATATTATCTGTTTTGGATGTTTAATGGGCTTTATTATACACTTTTATATTATTTTTGGGACTAACCTATTAACCGAAGGCCCAGTGCAAATTGTTGTTTTTTTGCCTATTTCAGTTTTTCGCAGAAAAGGAATATCAAATGGAATCCAAACAGAATGAAACCTTCGGGAGAGTGATTTTTGAAACAAACATGATCCAGAGGACTTGGAGTGGATGTCAAGAAAGAAGCGAGGAGGCCACAAGGCAGGGAGGCGCGCCTGCCCCTGGGCGCGCCCCCCACCCTCGTGGGCCCCTCGCAGCTCCACCGACCTACTTCTTCCTCCTATATATATCCATATACCCCAAAAACATCCAGGAGCACCACTAGACCCTATTTCCATAGCCGCAGCCTTCTGTACCCGTGAGATCCCATCTTGGGGCCTTTTTCGGTGCTCCGTCGGAGGGTGAATCGATCACGGAGGGCTTCTACATCAACACCATAGCCTCTCCGATGATGTGTGAGTAGTTTACCACAGACCTTCGGGTCCATAGTTATTAGCTAGATGACTTCTTCTCTCTCTTTGGATCTCAATACAAAGTTCTCCTCGATCTTCTTGGAGATCTATTCATTGTAACTCCTTTTTGCGGTGTGTTTGTCAAGATCCGATGAATTGTGGATTTATGATCAAGATTATCTATGAACAATATTTGAATCTCCTCTGAATTATTTTATGTATGATTTGTTATCTTTGCAAGTCTCTTCGAATTATCAGTTTGGTTTGGCGTACTAGATTGATCTTTCTTGCAATGGGAGAAGTGCTTAGCTTTGGGTTCAATCTTGCGGTGTCCTTTCCTAGTGACAGCAGGGCAGCAAGGTGAAGGAAATATGCCCTAGAGGCAATAATAAAGTTATTGTTTATTTCCTTATATCATGATAAATGTTTATTATTCATGCTAGAATTGTATTAACCGGAAACATAATACATGTGTGAATACATAGACAAACAGAGTGTCACTAGTATGCCTCTACTTGACTAGCCCGTTGATCAAAGATGGTTATGTTTCCTAACCATGGACATGAGTTGTCATTTGATTAACGGGATCACATCATTAGGATAATGATGTGATTGACATGACCCATTCCGTTAGCTTAGCACTCGATCGTTTAGTATGTTGCTATTGCTTTCTTCATGACTTATACATGTTCCTATGACTATGAGATTATGCAACTCCCGTTTAGCGGAGGAACACTTTGTGTGCTACCAAACGTCACAACGTAACTGGGTGATTATAAAGGTTCTCTACAGGTGTCTCCGAAGGTACTTGTTGGGTTGGCGTATTTCGTGATTAGGATTTGTCACTTCGATTGTCGAAGAGGTATCTCTAGGCCCTCTCAGTAATGCACATCACTTAAGCCTTGCAAGCATTGCAACTAATGAGTTAGTTGCGGGATGATGTATTACGGAACGAGTAAAGGGACTTGCCGGTAACGAGATTGAACTAGGTATTGAAAAACCGACGATCGAATCTCGGGCAAGTAACATACCGATGACAAAGGTAACAACGTATGTTGTTATGCGGTCTGACCGATAAAGATCTTCGTAGAATATGTGGGAGCCAATATGAGCATCCAGGTTCCGCTATTGGTTATTGTCCGGAGACGTGTCTCAGTCATGTCTACATAGTTCTCGAACCCGTAGGGTCCGCACGCTAACATTTCGATGATGCTTATATTATGAGTTTATATGTTTTGATGTACGAAGGTTGTTGAGTCCGGATGTGATCACGGACATGACGAGGAGTCTCGAAATGGTCGAGACATGAAGATTGATATATTGGAAGCCTATGTTTGGATATCGGAAGTGTTCCGGGTGAAATCGGGATTTTACCGGAGTACCGGGAGGTTACCGGAACCCCCCGGGGACTTAATGGGCCTTAGTGGGCCTTGGTGGAAGAGAGAGGAGGCGGCCAGGGCAAGGGCCGCGCCCCCTCCCCCCTAGTCCGAATAGGACAAGGAGAGGGGGGCGCCCCCCTTCCTTCTTCTCCTCCACCTCTTTCCCCCCTCTCTCCTAGTCCAACATGGAAAAGGGGGGAGTCCTACTCCCGGTAGGAGTAGGACTCCTCTTGGCGCGCCCCTCTCTAGGCCGGCCGCACCCCCCTTGCTCCTTTATATACGGGGGCAGGGGGCACCCAAAGACACAACAATAGATCTGTTTGATCTTTTAGCCGTGTACGGTGCCCCCCTCCACCATAGTCCACCTCGATAATACTGTAGCGGTGCTTAGGCGAAGCCCTGCATCGGTAGAACATCAACATCGTCACCACGCCGTCGTGCTGACGAAAATCTCCCTCAACACTCGGCTGGATGGGAGTTCGAGGGACGTCATCGGGCTGAACGTGTGCTGAACTTGGAGGTACCGTGCGTTTGGTACTTGATCCGTCGGATCGTGAAGACGTACGACTACATCAACCGCGTTGTGCTAACGCTTCCGCTTTCGGTCTACGAGGGTACGTGAACAACACTTTCGCTCTTGTTGCTATGCATCACCATGATCTTGCGTGTGAGTAGGAAATTTTGTGAAATTACTACGTTCCCGAACAGTGGCATCCGAGCCAGGTTTTATGCGTAGATGTCATATGCACGAGTAGAACACAAGTGAGTTGTGGGCGATATAAGTCATACTGCTTACCAGCATGTCATACTTTGGTTCGGCGGTATTGTTGGATGAAGCGGCCCGAACCGACATTACGCGTACGCTTACGTGATACTGGTTCTACCGAAGTGCTTTGCACACAGGTGGCTGGCGGGTGTCAGTTTCTCCAACTTTAGTTGAACCGAGTTGGCTACGCCCGGTCCTTGCGAAGGTTAAAACATCACCAACTTGACAAACTATCGTTGTGGTTTTGATGCATAGGTAAGAACGGTTCTTGCTAAGCCCGTAGCAGCCACGTAAAATTTGTAACAACAAAGGAGAGGACGTCTAACTTGTTTTTGCAGGGCATGTTGTGATGTGATATGGTAAAGACATGATGCTAAATTTTATTGTATGAGATGATCATGTTTTGTAACCGAGTTATCGGCAACTGGTAGGAGCCATATGGTTGTCGCTTTATTGTATGCAATGTGATCGCCCTGTAATGCTTTACTTTATCACTAAGCAGTAGTGATAGTCGTAGAAGCATAAGATTGGCGAGACGACAACGATGCTACGATGGAGATCAAGGTGTCACGTCGGTGACGATGGTGATCATGACGGTGCTTCGGAGATGTAGATCACAAGCACAAGATGATGATGGCCATATCATATCACTTATATTGATTGCATGTGATGTTTATCTTTTATGCATCTTATCTTGCTTTGATTGACGGTAGCATTATAAGATGATCTCTCACTAAATTTCAAGATAAAAGTGTTCTCCCTAAGTATGCGCTGTTGCCAAAGTTCGTCGTGCCCAGACACCATGTGATGATCGGGTGTGATAAGCTCTACTTCCATCTACAACGGGTGCAAGCCAGTTTTGCACACGCGGAATACTCGGGTTAAACTTGACGAGCCTAGCATATGCAGATATGGCCTCGGAACACTGAGGCCGAAAGGTCGAGCGTGAATCATATGGTAGATATGATCAACATAGTGATGTTCACCATTGAAAACTACTCCATTTCACGTGATGATCGGTTATGGTTTAGTTGATTTGGATCACGTGGTCACTTAGATGATTAGAGGGATGTCTATCTAAGTGGGAGTTCTTAAGTAATATGATTAATTGAACTTAAATTTATCATGTACTTAGTACCTGATAGTATCTTGCTTGTCTATGTTGATTATAGATAGATGGCCCGTGCTGTTGTTCCGTTGAATTTTAATGCGTTCGTTGAGAAAGCAAAGTTGAAAGATGATGGTAGCAATTACACGGACTGGGTCCGTAACTTGAGGATTATCCTCATTGCTGCACAGAAGAGTTACATCCTGGAAGCATCGCTAGGTGTACCACCTGCGCCAGCAACTGCAGACATTGTGAATGCCTAGCAGTCACGTGTTGATGACTACTCAATAGTTCAATGTGTCATGCTTTACGGCTTAGAACCGGAAGTTCAACGATATTTTGAACGTCATGGAGCATATGAGATGTTCTAGGAGTTGAAGTTAATATTTCAAAAGAATGCCCAGATTGAGAGATATGAAGTCTCCAATAAGTTCTATAGCTGCAAGATGGAGGAGAACAGTTCTGTCAGTGAGCTTATACTCAAGATGTCTGGGTACTGCAATCACTTGATTCAACTGGGAGTTAATCTTCCGGATGATAGCGTCATTGAAAGAATTCCCCAATCACTGCCACCAAGATACTAGAGCTTCGTGATGAACTATAATATGCAAGGGATGGATAAGACGATTCCCGAGCTCTTCGCAATGCTAAAGGCTGCTGCGGTAGAAATCAAGAAGGAGGATCAAGTGTTGATGGTCAATAAGACCACTAGTTTCAAGAAAAAGGGCAAAGGGAAGAACAAGGGGAACTTCAAGAAGAACAGCAAGCAAGTTGCTGCTCAGGAGAAGAAACCCAAGTCTGGACCTAAGCCTGAAACTCGAAAGTGCTTCTACCGCAAGCGATCGGTCCACGGAAGCGGAACTGCCCCAAGTATTTGGCGGATAAGAAGGATGGCAAGGTGAACAAAGGTATATGTGATATACATGTTATTGATGTGTACCTTACTAGAGCTCGCAGATAGCACTGGGTATTTGATATCGGTTACATTGCCAATATTTGCAACTCAAAAAGGGACTACGGATTGCTTAACACCGGTCAAGGACGAGGTGACGACGCGCGTGGAAATGGTTCCAAAGTCGATGTGATCGCGGTCGGCATGCTACCTCTACATCTACCTTCGGGATTAGTTTTAGACCAAAATAATTGTTATTTTGTGCCAGCGTTGAGCATGAACATTATATCTGGATCTTGTTTGATGCGAGACAGTTATTCATTTAAATCAGAGAATAATGGTTGTTCTATTTATATGAGTAATATCTTTTATGGTCATGCACCCTTGAAGAGTGGTCTATTTTGATGAATCTCGATAGTAGTGATACACATATTTATAATGTTGAAGCCAAAAGATGCAGAGTTGATAATGATAGTGCAACTTATTTGTGGCAATCGTCGTTTAGGTCATATCGTGTAAAGCGCATGAAGAAACTCCATCTCGATGGACTTTTGGAACCACTTGATTATGAATCACTTGGTACTTGCGAACCGTGCCTTATGGGCAAGATGACTAAAACGCCGTTCTCCGGTACTATGGAGAGAGCAACAGATTTGTTTGAAATCATACATACATATGTATGTGGTCCGATGAATGTTGAGGCTCGTGGCGGATATCGTTATTTTCTCACCTTCACAGATGATTTAAGTAGATATGGTTATATCTACTTAATGAAGCATAAGTCTGAAACATTTGAAAAGTTCAAAGAATTTCAGAGTGAAGTTGAAAATCATCGTAACAAGAAAATAAATTTTCTATGATATGATCGAGGAGGAGAATATTTGAGTTACGAGTTTGGTCTACATTTGAAACAATGCGGAATAGTTTCGCAACTCACGCCACCCGGAACACCACAGCGTAATGGTGTGTCTGAACGTTGTAATCGTACTTTACTGGATATGGTGCGACCTATGATGTCTCTTACTGATTTACCGCTATAGTTTTGGGGTTATGCTTTAGAGACGGACACATTCACGTTAAATAGGGCACCATCAAAATCTGTTGAGACGACGCCTTATGAACTGTGGTTTGGCAAGAAACCAAAGTTGTCGTTTCTTAAAGTTTTGGGCTGCGATGCTTATGTGAAAAAGCTTCAACCTGATAAGCTCGAACCCAAATCGGAAAAATGTGTCTTCATAGGATACCCAAAGGAGACTGTTGGGTACACCTTCTATCACAGATCTGAAGGCAAGACATTCGTTGCTAAGAATGGATCCTTTCTAGAGAAGGAGTTTCTCTCGAAAGAAGTGAGTGGGAGGAAAGTAGAACTTGATGAGGTAACTATACCTGCTCCATTATTGGAAAGTAGCTCATCACAGAAATCTCTTCCTGTGACGCCTACACCAATTAGTGAGGAAGTTAATGATGATGATCATGGAACTTCAGATCAAGTTGTTACTGAACCTCGTAGATCAACCAGAGTAAGATCCGCACCAGAGTGGTACGGTAATCCTGTTCTGGAAGTCATGTTACTAGACCATGATGAACCTACGAACTATGAAGAAGCGATGGTGAGCCCAGATTCCGCAAAGTGGCTTGAGGCCATGAAATCTGAGATGGTATCCATGTATGAGAACAAAGTGTGGACTTTGGTTGACTTGCCCGATGATCGGCAAGCAATTGAGAATAAATGGATCTTCAAGAAGAAGACTGACGCTGACAGTAATGTTACTGTCTACAAAGCTCGACTTGTTGCGAAAGGTTTTCGACAAGTTCAAGGGATTGACTATGATGAGACCTTCTCACCCGTAGCGATGCTTAAATCTGTCCGAATCATGTTAGCAATTGCCGCATTTTATGATTATGAAATATGGCAGATGGATGTCAAAACTGCATTCCTGAATGGATTTCTAGAAGAAGAGTTGTATATGATGCAACCGGAAGGTTTTGTCGATCCAAAGGGAGCTAACAAAGTGTGCAAGCTCCAGCAATCCATTTATGGACTGGTGCAAGCCTCTCGGAGTTGGAATAAACGCTTTGATAGTGTGATCAAAGCATTTAGTTTTGTACAGACTTTTGGAGAAGCTTGTATTTACAAGAAAGTGAGTGGGAGCTCTGTAGCATTTCTGATATTATATGTGGATAACATATTGCTGATTGGAAATGATATAGAATTTCTGGATAGCATAAAGGGATACTTGAATAAGAGTTTTTCAATGAAAGACCTCGGTGAAGCTGCTTATATATTGGGCATTAAGATCTATAGAGATAGATCAAGACGCTTAATTGGAATTTCACAAAGCACATACCCTGACAAAGTTTTGAAGAAGTTCAAAATGGATCAAACAAAGAAAGGGTTCTTGCCTGTGTTACAAGGTGTGAAGTTGAGTAAGAGTCAATGCCCGACCACTGCAGAAGATAGAGAGAAAATGAAAGATGTTCCCTATGCTTCAGCCATAGGCTCTATCATGTATGCAGTGATGTGTACCAGACCTGATGTGTGCCTTGCTATAAGTCTAGCAGGGAGGTACCAAAGTAATACAGGAGTGGATCACTGGACAGCGGTCAAGAACATCCTGAAATATCTGAAAAGGACTAAGGATATGTTTCTTGTTTATGGAGGTGACAAAGAGCTCATCGTAAATGGTTACGTTGATGCAAGCTTTGACACTGATCCGGATGATTCTAAATCGCAAACCGTATACGTGTTTACATTGAACGGTGGAGCTTTCAGTTGGTGTAGTTCTAAACAAAGCGTCGTGGCGGGATCTACGTGTGAAGCGGTGTACATAGCTGCTTCGGAAGCAGCAAATGAAGGAGTCTGGATGAAAGAGTTCATATCCGATTTAGGTGTCATACCTAGTGCATCGGGTCCAATGAAAATCTTTTGTGACAATACTGGTGCAATTTCCTTGGCGAAGGAATCCAGATTTCACAAGAGAACCAAGCACATCAAGAGACGCTTCAATTCCATCCGGGATTTGGTCCAGATGGGAGACATAGAAATTTGCAAGATACATGCGGATCTGAATGTTGCAGACCCGTTGACTAAGCCTCTTCCACGAGCAAAACATGATCAGCACCAAGGCTCCATGGGTGTTAGAATCATTATCGTAATCTAGATTATTGAATCTAGTGCAAGTGGGAGATCAAGGAAATATGCCCTAGAGGCAATAATAAAGTTATTATTTATTTCCTTATATCATGATAAATGTTTATTATTCATGCTACAATTTTATTAATCGGAAACATAATACATGTGTGAATACATAGACAAACAGAGTGTCACTAGTACGCCTCTACTTGACTAGCTCGTTTATCAAAGATGGTTATGTTTCCTAACCATCACTACAAAAAAAGACACACCCATGACATTTTGGGCCGAACGAAATTTTTTTCTGTCATACATATGACACTTCTATGATGATAATTGTGACAAAACCCGGTATCATCATAGATGTGGTGGGCCCCTACTTCTATTACAAAAAATCATGACAGAAAATGGGCTTTTCGTCCTGGGCGGGCCGGAGACGCAGCTGGATGACATTCTTTGGGCCCTCCATGACGGAAAAACCGTGGTAGAAGCGAGGGGAGGAAAAATTCGGGAGTTCCTGTTACGGTGGGAGGTCGGGGCGAGCGATGCGCATTTCTCTCATACGCAGCGTGCTGCAGCGTGCGTAGGCGCGTTAGCCCTAATCGAACCCGAGCGAGGCGTTGGGCTCTAATCGAACCCGAGTGATTGCACCGAGCTACGCGTACATCGAACCCGAGCGATCGGTCGATGGCTGTTAATCAACCCGATCGAGCGATTCTTCGCCATCGCCGCTAATCAAGCCGATCGATTGATGAGCAGTGAGCATTCGCGGGGGGTTGATGATAAAGGACCGTGGCGTTGCCTCCGGATGAACAGGACCCGTGGTGTGGAGGGCCGGATGACCGAAGAGACGGTGGAGGGGTGCCCGTGGAGGGTGGTTGAACAGACCCCATGGTGTGGAGGGCTGGATGAGCGATGAGACGGTGGAGGGTGCCTGCCGGTGTCAAAACCGGCGGATCTCGGGTAGGGGGCCCCGAACTGTGCGTCTAGGCGGATGGTAACATGAGACAAGGGACACGATGTTTTTACCCAGGTTCGGGCCCTCTCGATGGAGGTAATACCCTACTCCTGCTTGATTAATATTGATGATATGGGTAGTACAAGAGTAGATCTACCACGAGATCAAGGAGGCTAAACCCTAGAAGCTTGCCTATGGTATGATTGTTGTTCGTCCTACGGACTAAAACCCTTCGGTTTATATAGACACCGGATAGGTTAGGGTTACACAGAGTCGGTTACAAGGGTAGGAGATCTACATATTCGTATCGCCAAGCTTGCCTTCCACGCCAAGGAAAATCCCATCCGGACACGGGACGAAGTCTTCAATCTTGTATCTTCATAGTCTTGGAGTCCGCCGTGATGATAGTTCGCTATCCGGACACCCCTAGTCCAGACTCCTCAAGAGTCCCTCGAACCAGGCTTCAATGACGATGAGTCCGGCGCACATATTGTCTTCGCATTGCAAGGCGGGTTCCTCCTCCGAATACTTCATAGAAGGTTTTGAACACAAGGATAGTGTCCGCTCGCAAAACAAGTTCCACATACCACCGTAGAGAGAATAACTTTTGCACGATCTGCTGACGTATTCCGCGGGCGTGACATCACACCACGGCTAGGCCTTTATATGAATCGTTTTTCTCGCTCCACCTCAGCGTGTTTAGCGAGGCGGTTTCGCACGCCTTATCAAAGCATAGATCGTGCCCCTTATTCCGGGATTCTCATCAATACGGACGTGGGTAACTCCATCCGCGCCATTGATTACGGCGCTTGGGAGATAAGCAAGTTTTACCAGCTGGTGGGGACGATAGCTTCGCCCGTCCATATAAGGGATAAGGATCCACCCTTTCACCCACGCCTCCTTCCTCCTTTGCTCATCCATTTCAAGACTCGAGCTCCAGCGCGAAGTCCGCACATCCCACCTCAACCTTTCTCCAACCATGTCGGGAGCGGAGGCGGTGGATGGCCTCCTCCGCCACGGAGGGGCACATCACAAGATCTGCGGGAGGCCGGATATTTGTCCGGTGATATCGCGCACAGGCTGCCCGACGCGGGGCAGCTCATTCCAACCCCCAGGCCCCATGAGAGGGTGGTGTCGGTGTCAAAACCGGCGGATCTCGGGTAGGGGGTCCCGAACTGTGCGTCTAGGCGGATGGTAACAGGAGACAAGGGACACGATGTTTTACCCAGGTTCGAGCCCTCTTGATGGAGGTAAAACCCTACGTCCTGCTCGATTGATATTGATATTGTGGATGTTTACAAGAGTGGATCTACCACGAGATCAAGGAGGCTAAACCCTAGAAGCTAGCCTATGGTATGATTGTAAGGGTTGTTGATGTTGTTCGATAGTCCTACGGACTAAAGCCATCCGTTTATATAGACACGGAGAGGGCTAGGGTTACATAGAGTCGGTTACAATGGTAGGAGATCTACATATCCGATCGCCAAGCTTGCCTTCCACGCCAAGGAAAGTCCCATCCGGACACGGGAGAAGTCTTCAATCTTGTATCTTCATAGTCTTGGAGTCCGTCGATGATGATAGTCCGCCAATGATAGTTCGGCTGATGATGGTAGTCCGCTATCCGGACACCCCTAATCCAGACTCCTCAAGAGCCCCTGAACCAGGCTTCAATGACGATAAGTCCGCGCAGATGTTGCTTGGCATTGCAAGGCGGGTTCCTCCTCCGAATGATATAAGATTGTGAACACCAGGATAGTGTCCGGCTCTGCAAAATAAATTCCACATTCCATCGTAGAGAGAATAATAATATATACACAAGTTCAATCTGCTGACTTTTTTGTGGCATGACGTCACACCACCACCAAGCCATTACTTGAATTGTTTTTACTTTACCACCTCAGCAAGATTTAGCGAGGCGGTTTCTTGGCACGCCTTGTCGGGCAGAGATCGTGTTTCCCTTAATCCGGGATTCTCATCAATACGGACGTGGGTAACCCAACCGCGCCATTGATGGTGACGCTTGGGGATAAGCGAGTTTTACCGGCCGGTGGGGACACGAGACTTCGCCGCCCATATAAGGGATAAGGATTCACCTTCTCACCCACGCCTTCTTCCTCCTTTGCTTATCCATCTCCGCGCCGAGCTCCAGCGCCCAAGTTCGCAAGATCTCGCCTCAACCTTCTTCGACCATGTCCGGAGCGGAGGTAAATGGTTGGCCTCCACCGTTAAGGAGGAGCACATGGTCAAACTGCGCAGCGCCGGATACCTTTCCGGCGACATCGCGCAATGGCTGCCCGACGAGGGGCAGCTCATCCCCACCCCCAGGCCCCATGAGAGGGTCGTCTTCCTTCCCCACTTCCTCCGCTGGATGGGCTTTCCACTTCACCCCTTTGTCCGGGGCTCATGTTCTACTACGGCCTGGATTTCCATGATCCGCGCCAACTTCATCCTCAACATCTCGGCATTTATCGTCAGGTGTGAGGCCTTCCTCTGCATCTAGCCCCACTTGACTTGGCTCAAGACCTTCAATGTCAAGCGAAGGTAGTGAAGGGCACTCTGCGGAGTGCGGAGGCGCCATGTTGGGCAAGATGCCCAACGCCCTTGGTTCAAGGGGCTTCGTGGAATCCGTCAAGGGGTGGCAATCGGGTGGTTCTATATCACCGAGCCGCTGACCCTAAATGGGCGCGGCCCCGAGTTTAGATCTGGTATCCCCACGCAGCTCACCTCCCGGAAAGAGAAGGGCTTGCTGTGGGGTAGTTCAAGGAGCTGACGGACTCCAAGCCTGTATCAAGAAGCTGGTGAAGAAGCTCAGCTGGTTAACGTGGTCCAGTCATGCTCGCCCGCCGGATTCTCCCATGCCAAGAGCGGGCATTCAATCTATGGGAGTTCGATCCGGAACAGCACCAAGCGCTGAACAAGCTCTTCAACACGACGTACGAAGGCGCCTGGAAGGTGCTGTTCAAGGGTGCCGAAGCCCCCGGATCCTCGACTGAAGATCGTGGATTTCGCTCGCAGCGCCAGGCCGACGAGGTAAGTGATTCTACCCCTTTACGGGACACTTGTTTTTCATAGTTTGACTCTATGCGGGTTTTAATTACCCCTTCTCCTTTGACAGGACTGGATGAGGAAGGTGGAGCAGATTACCTGCCCGGCTCCTATGCCAGAAAATCTAGTGGACGCTCATCTAGCGAGGCTGCTGGTTCCGGCACCGCACGTGGTGCCGGAGAAGAAGGCCAAGAAGGAGGCCACGGGTGCTCGAAAGAGCTCCCGTTTTCAGGTGTCCGACGACTCCGGGGCGGACTCCTCCTCCAAAAATGAGGAGGAGGAAGAGGACTCTCTCCCAGAGGAGGGAGAGAGGAAGAGGAAGGCTTCCCCAACAGGGGAGGCCGAAGGGTCCAAGAGGGGAAGGACTATTCCCCCGGACAGCTCCGCCAACATCAACGTTGGCGAGGAAGAATGGCCTTCAAGGGCCAGGCCTCCGGCGAGATCGTAAGTATCCGGATTCCTGAATGATTTATAATTTCTTTTTCTACATCACATAGTGTCATTCTAATGCCGCATGCCTGTAGTCCGGCCAGTGATGATCTCCCCGCTTCATCGAGCGGGTCGTTGGCTCCGTCGGATGTAGACTCCATCCCGACCGCCTCCACCCCCCGCGACACCGAGGACGCCGAGGTGGGATCCCATGAAGGGACCCATCAGGGGGAGGCTCCGGAGGCGCCACAAGGCGTCCTCCCGGACTTTGCGCCGGACTCCACATCGGAACCCGTAGTGGTTCCGAGTTCGCCGCGCCCTTCGAACGAAGGGCAAGACCGCGGACACCGGCGGCTTCCGCCCAACCGAGGCGCCGAGTAATTTGTTGAGGCGCTGCAGAGCGCTTCCATCGAAGAACACCGCACTATTATGAGTGCGGTGATCCGAAAGGTGCAGCTCGCCAAGAGCGGGCTGACCGAAGCTTCTGAGAGCCTTCTATCGTGCTTTGAGGTAAGAAGTTAAAAATATGCAATGTAATACCGCATAGACAAGAGCTCCCGATGCTCGGTTCGGTGTTCGGAAAGAAAAGCTGGACTGAGGATCTGAAAAAGAAGATATACGCAGGGTTGCTAAAAATTATGTCAATATGGGTTGCAGGCTACGCCGCTGACCTCTGCCAGACCGATCATGGAGGTCGGTGCTGTGAAGCAGAGCTCGAGCGGTCCGAGCAAGAGCTCGGCCGCGCCAGAAGCAGCTCCAGACAAAGAAGGTGAGTAACACCACTTTGAACTTGTACCTTCTGAGAAAAGGATTTAGGTTGCAACAAAAAATAACAAGGATAACATGGGTGCTGCAGGGGCCACGAACGAGGTGGCGACCCTGAAGGAGGCCGTGTCCGTGGCCGAACGCAATGCGGCCACGGGACGGGCAGAGCGAGAAAAGCAGGAGGCGCGGGTGGCGGTGGTTCAGCAAGAGCTCCAGGCTCTCATGGAAAAGCATGAGAGTTTGGAGCGTGACTCAAAGACTCGAGAGTCCGAGCTTGCCTCGGCTCTCGAAAGTGCCAAACCGCCAAGGCCGAGGCCCATAAGTCCCTTCAGGAGATTGAGTTGATGAGGAAGATAGCGGCGGGTAAGGCATTTTTCATGCAAAGCAAGCATGTGAATGTAAATTACGTGTTACTTACCCGAATTCGGAGCTCTCCAGGGGCGTTTGCAGATCTGCCTCGCAGCGTGTCTGATGCCGCCATATTCTACCAAGCCGAGGAGGGAGCTCAACGGAGAAGGTCTTCGGTCTCAAGATCTTCGAGACCGCCATCCGGTGCCCCCTAGCGACCAGCTGAAGCAGCTGGTCGAGCTTCACAAGGTGGCCGAGCAGGCCATGAAGGGCCTCATAGTCCGGCTGTGGCCTGGAGAGGCCATGCCTGGGAGCTACTTCAGCCTTGTGCGACGGTTGGTGGATGCGTGCCCCTGGGTGGAGGTTATCAAGCGCTCGCTTTGTATTGAAGGTGCTCGTCGGGCCCTTGCCCGCAAAGGTGCATTGGGGCAAGCTGGATGCGGAGAAGCTAATCATCGACGCGCCGCCAGCGGGCAAGGAACATCGACGCCCAAATGTAATATAAGGCTGTCTGAAGGGTGCCCGCAAGATTGCGGATGAGTGCCCCGGGATGTAATTTTGAGTAAATTCGCAATGTGTTATCCTGCGCTGAAAACTTTGTTCATATGCGCTAAGCAACGCTTGTCAATTTAAAATATTACCTTCAGGCGGCCGCTTATTAAATCGAGAGATGGCAAGTCGTCGGCTTCAGCCCCCATGCCACGAAAAGTGGGGTGTTGGGATAAACTTGAGCGCTCTTGTTCCCATTTTGGGTCCATCTAGGAGGCGCTCAACACAACGAACAAGGCAACCGGACTTATAGTGCTTGATCACTCTCACTTAGCCATAGAATTCTATAATTTTAAATTTGGTGAAGCCCCTAGTATTCGGAGGACCAATTGGGGCGCTATCCACGCCTTCAATCGGACATAATCCGAACTTCGCTCAAGCGGCGAGGTCTTTAAGGACCCGAAGGACCTCTCGAACATCGACCAGTCTCTCGCCTTATCATGACAGTCAGTTTTAGCTTTCCATCGAGGCGTTAACCCTGCTCAACCGGGCGCAATCGCAGTGGTTCTCCCAGTGCTACCTTAGCCGATAGAACGTAACATAAGTTGCCAAACATGGGAGCCGGGCAAACCCAACTATTGACCCAAGACATGATTCAGAGCCGATTCATATAATGCTATAAGTTCGGGGTGCCGCACTTGTGAAAGTGTTCGGACTTTATCACACCATAATGCAGAGAACATCAGCCCCTGGTGTATTTGGACGTACCAAAATGTACGGGTGCAACATGTCGTAAATGAACATATATATATATAAATAAGGTAATGCAATTATAGGCAAAAAAGTGCTGCATTTTATTCGAGAAGATATGCTATGAGTGCGGAATGATACAAATAGTGCGAAAGCAAGGGATTGGACGAATTAAAGGCGTCTCCCTCCAGGGGTAGGCCGCGGAATGTTTGTATTTAACAAATTTAATGCTCGTGATGGAGACCACCTGAGTGTTAAATGTGCGCCTTTGTCCTTCCCTAGCTGTTGCATCATGAGTTCGGCAGGTCGCCACGGACATAGTTCTGTATAAAAAGAGAAAATAAAAGAAAAAGAGCGACACACTTGGGAGCCCCCTGGTGTGGTCGAACCGCACTGGTCTGTTGTGGTTGTGCCTTTCCCCTATGCCCATGGTATCTCCAAGGCGTAATTATGTACGCCGGAGAGCTTTCTTACAATTTTGCGAGGGCTGGGGTTGAGGCCGCATTGATACGCGTGCTCGGAACGTGCTGTGGTCTTGGTTGATGTTGCTCCGGCGCGTTTGGTCGTGTCCGGTCGCTTAACGGCCGGACTCGAGAATTGTCGTAAAAGGCTGCTCAGATTTCGCCGCGAGAGCCGCTGTATGTTCCTCCGCTCGAGGGAGCGTTCCGTGTTTCCATTGACCGTGATGACTCCACGAGGGCCTCGCATCTTGAGCTTAAGGTATGCATAATGCGGCACCGTGTTGAATTTTGCGAACGCGGTTCGTCCGAAGCAGAGCGTGATAGCCGCCATGAACGGGACTATGTCGAAGATTAACTCCTCGCTCGGAAATTATCCGGGATCCAAGACCACTTCAGCAGTAATCGAGCCTGCATAATTGGCCTCGACACTGGTATGACACCTTTGAAGGTTGTCTTTGTAGGTTTAATCCTTGAAGGGTCTATGCCCATCTTGCGACCGTATCCCGATAAAGCAGGTTCAGCTACGCCGCCGCCCATCGACTCTCGTGAGGTGAAATCCATCGACGATTGGGTATAAAACCACGCGCGAATCCGCCATGGCGGATATTGGTCGGATGGTCTCTTCGATCGAAAGTGATCGGGCAAGAGGACCATGGGTTGAATTTTGGGGCGATCGCTCCATCGCAGATACGCCCCTTAGTGCACGCTCCGCTCCCTCTTGGGAATATCGTTATGATATCATGTTTACCGTCCGAACTTGAGGGGGAATCCCTTTGTCCTCGTTGTTCGGGCGGCCGGTCTCTTCCTCGTCATCACTGTAGCCCCTTGTCACTGTTTTTTGGCGATTAATTTGCCTGCTGCTTGAATACCCAACAATCTCTGTTGGTGTGGTTAGCTGGCTTTTCGGGTTTCCATGTATTTGACAGAGCGGTCGAGTATTCGGTCCAAATTGGACGGGCCCGAGTGGTTCTTTTAAATGGCTTCATCCGCTGACCGGTTTGAGCCTCGAATCCGGCGTTGACTGCCGATCCTCATTGATGTCGCCGCACGCGGAGTTTGTTTTTGTTTCGACGCAACCTGCCATTGCGGTCCTTGGTATCCGGACTGCCGCCGCTTTTTGCTTGAGGTTGTTACTGCGAGCTAGCCAGCTATCCTCTCCGCATGTAAGCGGGTCATGAGTGATGTGAGGGCTGCCATGGATTTCCGCTTCTCTGCCCTAGGTGCTGGGCTAGCCACTCGTCGCGGATGTTATGTTTGAAGGCGAGAGGGCCTCGCATCCGGACAATCGGCGATTTGATTTTTCTTTGTTAAGAACCGTGTCCGAATTGCTCGGCCGATTCGTCTAGCTGCTGGATTATGTGGCTTAGGTCATCTGCGTCGGTGGTCGCACATACGCGTTCGGAAGTTGTCGAGAATGCGGCTTCCGTGTCTTCCCAACATCCAATTGACTCTGCGGGCAGGCTATTAAGCCAATGCCGAGCTGGTCCTTTAAGCTTGAGCGAGATATTTGATGGCGTGAAGATTGCCGCCGCGGGCCATGTGTATATGGAGAAGATAATCCTCAATCCAAACCGCTGGGTCTGTTGTGCCATCGTAGGATTCGATATTAACGGGTTTAAACCCTCGAGGATTTGATGATCCATTACTTCGTTAGTGAAGCATAGTGGGTGTGCGGCGCCTCTGTATTGAGCAATATCGCGACGTAGCTCGAGAGAGCGTTGTCTGCTGTGTTCGGCCCGGCCGGAGTAGTTATATCCGGTGCGACGGTATTCGTCGTGGGTCTTGGGGCGCCCACGTGATCCATAGATAGATCTGGATTGTCTTGCCTTGTCCTCCAATATATCTCACAAGTCCGGCGCGTTCCCCCGTGGCTTCATGCTTTTTGAGCGGTGCTGGGGTACGGTTTTGGTGGAGGGCTTGCACGCCTCTCTGTCGCGGCCACGAGGTGGCGGTCTGCCGACAGCGCTGGTGATGCAGGTTTGTCGCCTCCTCCTCTAATCGGGGGAGAAACTTGCGTTTTGGGTAACTTTTGGAGGGGCGTTCGAGTTCATACTCTTCGGCCGCGAGGACCTCGGTCCATCTGTCGGCCAGTACGTCTTGATCAGCTTGAAGTTGTTGCTGCTTTTTCTTTAGGCTGTTTGTCGTGGCCATTAGCCTGCATCTGAAACGCTCTTGTTCGACGGGATCCTCAGGCACGACGAATTCGTCGTCGCCGAGGCTTGCCTCGTCTCCCGAGGGAGGTAAGTAATTGTCATCCTCGACCTCTTCCCCGCCGCCTCTCGTGAGGGCTTGCTTCGCCTCCTCCTGCGTTGGATCGTCTTTGGAGGGAGTTGTCTTCGCACTTTCGGGGTGTTATTATCTCCTGTGCCGGAATCTCCATTCTTGCTGTGGCGGGATTTAGAGAGGCGCCGTTGACGTCGGCGCTTGGGCTGTTTCTTTAAGGAATCGGCCTCCGCTACTTCTTTGTCGTCCCCATCTTTTGGGGTGTCCACCATGTATATGTCGATGACGAGGTGGTCTTCGGTGTCTGTAGGCGCTGGTTCTTAGTAGTCTCCGCATCGCCGTCCATACCGTCGATGTCTTCGGAGTCGTAGTCGAGTAAGTCGGTTAAATCGTCGACGGTGGCTATGAAGTGGGTGGTGGGTGGGCTCTGAATTTCTTCATCGTCCGCGTCCCAACCGCCCCGCCGTAGTTCAGCCAGGCTCTCCGGATAGCGAGAGATGCTTTAGTGAATTTATGATATCGCCGAAGGGCGAAGTCTTGAAAGATGTCCGCAGCGGTGAATTCCATGATCGCGCCTAATCGGATTTGGTGGCAGGGCGCAGGAGGTTCGAGTCCGCAGAGTCCGCACCTCGAGTCATGGGCTTTATGGGGAAAGTAAGTGTTCGCTCCATCGCCGTAGAAGTTGCAGCCCCGAGGCGGTGTCCAGCCATGCGCCCTCGATCCGAGCGGTCGGCTCCGGACTATGGGTCGGAGCGGATTCGCTTGCGCCTCCAAGGTGCTGTCCGCGGCGAGTTAGGTCATGCCCATCGTGACAGCGCGCACGCTTCGGCTGTGGCTCAGATCCATCAAGATCAAGTCCCGCGGATATCGGCCGTGAAGTTTAGGCTTCCAAACCTGACTGACGGCCGGGCGTAGCTTCGATCTGCTCCAGATGGCCAAGTGAGTTGGCCGCGATGCGGTTACCGAATCTGAAGATCTGTCCGGGAGAAAAGTCTCACCCAGGACTGCGTCGCTGTTGATTGAAGAGGCCATCAAGCCTATCGGTGACGCACAGAGGAACTCTCAATGAAAGCACCAATGTCGGTGTCAAACCGGCGGATCTCGGTAGGGGGTCCCGAATCGTGCGTCTAGGCGGATGGTAACAGGAGACAAGGGACACGATGTTTTACCCAGGTTCGGGCCCTCTTGATAGAGGTAAAACCCTACGTCCTGCTCGATTGATATTGATATTGTGGATGTTTACAAGAGTGGATCTACCACGAGATCAAGGAGGCTAAACCCTAGAAGCTAGCCTATGGTATGATTGTAAGGGTTGTTGATGTTGTTCTGATAGTCCTACGGACTAAAGCCATCCGGTTTATATAGACACCGGAGAGGGCTAGGGTTACATAGAGTCGGTTACAATGGTAGGAGATCTACATATCCGTATCGCCAAGCTTGCCTTCCACGCCAAGGAAAGTCCCATCCGGACACGGGGAGAAATCTTCAATCTTGTATCTTCATAGTCTTGGAGTCCGGTCGATGATGATAGTCCGCCAATGATAGTTCGTTGATGATGGTAGTCCGCTATCCGGACACCCCTAATCCAGACTCCCTCGGTGGTGTTTCTCCCCACTTCCTCGCATGGACTAGGTTTTCACTTCACCCATTTGTCCGGGGCTCATGTTCTACTACGGCCTGGACTTCCACGACCTGGCCCCGAATTTTATCCTCAACATCTCGGCGTTTATCGTCAAAGAGGCCTTCCTATGCATCCAGCCCCACTTCGGCCTATGGCTGAAGATCTTCAATGTCAGGCCGAAGGTAGTGGGCGGCCGTCAAGCGGAGTGCGGAGGCGCCATGGTCGGCAAGATGGCCAAGGTCCTATGGCTCGAGGGTGCCTTTGTGGAGACAATAAAGGGGTGGCAATCGGGGTGGTTCTACATCACCGAGCCGCGCGACCCCGAATGGGTGGCGGCCCCCGAATTCAGATCAGGCTGCCCCACACGGCTCTCATCATGGAAAGAGACGGGCCTGACGTGGGGGAATTCGGACGAGCTATCCGGACTCCAAACATGCGTCCGAAACCTGGTGGACAAGAATCTCAGGCTTGTCGACGTAATCCAGGTGATGCTCATCCGCCGGATTCTCCCATGCCAACAACGGGCCTTTAATTTGTGGGAGTTCGATCCGGCACAGCACCAAACCTTGAGCCGGCTCTTCGACACTACGTACGAAGATGCCTGGAAGGTGCTGTTCAAGGGCGCCGAAGCCCCCGCATCCGCTAACAAAGATCGCGGATACAGCTCACGGCGTCAAGCCGGCGAGGTAAGTTATTTTACCCTTTACGGGACTCTTTTTTCATAGATTGACTCTATGTGGGATCTAAAAACTCCCTAACCTTTGACAAGACTGGCTGAAGACGTCCGGACAGATTAATTATCCGGCTCCTTTGCCGGAAGACCCAGCGGACGCCCGATTGACGGGGCTGCTGGCTCCGGTACCCCATGTGGTGCCGGAGAAGAAGGCCAAGAAGGAGGCCGCTGGAACTCGAAGGAGTTCCCGACGCCAGGTGCTGTCAGATTCTGAAGCAGAATCTTCTCCTGAGGACGAGGAGGAGGAAAAGAAGCTTCTCCCCCTGCGGGGGAGGAAAGGAAGAGGAAGGCCGCCCCAACTGGGGAGGCCGGAGGGTCCAAGAAGGGAAGAACCCTTCCCCCGGACTTCTCCACCAACGTCGACGACGAGGAGGATTGGCCAACAAGGGCCAAGCCCCTGGCGAGATCGTAAGTTTCCGGATACCCATGGCTTTTTTATCATTGCATAGTGTTCTCTAATGCCGAACAACCATGCAGCCCACCCAAGGGCGAGTTCGCCACTTCGTCAAGCGGGTCCCTGAGTTCGTCAGAAATGGAGAGTACTTCACTTCCGACCGCCTCCTCACCTCACGCTGCAGACGGCCTTGTGGTGGGGGCCCCAAGGGGCTTGGTCAGAGGAGGTGGCACAGGAGGCGGCACAAGGCAACCTCCGGACTCGAGACGCGTGGGGGCAAGACCCCGGGGGCTCTAAGCTGACCCTTGTCCGGACTCCATGCCGGAACCTTCAGCAGTTCCGAGTCCCAAGCGGTCCTCCAGAAGAAGGGTAAGACACCGATGCCCTTCGCCCAACCGGAGGCACCGGATAGCATCTTGGAGGCGCTTAACAGCGCCTCCATCGAAGGAGCACCGCACTATTATGAGTGCGGTGATCGGACAGTTCAGTCCGCCAAGAGCGGGCTGACGAAGCCTGTACCAGCCTTCTAACAGTGCTCGAGGTAAGTTTAGAATATGTAAAAATATTACCGCATAGACAAGAGTAGCCCCGATGCTTAGTTCGGTGTTGGAAAGAAAAGCCGGACTAAGGATCTAAAAAGATATCTGCAGGAGTCTAACTTAAGTATGTCAATATGGGAATGCAGGCTGCTAGCTGACATCTGCCCGCCTTGGCTGCGGAGGTCAATGCATTGAAGCGAGCCTCGAAGCGGTCCGAGGACGAGCTCGGCCAAGCCAAGAAGCAGCTCGAGGACAAGGAAGGTAAGTAGTACCTTATTAAAGAAATACCTTATAGAAAGGTTTCGGTTGCAAAAAATAACAGGAATAACATGGGTACTGCAGGGGCCACGAACGAGGTGGCGGCCCTGAAGGAAGCGGTGTTCGTGGCCGAAAACAAAGCGGCTGCGGAACGCACCGAGCGAGAGAATGGGGAGGCGCAGCTGGCCAAAAGGTGCAGCAAGAGCTCCAAGCTCGTGGAAAAACACGAGTTTGGAGCGTGACTCGAAGACTCGAGAGTCCGAGCTCGCCTCGGCTCTTGAGAGTGCCAAAGCTGCTAAGGCCGAGGCCCAAAAAGCCCTCCAAGAAATTTAGTCATTAAAGAAGATAGCGGCGGGTAAGGCATTCTTTATGCAAAGCAAGCATGTGAAAATGAATTACCTATTACTTAACCGGATTCGGAGCTCTCCAGGAGCATTCGCAGATTTTCCCGTGGTGTATGCGATGTTGCCAGATTCTACCGCGCCAAGGAGGGAGCTCAACGAAAGGTGTTTTGGTCTCAAGATCTTGAGGCCGGACATCCAGTGCCCTGAGCGACCAGTTGAAGCAGCTGGTCGAGCTCCACAAGGTCGCCGGACAGGCCATGAAGGGCCTTATAGCGGTGTGGCCATTGGAAGCCATGCCTCGGAGCTACTTGGCTTAGTGTAGCGGCTGGTGGACTTTGTCCACAGATTGAAGTCATCAAGCGCCCGTCTGCATTGAAGGTGTCCGTCGGGCCCTTGCCCATGCTAAAGTGCATCAGGGCAAGCTGCATGCGGAGAAGCTTGTGACGGACGGGCCACGAAGGGCAAGGAGCATCGCACGCCGAAATGTACTATGAGGGCCTCTGAAGGGTGCCCGCCGAATAGCGGATGAGTGCTCAAGATGTAATTTTTAATAGACTGCATTTGTTATCCCAGACGCTGAAAACTTGTTCATATGCGCTAAGCAACGCTTGTTAATTTAAAATATTACCTTCTGTGCGGCCGTTTATCAAATTTGAGAGATGGCAAGTTGTAACATCCCCAACATCACACTACAGTAATCATCCTCTGATCATGCTAAGTCATCACCTTATTCCATTTTTGATCACAGTGGATAAACACCTCCTATCAAAATCCTCTCTGAAATAAATTCAATTTCAAAGTGATAAATAAAAGTTGTTCAAATTCCAGGAACTAAAATGTTCCTACTGTTGCAAATAATCCCAATGCAATTATAAAATTGGAACCAACCTCACCAAAATTCACAAAATGCCCCTGGATTCTATTTTGGCGGTCCAGCAACATTTATCTTGCCTTATTTTAATTTCTAAAATACCTAGTCACTTCCAAATGCCTTGAAACAGTTTGTGGCAGTTTCATAATTCACAAAGTATTTATGTGGCCTAGTTCCACATTTATCAAAAGTGTTTGGCAGCCCTAATTATTTTTAGACAACTTTTGTTAATAAATAAAAGAAAAACAGATAAAGCTGGAAAAAGGAAAATGCTAAAGGTCTATGTGCACTAAAGGCCTATTACTACAGTATTAGGCCCAGCCACCACAAGCCTCCTTCAATCTCAATACAGAGAAGAAGGCGGGGTTGTGCGTGGCACGATCCGCTACCGCCATGACCACCATGGCGTCGTGTCAACCATCTAGCGAGCCCCGGCGCGTATAAGGCCCTCCCGGCGCGTGAGACAACCCTAGTCCCCAAATCGCCTCTCCTCGCTCATATTCGACGACACAGGAAGAGGCCGAGCTCGCGGTCGTCGTCATCGTCGTCGATCCCGTGGCCACCGGCCTCCCTTCGTCGCGCCAAGACGTCCAGGAGCTCCGCCATCGTCGTCTCCGTCGCCATAGCCTATCGGTTGGAGCTCGGACGGCCTGCTGCCTCGCCATCGCGCGGTCTTCTACTGTCGGCCGCCCCCACCATCGCCGTCGATCTCCACCACCGGCGCCTCCCGGCCTCGCCAAGCTCGTCCACGACCTCCCCGGGGTGAGCCTCTGCTCCTTCCCCCTTGCTTCCCCTCTCCCCGACGCCGGTTGTCGCCGTCCCGTGCCGCCCAAGCTCCGGCCGTTGGCCGCGGTTTGTGTCCGTGCCTCACGCCAGGGCGCACCGTCGGTCGTCCTCTGGCTGCACCCCGCCGCTCCCGTCATCATGCGTTGCACCCGCGGCCCCCTTGCCTGTGTGCGACCGCAATGGCTGCTGCATGTGGCCGCTGCCTAGTGCTTTGCCGTTGCTGCCGCTGAAACTCTGCTGCTGTTGCCTGCTTCCTACTGTCTCGACTGCTTGCTGCTTGTACTGGTGCTGGCTGCCCCTTGTGCCGTTGCTGCTGCGTCGCTCGTGTTGTTGCCGCTACTGTCCGTCGCTGCTGCTGCTCACTGCCGCCGCTGCTCCGGTGCTAGCCACGGCTAGATGAGAGTGTGCGTGTGTGTGTTGAGTATGTGGCCGCCCCTGGCCATGGCAGAGCATGTGTGTGCGTGCTCTGTGTGTGGTGTGTGCATGCTCTGTGTGAGTGTGTGTTGAGTATGAGCCGGCCCTTGTTTAGTCTAGTTACGATTAAACTAGTGCTAAGTTAGTCTAATAGTAGATGACATGTAGGCCCCCTTTAAATAAGTTAGATTTATTTATTTGTTTAGGGATATCCTATGACACGTGGGCCACACACCCTGTTGACTGGTCAACCTTGGTTGGGCCAACCCAGCCCCTGACTCCACCCGTCAACCTCTAACACACTGTTGGGTACACTTGCGGGTGTACTTAACTTTTCATCCATTTAATATTTTCGAATTAATATTAAATCCAGAAATTTCATAAAATGCTTTAAACTTCGATAAATCATAGAAAATAATCTGTAACTCGGATGAAAATGTTTTCTACATGAAAGTTGCTCAGAAAAATCCAACGAATCCGAATACGCGGTCTGATCATCTGTCACATGCCCCTAGCATGTTGAACATGGAACTTTCCCTCTCTTTTCCTCTCTCTAGGAATCCGCCCTAACGCCGGTATTCATCCTCGATGTTTATCCCATCTATGCATAGCGTGTATTACCGCGTTAGTTCACCCTAAGCACTGCGTATTGCCATGTTATGATTTGTGATGCTATGTTTGCTTTATATTTACTGTTTCTTCTCCCTCTTCTCTCCGGTAGACCCCGAGACCGATGCTGCCCCTGTGATCGACTACGTCGACGACGACCCCTCCTTGCCAGAGCAACCAGGCAAGCCCCCCCTTTAATCATCCCGATATCGCCCATTCCATTCTCTCATGCTTGCATTAGATTTTGCTATTGTTATTGTTTGCTCCTATTCTGCTGCATAGCCTGTTTATTGTAACATGCTATTGTTACCTACTGTTTATCCTAAATCGCTTAGTATAGGTTGGTTAGAGACCCATCGCTGACCCCCCACTTGACCCGATCGCCTACTGGATTATCGAAGACCCGATCAACGGGACCAAGACCAGTCCACCGCACCACACATCACTTTCCCTTAGTTGCTCAACACTACCGGGTTACTATCGAGTACCGAGGGTGAACCTCTTCAAGACGCCGATGTTAACCTCAGTAGTGTAGTCATTCGATCGTGGTCATCGAGGGTGATTTCCTCCATAACCACTTCGACACGACTCGTCGTGCAACCCCTCAAGTGTGAACCTCGGGGTGATTCCTCTTACGCTCACCTTGATGATTACATCTAGTGGGATTCATCGAGGGTGATTCCTCGGGTTTTCCCCTTGATGTTTGGACACACGGATACTTGGACTTTGACTCTGTTACTTGGAAAGACGGGTCGACCCTGAGGGGTGCCCGTGCGAGCTTAATTGCAGTGATGTGGCGTCGGGTTGACCAGGAGGGTGCCCGCGAGATAAATACGAGGCGTGGCCGGGCATTCCTAGCCCTTGCTGCAAGTCCTCGAGACGGGGCAACGGGGTCACATCTTTCGTGAGTCTCTGCTTGTTACCACGCGTTCCTAATCCACTACAATTTGGATATTTGATCCGAGGGGCCTCTGGCCTGATAGCACTAACCATCACGTGGGCGTAGTATGGGCGTTCTGCATCGTATACATCAGCCGAAGCTTAATAGACGTCGGCCGATCGAGCGGTAAGGCCGGGTTGGACTGCGTAAGTTACCGCCTTGTTGAAGGAGGTAGCTAGGTCTACTCACCGGCAGCGCACGCAACGCAACGCAGGAGTTCCGGGAGATTGCCCATGACCCCGGGGCATAGGTTTAGTCCGCGTGTTGGCCCTCTATTAAGCCTAGGTCGGGTTGCGGCGTATTGTTTGGCCGAGGCTGGGCATGACCCAGAAAGTGTGTCCTACCGAGTCAATCGGCGTGGTGGGTAAGTTGGTGCACCCTCTTTGGGAAGAAAACATCTATCGATAGCCTGTCCTACGGTAACGGACACTTGAAGTTGTATCCCGATCGATACAACTAGAACTGGATACTTGTGATGAGAATTTGGATGGTGATGAGAACTGGATTGTGTTGATAACTGGATAGTATGGCTCTGGGATCTCTTTCTCGTAGGGAGTCGAGAAAGGATCTCCGCCGAGGTTGATAACACTACTACTACTTTACTTTATGCTACTCTACTCCCTCTGTTGCTGCAAGATGGTGGTTTTAAGATGCTAGTCTTGGTAGGACTAGGCCTTCTCTCATTCCGCATTTCTCAGTATGATCCACATATACAACCTTCCTTTGATAATGTTGCATACGTAGTGTAGATCCTTGCTTGCAGTACTTTGGATGAGTACTCACGGTTGCTTTGCTTCCCCTTTCCCCCTTTCTTCTTCTTTCCGATTGATGCAACCAGATGTCGGAGCCCAGGAGCCAGATGCCACCGCCGATGCTTACTACTACGTGGAGGCCACCGATGACCTGGAGTAGTTAGGGGGCTCCCAGGCAGGAGGCCTTGCCTTTTCGATCGTTGCTGCTTTTGTGCTAGCCTTCTTAAGGCAAACTTGTCTAACTTATGTCTGTACTCAGATATGGTTGCTTCCGCTGACTCTTGTGTATTCGAGCTTATGTATTCGAGCCCTCGAGGCCCCTGGCTTGTAATATAAATCTTGTATTATTTTAATTTGTGTCTAGAGTTGTGTTGTGATATCTTCCCGTGAGTCCTTGATCTTGATCGTACACATTTGCATGCATGATTAGTGTACGATTGAATCGAGGGCATCACAAGTTGGTATCAGAGCCGACTGCCTGTAGGTATCCCCCTTTCCAACTCCTTGGCCGAAGTTGAGTCTAGTCACTGAAAAACTTTTACTAACATGGCTGTGTGGCTTACGGGCCCACATTGCCATTGGGTGGTGTTAAGATCTTTTATTCCTCGTCTATACTCTGGGGTTCTGATCTCTCTTCTATTCTGGTTAAACATTTTACAAACTCTGACATTAGGTTCTCGTACCCACTTCCTCCCGGAGAGCCCCGACATTACAGATGATCGCCTGCTTCACCAGAAGATTCTGCGGATACTCCTCGATGTTTCTCGAGACTGTGCCCACTGCCTTACAGTTCCTGACCACCGGTAATCCTCGTGAATAACCTCCTTGCCGCTTGTACCTTCATCCCCAGTTGCTCATGTTGTTACAAGATACCCCTAGCACTCTCCGTTGTTCCGAGAATCCTTGTGCCTTCTGCTTTGCAGCTTCTTTTTGCACTAAGGATAATTCACTTAACCAGGGTCCGCTCATCCCCAGTTGTTCATATGCTTTCAAAATACTTGTAAATACTATCTGATCTTCCAAGAATCCTCTTCAAACTAGTGCTCTGCAAATACTTGTCTGCTTGCATTATGGATGTTTTCCATATGTGTAGCAATACTCATTAGTATCCTTTGACACCATCATTTTGATCCTATCGATTCAACATGTGTGTGAAAGCACGCAATCATCAGTTGATCCTTCTAAATTATCTTTCCGGCTCAGACGTCATTTTGAACATGAGCTGGTTCTCGACCAATCTATTTGTCATCAATTGTGACCCTAGGTCTATTCTACTTATCCATCCTTGATTAGAGCATCTGCTTCTGATCCTTCGTTTTGGAAATCATAATTCCTTTGTTATCAAAGCATCAAATTATTCAGATGTTTCCAAAATCCGATGCCTCTGCATTATTTATTCTTTTGATTGAATATCGATACTCACATCAGCTCCGTTGTGGATCGTCGGATCCATTATTGGATTATCATCCGACAGTGTCCTTCATATTCAAAGAACCTCGTGAAGTTCTTTCCCAGATACATAATGCCTTTGGTAAATTGTATCCTCTCCTTTTTTCAACCATACTCTACTTTCGAGCTTGTGTGGTTTACTTCTGAAGTTTGTGGAATAGGTTCCTAAGATACCCCTACGGTCTGAACCTATGCCTTCCCTAATCCGTGTGAACTCAAAAGAGATGTGAGTCTTACTCTTGTGTACTTTCGCCAGATAAATCTTAGACTACAATTTCTTCGAAACGAGGAGGAATGAAAGGTTATGCATTGAAGAAGTGGGAGTCGACCTTGAACCTTTGTGTTCATGCCCATGGACCCGATGTAGAACTTATCATGGAAGCCGCTCGTAAAAATTATTACCCCTTGTTATAAGTTCATCTGGTATCGGTGAATTGATCCTCCGCAACCGTGGTTTCGACCATGATCGTTCTTCTTTGGTCCCATTTCTTGGACAAGTTAAATCACTTGTCTTCTGTAGGTCAATACGCCTGCCCAACCTCTATTATGACCTACCATCGAGTATTACCCCCGGTATCTCGAGGATACCATGCCATTGCACCAAATCTTATGAACTTTTGATGAACACTACCTTTCCCTGTCATTGTCACTTCATGGGTTCTGGGTTGTTTGTCAACCGATCACACTGATAAGTGAATCGATTCCGCATTCCGATTCAATAACTCTAAGTAAATTTCGTTGATTACGAGTTTAATAATCCTTCAAGTCATTCCTAGCCTAATCGGATATATCATTATCATGCTAAATTTTAACTGTGCTACCTGGTCCTTCTTCCCGAAGCACAATTTCTGACGATGAACTAAGCTTACGTTGATCTTCCTTGTCATATCATTTCGCCTTGAACAACAAGCTTGATTTCAAGTTTGTGTCATACCAATGGTTCCAATAACCTTTCGCTTCATCATTTCTTTAACTTGATGTCATCGCCGATCGATTACATCTTCATGAAATCTCTCAACAAATGTGGCGTGATCATCATCAACATTCTGATGCTCCTCCAGGATATCAATTGAATTCATGATGAGAAATACCATCCATGCCCCTCGATGATTTGGGCTATCATCGACAACATTCTTGCCTCCCCCCAACATGATTTTGATCATATCATTTTGGCATTACATCCTTTTGACCTGTCGATGGATTGCTGCTGAACCCATCGGCCACATCCTCATCTTTCAATGATGAAATTGTACGAACTGTTCTAGCAGTTACCGCGGGATCCTTTGTGAATTCAAAAGTCTGACTTTTACCTGATGACCATGTCAATGATATCCCGAAGCATGTCTGTGGTACTCCGATCGTCAACAAGAACATTGGAAGCACGCTGCGAAATGTTTCTTGATCGATTATCCATACCCTATTGTATGGGTAATATCATGATTCTTCCCTCGCCCCCTTTATCTAAATGCTTTTGAACTTGCTGTTATATCATGTATATCCTGCTCCGCTTCCCCTTGGGAAGGATATACTCCCAATTCTGGTGTGTAAACACATTTTCCTTTCCATTGGTCTGATTAATCCGATAATTTCATTTTCCTTTCCATTGGTTTGTTTAACCTTCTTGTGATCTATATGATATAAGCAGAAATAATTCCATGCTTATAAAACACCCCGATGTACAACCTTGTCAATGAGACCTCACATTATTGTTGATGACATTCCGTAGCCACCGATGGGACGAGAACTTTGCCTATTGGTCCGCCTCGCCATGCAAGCAGGAAAATGGTTCTCTTCGTCCCTCGCCCTTGGTACCAACGTTGTTTTCAACATAATTGCTAGCTTATCCTCTGATTTGCCTTGCTATCATGACCGTGCAAAATGATTAGTGCCTTCCTGCTATTAACCCACATGGTGGGCCCATAACCCACAGTTCCACTGGATCGAAACCTGACTCTCGTGTACATCCCTGTCTTCCAAAATTGTTCCTCGCGCTTGGCTTCGTATGTAATTCACGAGCCACCTTCCTAGTGATCTATTCTGGTATCAGATGCAATACGTTTCCCATTGCTCTGAACCCCATTCACTCCCTATTTCAGGCAACGAACGATTGCCTACCCGGTTGAAACTTCGTATTGTACCTTCATACATTGCTCTCGATATTTTCTTAAGTCTCTACTCGAGAGTTACTTTCCACCACCGTCCCTTATGGCATCTACCAGATAAGCAACCTTGTAGAGGTCCGTTCTTCCAAAGTTAGCCCTTGCCCTTCACAAGTATGGTGGAGATCCGGAAGGAAGAATGACGATTTCATCATGATGCCCTGATGCATTGAATTGAATACTTCAACGCAATGGATCAACCTCTTCGAGAAGAGAAACCAAGACCGAGAAGATTTGTTAGAATTTCGTAACCAGAACTTTCCTCTTACTCCACCTCTTAAAATCTCGGGACGAGATTTCTTGTAGTGGAGGAGATTTGTAACATCCCCAACATCACACTACAGTAATCATCCTCTGATCATGCTAAGTCATCACCTTATTCCATTTTTTATCACAGTGGATAAACACCTCCTATCAAAATCCTCTCTGAAATAAATTCAATTTCAAAGTGATAAATAAAAGTTGTTCAAATTCCAGGAACTAAAATGTTCCTACTTTTGCAAATAATCCCAATGCAATTATAAAATTGGAACCAACCTCACCAAAATTCACAAATGCCCCTCGATTCTATTTTGCCATCCAAAGAACATTTATCTTGCCTTATTTCAATTTCTAAAATACCTAGTCACTTCCAAATGCCTTGAAACAGTTTGTGGTAGTTTCATAATTCACAAAGTATTTATGTGGCCTAGTTCCACATTTATCAAAAGTGTTTTGGCAGCCCTAATTATTTTTAGACAACTTTTGTTAATAAATAAAAGAAAAAATGCATAAACTGGAAAAGGGAAAATGCTAAAGGTCTATCAGGCACTAAAGGCCTATTACTAAGATAGGCCCAGCCCACCACAAGCCTCCTTCAATCTCAATACGTAGAAGAAGGCAGGGTTGTGCGTGGCACGCATCCGCGCCGCCATGACCACCATGGCCGCCGTGTCAACCATCTAGCGAGCCCCCGATGCGTATAAGGCCCTCCCGACGCGTGAGACAACCCTAGTCCCCAAATCCCCCTCTCCCTCGCTCATATTCGACGACCTGGAAGAGGCCGAGCTCATGGTCGTCGCCATCGTCGCCGATCCCGCGGCCACCGGCCTCCATTCGCTGCGCCAAGACGCCCAGAGCTCCGCCATCGCCATCTCCGCCGCCATAGCCTATCGGTTGGAGCTCGGACGGCCGCTGCCTCGCCATCGCGCTGTCTTCACTGTCGGCCGCCCCCACCATCGCCGCCGATCTCCACCACCGGCGCCCCGGCCTCGCCAAGCTCGTCCACGGCCTCCCCGGGTGAGCCTCGCTTTCGCTCCCTCTTTCTTCTCCTCTCCCGACGCCGGTTGTCGCCGCCCCACGCCGCTTAAGCTCGGCCGCCAGCCGCGTTTGTGTCCGTGCCTCACGCCAGGCGCACTGCGGTCGCCCCCGACCGCACTTCGCCGCCTCCGTCGCTGGCGCGTTGCACCCGCGCCCCTTGCCTATATGCGCGCCAAGCAATGGCTGCTGCATGTGGCCGCTGCCTAGTGCTGCCGTTGCTGCCGCTGAAACTCTTTGTTGTTGCTCGCTTCCCTCACCGTCTCGATCGCTGCTACTTGTACCGGTGCTGGCTGCCCTTGTGCCGCTGCGCGCGCCGCTCGTGTTGTTGCCGCCATCGTGCCGTCGCTGCTGCTGCTCACCGCCGCCGCTGTTCGGTGCTAGCCACGGCTAGATGAGAGTGTGCGTGTGTGTGTTGAGTATGTGGCCGCCCTGGCCATGGCGTAGCATGTGTGCGTGCTCTGTGTGGTGTGTGCATGCTCTGTGTGAGTCTGTGTTGAGTATGAGCCGCCCTTGTTTAGTCTAGTTACGATTAAACTAGCGCTAAGTTAGTCTAATTGTAGATGACATGTAGGCCCCCTTTAAATAAGTTAGATTTATTTATTTGTTTAGGGATATCCTATGACACGTGGGCCACACACCCTGTTGACTGGTCAACCTTGGCTGGGCCAACCCAGCCCCTGACCCCACCCGTCAACCTCTAACACACTGCTGGGTACACTTGAGGGTGTACTTAACTTTTCATCCATTTAATATTTTCGAATTAATATTAAATCCAGAAATTTCATAAAATGCTTTAAACTTCGATAAATCATAGAAAATAATCTGTAACTCGGATGAAAATGTTTTCTACATGAAAGTTGCTCAGAAAAATCCAATGAATCCGAATACGCGGTCCGATCATCTGTCACATGCCCCTAGCATGTTGAACATGGAACTTTCCCTCTCTTTTCCTCTTTCCGGAATCCGCCTAACGCCGGGTATTCATCCTCAGATGTTTATCCCATCCGTCTGCAACGTGTATTACCGCGTTAGTTCACCCCTAGCACCGCGTATTGCCATGTTATGATTTGTGATGCTATGTTTGCTTTATATTTACTGTTTCTTCTCCCTCTTCTCTCCGGTAGACCCCGAGACCGATCTGCCTCGTGATCGACTACGCCGACGACGACCCCTCCTTGCCGTGAGCAACCGTGCAAGCCCCCTTGATCATCCCGATATCGCCCATTCCATTATCTCATGCTTGCATTAGATTTTGCTACTATTATTGTTTGCTCCTATTCTGCTGCATAGCCTGTTTATTGTAACATGCTATTGTTACCTACCTGTTTATCCTAAACTGCTTAGTATAGGTTGGTTAGAGACCCATCGCTGACCCCCACCCCACTTGACCCGATCGCCTGGCTGGATTATCGAAGACCCATCAACGGGACCAAGACCAGGCCCCGCACCGCACATCACTTTCCCTTAGTTGCTCAACACTCTCGGGTTACTATCGAGTACCGAGGGTGAACCTCTTCAGACTTCGATGTTAACCCTGTAGTGTAGTCATTCGTCATGGTCATCGAGGGTGATTTCCTCCTTAACCACTTCCGACACGACTCTGTCGGCAAACCTCAAGTGTGAACCTCGGGGTGATTCCTCTACGCTCACCTTGATGATTTCATCTAGTGGGATTCATCGGGGTGATTCTCGGTTTTCCCTTGATGTTTGGACACACGGATACTTGGACTTTACTCACATTTGGAAAGACGGGTCGACCCCGAGGGTGCCCGCGAGCTTAATTGCGAGTGATGTGGAGTCGGGTTGACCGGGGAGGGTGCTCATGAGATAATACGAGGTGGCGGGCATTCCTAGCCCTTGCCGCAAGTCCTCGAGACGGGCAACGGGTCACATCTTTCGTGAGTCTCTCGCTTGTTACCGCTTCCTAATCCACTACGATTTGGATATTTGATCCGAGGGGCCTCGCCCGATAGCACTAACCATCACGCGGGCATAGTATGGGCGTTCTGCGTCAGATACATCAGCCAAGCTTAATAGATGTCACGATCGAAGCGGCGCTGCGCGGGTTGGACTGCGTAGTTACCGCTTTGTTGAAGGAGGTAGCTAGGTCTGCTCACCGGCCGCAGATGCAACGGCAGGAGTTCGGGAGATGGCCCATGACCCGGGGCATAGGTTTAGTCCGCGTGTTGGCCTCTATTGCTTCTAGGTCGGGTTGCGGCGTATTGTTTGGCCGAGGCCGCATGACCCAGAAAGTGTGTCGGCCGAGTCAATCGAGCGTGGTGGGTAAGTTGGTGCACCCTCGCAGGAAGAAAACATCTATCGATAGCCTGTCCTACGGTAACGGACACTGGAGTTGTATCCCGATCGATACAACTAGAACCGGATACTTGTGATGAGAATTTGGATGGTGATGAGAACTAGATTGTGATGATAATCGGATAGTATGGCTCTGGGATCTCTTTCTCGCGAGGGAGTCGAGAAAGGATCTCGCCGAGGTTGATAACACTACTACTACTTTACTTTATGCTACTCTACTCCCTCCCGTTGTCTGCAAGATGGTGGTTTCGAGAAGATGCTAGTCTTGGTAGGACTAGGCCTTCTCTATTCTCGCATTTCTCGTGTGAGTCCACATATACAACCTTCCTTTGATAATGTTGCATACGTAGTGTAGATCCTTGCTTTACAGTACTTTTGATGAGTACTCACGGTTGCTTTGCTTCCCTTTCCCCTTTCTTCTTCTTTCCGGTTGATGCAACGGATGTCGGAGCCTCAGAGCCGATGCCACCCGATGCTTACTACTACATAGAGGCCACCCATGACGAGGAGTAGTTAGGGGCTCCCAGGCAGGAGGCCTTGCCTTTTCGATTGTTGCTGCTTTTGTGCTAGCCTTCTTAAGGCAAACTTGTCTAACTTATGTCTCGTATTCAGATATGGTTGCTTCAACTGACTCTTGTGTATTCGAGCTTATGTATTCGAGCCCTCGAGGCCCCCGGGCTTGTAATATAAAGCTTGTATTATTTTAATTTGTGTCTAGAGTTGTGTTGTGATATCTTCCGTGAGTCCTTGATCTTGATCGTACACATTTGCGTGCATGATTAGTGTACGATTGAATCGAGGGCGTCACACAAGTCGTTGGCTTCAGCCCCCATGCCACGAGTGCAGGGGTGTTCGGGATAAACTTGAGCACTCTTGTTCCCATTCTTGGGTCCATCTAGGAGGCGCCAACACAACTAACAAGGCAACGGACTTATAATGCTTGAACACTCTCACTTAGCCATAGAATCTATAATTTTAAATTTCGCCAAGCCCCTAGTATTCGAAGACCAAGTTCGGGCGCTTATCCACGCCTTTGGCCGGACAATTCCGTTCCTCACTCTAAGCGGCATAAGTCTTTAGGGACCCAAAAACCTCTCGAACAGCGACCGGCTCTTGCCCTATCATGACGGTCAGTTTTAGCTTTCTCCACTAAGGTGCTCGACCCAGCTCAACTGGGGCACAATCGCAGTGGTTCTCCCGGTGCTACCTTAGCCGATATAACGGAACGTAAGGTACCAAAACACGGAGCCGGCAAACCCAACTATTAACCCAAGACATGATTGAGCCGATTCATATAATGCTATAAGTTCGGGTGCCGACTTGTGAAAGTGTTAGGACTTTTCACACCATAATTTTGGGATACTTAAGCCCTGGTGTATTGGCCGCACTAAAGTGTACGGTTGCAACATGTCATGAAGTGAACATATGTATAGATAAAGGAAGTAGTGCAATAATAATAAAAGCTATGTATTGTTTATTCAAAACGGTACTGCAATGAAAGCAGAACGATACAAATAGTGCGATAAGCAAGGGATGGGACTATCTAACATGTCCCCCTCCAAGGGTAAGCTGCGGGATGGTATGTAAAACAGGTATAATGCTCGTAATAGAGACCACCTGAACACTCGACGTGGCTTTACGCTTCCCGGCTGTTGCATCGTGAGTTCGGCGATTCTAGTGCGGACAGACTTCAAAGACGGAGTCCTGAAAGTAAGAAAAAGGAAGAAAAAGGAAAAAAACAAAAAGAACGGCACAATCGGGAGCCCCTGGTGCGGTCGAGCCGCATTCTTGGCATGTCGTGGTCTTGCCCCTCCCCATATGCCCATGGTATCTCCAAAGCGTAATTATGTACGCGTAATACTAGCTTCGCAATTTCGCGAGGGCTGGGGTTGGGCCGGATTACTCTGGCGATGCTTTAATCGTGCCAGGCAGTCTTGTTGTACGTTACTCCGGGCGCGCTTGACAGTGTCCGGACGCTTAGTGGCCGGACTCGAGAATTGCTGTGAGAGGCTGCTTTGTACCTCCGCCGCGAGGGCCGCCGTGTGCTCTTCCGTTCGGAGAGAGCGTTCGGTGTTTCCATTGACCGTGATTACTCCTTGAGGGCCTGGCATCTTGAGCTTGAGGTATGCGTAGTGCGGCACCGCATTGAACTTTGCAAATGCGGTTCGTCCGAGCAGTGCATGATAGCCGTTGCGGAATGGGACGATGTCGAGGATTAACTCTTCGCTTCAGAAGTTATCCGGGGATTCGACGACCACTTTGAGTGTAACTGAGCCCGTACAACTCGCCTCTACACCCGGTATGACGCCTTTAAAGGTCGTCTTTGTAGGTTTAATCCTTGAGGGGTCTATGCCCATTTTGTGCACTGTATCCCGATAAAGCAGGTTCAGTTGCTGCCGCCATCCATCGGGACTCTGGTTAGGTGAAATCCGTCAATAATTGGGTCAAGAACCAATGCGCGAAACCGCCGTGACGAATGCTAGTGGGGTGGTCCTTCGATCGAAGGTGATCGGGCAGAAGACCATGGGTTGAACTTTGGGGCAAGCGGCTCCATCGCATATACGCCCCTTAGTGCACGCTCCGCTCCCCTTTGGGTATGTGGGTTGCGATATCATGTTCACCATCCGCACTTGTGTGGGAAAACTCTTCGTCCTCTATTGTTCGGGCGGTCGGGCTCTTCCTCGCCATCGCTATGCAGCCCCTTGTCATTGAGTTCGCACTTAACTTGCTCTGCTTGCTTGAACACCCAACAATCCCTGTTGGTGTGATTTGCTGGTTTTCGGGGTGCCATGTATCCGCATAAGCGATCGAGTATTCGGTCCAAGTTGGGACGGGCCTCGGGTATTTCTTTGAATGGCTTCTTCCACGACCGGGTTTAGAGCCTCAATCCGCATTGACGGTCAGATCTTCAGATATCGCCGCACGCGGCGCTTGTTCTTATTGCGACCCGACCTGCCGTTGCTGTCCTTGGTATCCGAACTTTCGTGATGTTTGGCCAAGTTGTTTCTTCGAGCTAGCCAGCTGTCCTCTCCCGCACAAAAGCGGGTCATGAGTGTTGTGAGGGCTGCCATGGATTTTGGCTTTTCCTGTCCTAGGTGCGGGCAAGCCACTCGTCGCGGATGTTATGTTTGAAGGCTGCAAGGGCCTCTGCATCCGGACAGTCAATGATTTGATTTTTCTTTGTTAGGAACCATGTCCAGAATTGTCTGGCCGATTCTTCTGGCTGCTGAATTATGTGGCTAAGGTCATCGACGTCGGTGGTCGCAGCACATATGTGCCCTCGAAGTTATCAAGGAATGCGGCTTCTGTGTCCTCCCAACAACCAATTGATTCTCTGGCAAGCTGTTGAGCCAATGTCGAGCTGGTCCTTTAAGCTTGAGAGGAAGGTATTTGATGGCATGTAGATCATCACCGCGGGCCATGTGGATATGGAGGAGATAGTCCTCGATCCGCATCACAGGATCTTTGGTACCATCGTATGATTCGATGTTTACGGGTTTGAAGCCCTCGGGGATTTGATGATCCATTACTTCATCTGTGAAGCATAGTGGGTGTCTTGGCGCCTCAGATTGGGCTATATCACGGCGTAGCTAATATGAGCTTTGTCTACTGCTCGCCCGCCGGGTTTGTCTGATCCGCCGCGACGGTAATCATCCCGCGTCGTTGGGCGCACGCCGATCCGTAGATCGATCTTGTATGTTTTGCCTTATCCTCCAATATATCTCGCAAGTCCGCGCGTTTTCCGTGCCTTGGTACTTTTGAACGGCGTCCGGGTGTGGCTTGAGCGAGGGCCGAGAGGCTTGATCGTCGCATGCCACAGGGTGGCCGGTCTGCCATGTCGCGGCGTTGGTGACTTGGGTGCTTCCTCCTCCGATCGAGGCAATGGCCTGCGCTTGGGGTAGCTTTTGGAGGCGCTCGAGTTCATACTCTTCGCTGCAAGGACTTCAGTCCATCCGTCGACTAGGAGGTCTTGGTCAGCTCTAAGCTGTTGTTGCTTTTCTTGAGGCTGCTTGCCGTGGCTATAAGCACGCGCTTGAAACGCCCTGCTCAAGGGATCCTCGTGCATGACAAATTAAATCGTCGTCGAAGCTTGCCTCATCTTCGGAGGGAGGCGATAATTATCGCCCTCGACCTTCTTTTGCTGCGACCGTCAGGCGGACTTGTTTCTACCTCCTCCGCGCTGAGTCCCGCTTTGGAGGGGTTGTCTTCGGTACTGTCAGGGGTGTTATTATCTCCGTGCGGAATCACCGCTTTTGCCGTGGCGGGATTTAGAGCGGCACCGCCGACATCGGCGCTTCGTTGCTTCTGGAGGGTCATCCTCCGTTGTTCCATCGCTGCTCCGTCTTTTGGGATGTCCACCATGTATATGTTGTATGACGAGGTGGCCTTCCGGTGCCTCAGAGGCGCTGGGTCTTGGTCGTCTCAAAGATCGTCGCCCATACCGCCGATGTCTTGAGTCAAGTCGAGCATGTCGTTAAATCATCGACGATGGCTACAAAGTGGGTGGTGGGTGGGCGTTGAATTTCGCTGCTCAGATCTCAACCTTCCCGTCCATGATCCGCCAGGCTCTCTCGATAAAGAGAGAGACTTTAGCGATTCAGGATGTCGCCAAAGGGCGAAGTTTGAAAGATGTCGCGGCAAAGGAACTCCATAACGGGCGCCCATTCGATTCGATTGGCGGGGCGCGAGGGTTGAGTCCGGAGAGGAGTCCCGCACCTCGGAGTCAAGGTCTTCGCAAGGGACAAGGATGGAGTTCGCTCGATCGCCAGAAATCGTAGCCCCGAGGCGGTGTCCAACCACTCGCCCTCGATCGGGAATTCGGCTCAGATTAAGGGTCGAGCAGATGTCGGTGCGGCCTGTGGCTTGTTTGGCTGCGAGCTAGATCATGCTCATCGAGACAAGGCGACATCGCGGCTTATGCGGCTCGAATCCGTCAAGATCAAGTCTCCGCGACATCGGCCGATAGTTCAAACTTCCAAATCTGACCCGATGGCTGGGGCGAAGCTTCGATCTGCTCCAGATGGCTGCTTAATTGGCCCGCAAGTGCAAAGCCGCCCGAATCGAAGATCTGTCCGGGAGAAAAGTCTCACCCGGACCGCGTCGTTGTTGATGATCGAAGGAGCCATCGGGCCTATCGGTGACGACATACGAGGAACTCTCATGAAAGCACCAATGTCGGTGTCAAACCGGCGGATCTCGGGTAGGGGCCTCGAACTGCTTCTAGGCGGATGGTAACAGGAGACAAGGGACACGATGTTTTACCTAGGTTCGCCCTCTCGATGGAGGTAATACCCTACCCTGCTTGATTAATATTGATGATATGGGTAGTACAAGAGTAGATCTACCACGAGATCAAGGAGGCTAAACCCTAGAAGCTTGCCTATGGTATGATTGTTGTTCGCCCCACGGACTAAAACCCTCCGCTTATATAGACATCGGATAGGTTAGGGTTACACGAGTCGGTTACAAGGGTAGGAGATCTACATATCCGTATCGCCAAGCTTGCCTTCCACGCCAAGTCCCATCCGGACACGGGACGAAGTCTTCAATCTTGTATCTTCATAGTCTTGGAGCCCGGCCGTGATGATAGTTCGGCTATCCGGACACCCCCTAGTCCAGGACTCCCTCAGTGCCCGTGGAGGGGTGGTTGAACAGTAGCCGGTGGAGTAGCGCACGGTGGAGGCTGGATGAACAGGAGCCCGTGGAGGCTGGAGGAGGACGACGGTGGAGATGAACAGTACCCCGTGGAGTCCCGTTTTGCGGTACGCCACACCCATCCCGATGAACAGGACCACCGTTTCGACCGTAGGAGGTCCTTTTCGTCCATTTTGCGGTATGCCACACCCCTCCCGATCAACAGGACCCCCGTTTCGACCGTAGGAGGTCCGTTTCGTCCATTTTGCGGTACGCCACACCCCTCCCGATCAACAGGACCCCCGTTTTGACCGTAGGAGGTCCGTTTCCTCCGTTTTGCGGTACGGCACACCCCTCCCGATCAACAGGACCCCCGTTTCGACCCTAGGAGGTCTGTTTCCTCCGTTTTGCGGTAAGCCACACTCCTCCCGATCAACAAGACCCCCGTTTCGACCGTAGGAGGTCTGTTTCCTCCGTTTTGCGGTACGCCACACCCCTCCCCATGAACACGAAGCATTTCGTTGCCTCCCCATGAACACGACGCATTCCGTTGCCTCCCCATGAACACGACGACGACGCTGTTTCTCCGTTCCGACCCAGCCATATACATGAGCCCTCGCCGTACGTATGCATGAGTACGCGTTCGAGACCCTGCCCGTATGTACGTACGTGGCCGTATTTTCTTTCTTGCACCCTGGCCGATGTACGTACATGTACATGCTACGTGCGCGCCTCTACATCGACCAGTATATACATACGTACACGTTCGCGACCAGAATGACAACGCTATGTACGCTTCGACCAGGTGGGTCCTGACTGTCAGGCACTTCCTTCCCTGTGAAGATGTAGCTGGTGGGTCCCAGCAGTCAGGGGGGCGAATCGTTTTGGTTTTTTTTTTTTTTGCCCGGACGCACTTCCTTGCGTGCGAAGATGTAGCTGGTGGGTCCCAGCAGTCAGGGGGTGAATCATTTTTTTCCCGGACGCACTTCCTTGCGTGCGAAGGTGTAGCTGGTGGGTCCCAGCAGTCAGGGGGGAAACGTTTTTTCACGAAATACGGTGACCCGTCCGGTGGGTCCCTGCTATCAGGTGGAAGAATCATTATTTCCGTGTAATAAGGAGGCACTTCCTTGCTGCCGCCGTGGACCCAGCTGTCAGCCTCTCCACGTACAGTCCACGTCCGATGGAAGTCGTTCCTTGACCACATTGACCACGCCGCGCCGAGAGCACCAGGGCGGTGGACGACGGTGAGGCCTAGGAAGGGGACGACGCGAGCCGGTGAAGACAGCGATGGATGCCCACGCGGAGAGGAGTATGAGGGTTCACTCGTTTGGCTGCGGTGTGAAGCTTCCGTCGCCGCAGGGCCTAGCCAGCGGTGGGAATAGAAGGGGGCGGTGAGGCCTCCGCGGTAGCACAGCCGGCCACGGGAGGAAGGAGCAGGCGGCACGACCGGCGCTGCTTTGGGCGGCTAGAGCAAGAAGACTAGAGGTTGAAGAAGCACTACGACCGTTGGATGGACATCGTACGGTCACTGGAGCTAGAATCATTCATATTGACTAAGTTGACAAAGCCCTCTGTCCCCGTCAACTTAGTAGGCCCGTCCGGTGGGTCCCAGCTGTCAGGGGGGAATGTTTTTTCGTGAAATAAGGTGGCATGTCCGGTGGGTCCCCACTGTCAGGTGGAGGAATAATTATTTTGCGCGTAATAAGGAGGCACTTCCTTGCGGCCGCCATGGACCCAGCTGTCAGCCTCTCCACATACAGTAATCTTCCGATGGAAGTCGGTCGTTGACCACGTTGACCACGCCGCGACGAGAGCACCAGGGCGGTGGACGACGGCGAGGCCTAGGAAGGGGACGACGCGGAGCCGGGAAGACGCAGAAGGAAGCCAGCGGAGAGGAGTATAAGGGTTCACTGGTTGGCTGCGGTGTGAGGCTGTCGCCGCCATGAATAAGAGAGGGTGTGGGTGAGTGGAGGATGGCCTGCCAGCGGTGGGAGTAGTGTGGGCGGTGAGGCCTCCGCGGCAGCACAGCCGGCCACGAGAGGCAGGAGCAGGCGGCACGACCGGCGCTGCTTTTGGCAGCTGGACCAAGAAGACCAGAGGTTGAAGAAGCACTACGTCCGTTGGATGGACATCGTACGGTCACTGGAGCTTGAATCGTTTATATTGACTAAGTTGACAAAGCCCTTGGTACGCTCCAACTTAGTAGGCCCAAAGGTCAGCCTCCGAAACGGTGCGCCCCAGATGTCAGGAGGAGGAATCATTTTTTGGGCGGCCGAAGCTAAGAATATCCGAGATTGAAGAAGAAGCACGACATCTGTTAGATAGACATCCAACGGCCACTGCTGCTAGAACTGTGTGTTGACTATAATAAGTTGACAAAGCCTTGCATACGCGTCAACTTATTTATTTTTTAGCGGACGTGTCACTTAGTAGGCCCACAAGTGTGTGGCAGAGAACTTATAGCCCATTTGCGTTTTGTAAGAATGTACATCCCATTTTTGAATTCTAATGGAATTTACAACAGCCCATTTACAGTTTGTTAAAAGTACAGCCCATTTTCTAGCTAGGACAACGATTAATAATTTCAACCAACTATTGAAGACAGAATTCAATAAAATTTCTCGCATTTTGATGGGATCCGAAATATATTTATCCCGAAATTTCTAGTCAGATTAAATATAAATCTGTATTACGTAAAAATCCAACGAAACATTGCGCGCGCGACAATGAAAATTTAAGATTTTCAAAATTCATAAATAATATTTTATAAACTAATTTCGTGTTTGGTGCATTTTTTTATAGTTACTGCCCAGTTTTTATAATTACATCTCATTTATTATTTTTTAAAGCCCATTTTCCTGTTAAGCCTAATGCATCCCTCCTAGGAAAGATTTGTAGCTCAGTGGGCGGAGAATAACAAGTTGACCTTGCAGGTATTCCTCAAAAGACATATAGCTGGGCTAGCCATTTTCATCTTGAAAAATTAGTATCCGGGCTGGATATCGGCTCGGGCTAGACGGGTCACAGCCCCCTTGATTAATACCCTGCTCTCCTCGAACAACAACGTAAATCATCGCCAAGAAAAACTCTGCAGTGCTCACGCCTCAAAAACACAAATACTGCTCGAGATGATTGGTCCCTATTGTTGGTCGCACCTTGTGCAATTCTCTCGCTTATATTGACTACATAGGTTGACAATGGTGTGGGACCGTGATGTCGGAAACCAGGAGAAAGCAAAAAAAATAGAGTTGTACATAATAAGGAGGCACTTGCGACGCGTACAGTATGGCCCTAGTGGGTCCCTAGTCTCGCCGATCAAAATAAAGTCATCTCCTCGAATCCTCATGTTCGTTGTGATGTTAACAATGCCGCCACGGCGAGCGCAATAACTCGAAGGACAACGGAGAGGCCCTCGCGAGCCCTACGGATGGTCGATCTAGCGCCGCTGCTCATTCAGAAGCCAGGATCATCGGACACCTATGAGCACCTTCGAGAAACTGAGATGGCATGAAACGGTAAGGCCGTGCTTGGAGCTGGTTTATTCCAAACCTGTATTAACATACAAGTGTAATTTACTCGTCATCGGAAACAACGCGTAAAATACACGCGTAATGAAACCGAGGGCCCGAGGTCTATGTCAGGACCCCGATTCCAAGTCACATCGACCTAGCCAGTAATACCTCATATCACTTTGCGGCCTCACGCACGGTATTCCCACGGGTGTCGCCTTACCATGGCCCGGGACCGTTTGCGTCTTTTGGCTCACGATATGACAGTGTCGCTAGCATCCACATGACAAAGAACCGGGCCGACATGGCTAGTCGTGAACCCAAAGCGGCGCTAACCTATGGGGACAGCATACATGAATCACATCGAGCATGTCGGTCATCAACGTATGAATTGGGCTGTAGCACTGGCTAACAGGACTCCGTATCCCGGGCTGTAGCAGAGCTAGGCAAGACTCGAATATCACCGCGTGACATTTCCCCGAAGGGACAGACATAGGAACGGAGTGAAACACATGCCGGCCAGTCAAGTGTCCAAGCAGTAGTGATGGGCTAGCAGGACTCCGGTGAACGGACTACTATCGCTCAGAAGCACGAGACTACATTTCCCCATATGAGAGGCTGCCAAGGATAAACAACTAGTTTGTCGGATCCCACTCATACCAAGCATTTCAATCATACATGCAATATGCCCGATATGAGTACATACAACAAGGCATCACAACAAAACTCTACAACTCAAAGTACTTTATTTAAGAGGCTCCGAGGAGCCATACATAACATATCCATACAGGTAGGGGTCACATGACCCAACACTCAAGTCATACAAACATACAAGCACATGCGAAGCAAACTAGTCTCGAGTACAGACTCTAAAAGAAAGAAAGCTTGTTGAAGCCCTTCTATGTACAAAGGCCCTTCACAAGCCTTGGATCACCACACAGGTGGCTAGTTCACTGTCGATGTCAAGGTCTACATAAAACCCATCGGAGGGGGCAGTGTTGTCGCCTTAAAACATTAATTACAAACATGAGTAACGGAGGTACTCAAAGAAGTCTTACCACGTAACCCTATCATACATGCACATTCTCAAGAAGGTGGTGGAGTTATTTGCAGAAGCCATCTTTGACTCTTGGCTAAGCTATCCCACGTGACACCACTTGAAAAGCATTTGTCGCATTACGAGTCCACTAATCACCATCACAATACTCCACCGTGGATCCTCTCGTCACCCATGAGAGGGCCATCCATGTACTCACACTTATCTTGAGGCTTTTAGTAGTATCCATTTACTTGTCTATGAACTGATATAGGTAACCCGAAGTCCTTCTCTGTGGACACGGCTATTCAATAGATCATATTAACCCTACAGGGGTACTTCTTCACACGCTCACCACTTACCGCCGTTTACGACATGTACTCGGCAACCTTCAAGCGGAAGCCCAACGTGTGTGTCGGCCACAGCCTACCTAAACACTCAAGTCCCTAGTCCAGTTTATCGCCTATTCGGTTCCATCCGCAGGAGTCCGCCGAGGTTTCCCATACAGCCCCGAACGATGTGTGCAGGGTTCCGGGATACCAAACGGGCACTCGGTACACCGGCCACGTGCCTACCGCAACACAACCCACCCCTAAGGTCAGCGCTATGCGTGCGCTGCCCCAAAGATGCTACAAACACCGAAACTACTTGCAACTCCCGGACCGGGAACAAGGGTTGTTAAGAAGCCGAGAGGGTCCATTGGTTTCGCCCAATGCGTGGTAGTAACTGTTTCATGGATCACAAACACAGATCTCAGTTCTTAGGGACGGCTTCAATGAAACAACCCACCATGTACTCCTACATGGCCTCTCATCGATACCTTTACCAAAACGTGTTCAACACCTTCACTCTCGAACCGACACAACCTTTCACTCCAGTTCATCATCCCGATGAGCCGACTGACACAACTCTAAGCATAGAAAGCATAGCATGGTAGGAATCACAAACATGGCTCAATCAACTCCTACACATACTAGTGGGTTTCATCTAGTTACTGTGGCAATGACAGGTCATGCAAAGGAAATGGGTTCAACTACCGCAGCACACAACAGTTTGAATCGCGTTGTCTTAATGCAGTAAAACAAGAGCAGAAGCGAGAACATGGGTTTGTATCGGAATGATCAATGGGTTGCTTGCCTGATGGAGTGGTGGTAGGATACTGCCCTTCAGACGGATATTCGGGATTATCCTCGGAGGCAGAACCTATCACGAAAGACATATCGAAAATAAACACACCTGGCAATATGCAACAATATGATGCATGCTATGACATGGCAATATGGATGTGTGTTGGCCTAATGCAAGCTGAAACAAAAAGGGATGGACTCATTTGAATCAAAGATTCAAATGCTAGCTCATTTAAAATAGCCCTAAAGGTGTATTATCTTATTCTGCTTAAACAGCAAGGTTAACTTGTTTTATCATGCATGAAACCTGTACCAATGGATAGAATGGATTTTTCTGATCATTTTTCATATATAAATCTTTGCATTTGGAGTTACAGATTAATTACTATGAAAATTTGAAGTTTGAACTATATTCTGGAATTTCCTACAATAGAATAAATCCAGTAATTAATTTACTGCGTCAGAATGACGTCAGGGTCAATGGGGACGTCCAGGTCAAACCTGACTGATGAGTCCCGCATGTCAGCATAATTAGTTCAACTAAAATTAAATTAAAACTAAACCTAATTAGTTAACAGGGCTGGGCCCCACCTGTCATTGACTCAACAGAGTCAACCAGGGCCCACCCGTGGTCAACGTCAAAGTTGGCTACACCGGCGTTTAGCTGCCGGCGAGCCCGACGTGGCGGCGGAAGTGGTTTTGGTCATTCCGGCAACCAAAAGAGCCGCGGAGGGTGCCTACGGGTAGCTGGGGACATGCCGCAGCTCTTGGTGGAGTTAGTTGAGGTCGGGGTGGCCGGAATCGGCGCCGGCGACGACCTAGGCGGCCGCCGGAGTTCGGGCGAAGATGAACTCGAGGCTAGGGTGTTCGGTGAGGTGCGTGGAGTAGTTGGTTAGATGCTACACAGTGCGGTGAGCTTGATGGACACAGAAAGGTGGCCGGAGGATGGCCGGGAGCACGTCGGCGACGAGCTCCGCGGCGGTGAGTGCGGTTGAGCTCCGTGCGGTCACTACACAGCTCGGGAGTGAGAGAGGAAAGGAGAGGAAGGTAGCTAGGCTCACGGGGCACTCGGAGAAGCACTCGGTGCGGTCGGGGACGGGCTGATGCGACGGCGGCGTTGAAGGGGATCTCCGGCGACGGCGGGGTCGGGCGAGGTCGGTGCAGTGACCTCGGGCTACTCGAGCACTCGGGGCTCGGCTAGCTCGACGAAGAGGGGGGCGGCGGAGCTCCTATACACGGCGAGACGGAGCACGGTCGACGGGGAGCGCGACTACGGCGACGGCGTGGCTGCGGTGGCGTCGGCCATGGCTGGGGAGCGCGAGGGGGAGGAGCTGGGGAGGAAGAGAGGTGTCTGGGGGTTCGAGGGGAGAGAGAGGGAGTGATCCGCGTCGCGGCTCGGTGAGGGAAGCGGCGAGGCGGCGGCCAGTGCGTGGCACCCATGCGGTGCTCATCACCGAGCACTGCTGCTGCTGCTGGCCAAGCCAAGCAGCTGCATGGGCAGCAAGCCGGGCTGGGCTGGGCAGGTGGGCCGGTTGGGAGGCGCCAGGTAAGATTTCTATTCTGTTTTTCTTTTTCTAATTTTCTGTAACTTTGTGGAGTTTTTAAAAATACTTAAATAGTTCCAAAATTCACCAAACTGCTCCAGGTCCATAGTTGGAATATTTCCAACATGAAACATTTTAGTTTGGGAATATTTGGGCATTTGAAATATTTTATATAATTTAAAATGCCCAAACTCAAATACTTATGATTTAATTCAAAGACCTTAGGATGACCTAGAAAATTGTGCACCACTTTTGGCAGAGGCTCTGAACCAAAGCAAAGGTGATGAGCATTTTTGAAGGGCATTTCAGGTTCATTGAAAATAATTTTAGTAAACCCTAGTTGGATTCAAAAGGGGTTCTGAGGGTGCTATCTTCCCCATTTCAAATTTCAAATGAAAATTAAACATGATGCACACACTAATGCATGGTCTAGCTAGGATGTGACAGTCTATAAGTAAAACCGACGGGTTACGCGTGTAATTTAAGAGACCAGTGTATATTTTACGAGCACTGCTATATGGACGACATTACCAGACGATACATGCACGACGTGCGTATCATGCCATCCATGGGCAAGGTTGAAACAGCAGCTAACGGCTGGATTAGCAATCGTCCGAGTGTCGTTCAGCGTTTTTATCGTGTGTGAAGCACTTCCGATATTTTACTAGTCGAAATCGACCAACCAAGCGCCTTCGCCCGAGACCATCTGCTTTAATTTACAAGCATCAATTTTACAAGCGGTTTTGGTTGGAAAACGACGATCCAATCACGGCCTAATATCATGAGTTGGTCGGAAGATCATATGGTGTCACATCTAACCTACCCGACTTGTCGTATAGGCTATGAATGAAACATCAGACGATGAACTTCTTAAGCACGGAAACAATGTAAGAGGATGATCTTCTTAACAAGCAAATCACGGCATTAGATCGACATGCAAAACAATACGAAGCATTATTCTCGGGAGGCATGGTGAACAGCTCGTGATGCCGCATGCCACAACATTCCAAGCTCAACTTTGCAATCAAACACAAGGCCTGGCATTACATAGACAATATTCAGAACAAACTCTTAACACAGGAATATCTCAGCAGAGTAGCTATTTACTTCTAAACTGAACACGGGAATAGGAAAAACACTCGACGCTGCTCACAAGAAGGGCGCCCCACTCAAAAATATCAAATGCATGTCTTACGGCTAACATCAATGAGCAAATTTTGACAAGGTTTTCCGATTCCAATATATTAAACTAATGTCGCCTTCTTGCAAACATCAATGATTAAACTTGACAAGTTTTCCCATTCAAAATATGTAATGCCTATGATCGTGGAGTCCTGTCGTCGTAGCTTCTTGTACTTGTTTGGGCACTTTTGCCTGTGGCACTCCACGTGTTGTTAAATTGCCAATGGTCTCTGCAGACTAGTCATGTCACCGGTGTCTAATAATACTCTATAAAGCTTCTCGGTCATTCCTTCTGTAATGTAGCGCAAACAGTGACTGCTTCTTTCTGCAAAGTGGAATGACCAACTGGACCTAGTAATGCAGCAGTTTGCCTTGGACACATTGGCTCGTTTTGTGCAGTTCAACTAAAATCAAAGTCGGAATAAAACTGAGCTTTACTTTTGGTATCCCTGTAAGCAACAATAGGTATAAGGGAAACAATTCTGAAATAACGGTTGATGACTTGTACTCCCGTAAGAAAAGCATCTATCGATCTACTTTATCTTAATGGGAAACAAAGCGGAGAGTAGCAATTCTCCATCAGTGTGATTCATTCATATTGGTCGAGACATTATCTTAACAATGCCTTGTTTCAACATGTATAAAGAACGACAAAGTAGAAAAGTACCATTCCTAAAACAATGCAACTGATTCATTTTAACGAGACATTATCTTAACAATACCTTGGTTAAACATGTAGAAAGAACTACAAAGGTGATAGTACCATTCCTAACAAGTGTTGCAGTTTTGAACTAAGATTCAGTAGTTAATTAATTCTGAGAGTGGCATTGCTTAATTTTACCAGCGGCATTAGATTAACGAAAAGCATAAACAATTCCAGGGAGAGTGGGCGCAACAACAGTATGTGCTTCCATCTACTTATAAAGGGGGTGATGCAGAGTTTGTTGTAACAAAGCAACAAGCATCATGTTCTGGTTGGTCCCATTTTTGTTCACTACTTAATGGGAAAAGACAGCAATACAATAGCTTCAATTCAACATTTATTTAAAACGGTACCAATACAAGTAGCACAACATCTCAAAGCACCATTGCACAATCATGTGGATGAAGGCTGTATCGACCTTTCATGAGACAGACAAGATAAAATACGAATCTGCCAACACGAATAGGAAATCCAATCTCGTTTTGTGCGGTTACCAATCAAATCAAGCAAAGTGTTTCACGAAGCGAAGCAAAATGTCATAATAGCAACAAGTTGAATAGATATCTCTGTTTAAACAGAGGCAAAAAGGAATCAATTATCGCTAATAAAGGAGGATGAAACATGCTGCCACAAAATGGTAATCCCGCCAATCCCTAACAAGTGTTGCAGTTTTGAAATAAGATTCAGTAGTTAATTTCGAGAGTGGCATCAATTCATCGGCTTATAAAGGGGTGATGCTGAATTTGTTGTAACAAAGCAACAAGCATCATGTCCGGTTGGTCCCATTTTGTTCACTACTTAATGGGAAAAGACAGCAATACAATAGCTTCAATTCAACATTTATTTAAAACAGTACCAATACAAGTAGCACAACATCTCAAAGCACTTTGCACAATCATGTGGATGAAGGCCTGTCTTGACCTTTCATGAGACGGACAAGATAAAATACGAATCTGCCAACACGAATAGGAAATCTAATCTCGTTTTGTGCAGTTACCTTGCAATCAAATCAAGCAAAGTGTTTCACGAAGCGAAGCAAAATGTCATAATAGCAACAAGTTGAATAGATATCCTGTTTAAACAGAGGCAAAAAAGGAATCAATTCATGGCTAATAAAGGAGGATGAAACATGCGCCACAAAATGGTAATCCGCCAATCCCTAACAAGTGTTGCAGTTTTGAAATAAGATTGAGAGTTAATTCGAGAGTGGCATCAATTATGGCTTATAAAGGGGTGATGCTGAATTTGTTGTAACAAAGCAACAAGCATCATGTCAGGTTGGTCCCATTTTTGTTCACTACTTAATAGGAAAAGACAACAATACAATAGCTTCAATTCAACATTTATTTAAAACAGTACCAAAACAAGTAGCACAACATCTCAAAGCACATTGCACATCATGTGGTTGAGACCAAGATTTGAAACAACTCGCCACGAAGACTGGAAACAAATCTCGATCTCCTTTTGTGTAGTTCCACCAAAATTAAGCGAAGTCACCGGTGTGACATTCAAGTTGAACTGCACAAAACACTCTTAAAACGTAAGTGTTTCGAGTAGCGAAGCAAAATGTCGCAATAGCAACAAGTTGAATCGATACCCCCATTTTAACAGAGGCAAAAAGGAAACAATTACTTGCCGATAAAGGAGGATGAAACAAACGGTGACAGAAAGAAGCATCTAACTTATCTTGGATGGTAAACAAAGTAGGACAGTAGCATTTCTAAAACGGTTGCATTGATTCATATTAATATAGACATTCTCTTGAAACAACATTCGTTAAAAAATGTAATTTACTTTTAACAGTGGCATTGCTTCAATTTTCCGGCGGCATTCTTAGATTAACAACAGCAAAATAGTTGTATGGGACATGCCAGCACCATGTGCGTCCACACGTATAAATGGGTGATGCAGAGTATGTAGCCAAGCAGCATATATGCGCTGGTCCCATATTTGTTCTCTTTGAACCTTCTTCCTATGTGAGGGCAGCAAATCTAGTCCTGCACAAACTACCCGACCCCCAGTTTCTTTCCCTTTTCAACAAAGAGATTGGTTCCTTACAGATGTGTGTACTGGGTTACCCCCTTTTTCCCTTTTCGACCTACAAAGTGGCTGGATAGCCAGTCTATACTACTTTCCGCCCCTCCTTTCCTCATTGAACCATGTCCTAGATTCTTGCTCCAGCCCACCGCACCCTTCTTTCCTCTTTGAACCAAGACCTAGATTCGACTACAGATCAAAAAAGATCCACATGCAGCTAGAGAAACGACGGTTTCAAAGAAACTTATACCTTAGGGTCGTGGGATGTGGCAAGGCATGCTGCGGAGGCGGATCTGCCCACACCACGCACGGCAGCGAGGAAGAAGGGTCGGTGGCCCTCCCCAAGACAAAGCGCTGGGTGAAAGAGAACAAAGCAGCCGGTGGATTGCCTCCCTCGCGAAGGCGATAGAGTGAACGCTGCACCTCCTCCCTTCCGGTGCGACGGGATCTGACGCCTCCTTCACCAAATTGTGGGGGAGAGACAAGAGGCCAACGCAGTCTTGTTTAGATCTGGTGAAGAGAGGGTGAGAGACTCTGAATATAGCAAACCCTAGCAAATGAACTGAGCCTCCAGCGTGTAACATATATGTAGTGCGGCGAGCGTGTGGAGAGTGTAAACCCTAGCGAACAAGCGCTGAGGCTCCCGCTTATATATATACTACTATAGTACGGACTGAGCTCCGGTGCCTTCACTGCACCTGCTTTTGGCTGTATGATAGGTGAGCCAGCCACATTTTGGGCCCACCTGTCATAAATCCAAAGGCAGGTGCACTAAGTCAATGAAGCTGCGTCCATATAGTACTCTCGTGTATACGACTAATATGTAGTGAGTGGTTTTCTTATTCTCTCCATAACAATCGTTTTAAATTGTGTAAGTACGAAACAAAACTCTTTATTTAATGTATAGTGAAGAAAACTAGTACTACTTCCGATGAACTAACGATCCACGCCCACGCGTCCTGGTCGCACTTCATGTCCTTCACGTGTGGTACACTACCCTCCCTTAAGTGAACAACCACACATGCGCCAAATTATCGGAAACGTGTGAGAGTGTGTACAAATAAAGAATTTTAATTTCAATTATCGGAAAGGTTTGAGAGTATTACAAAGTTTGACTTGATCAAATCTAATATGGAGTAAATAAAATGGAGGGCTACTACGTCCATCCGGGTTTTTAGTCCACACCATTTTTTAAATCAAAGTTAATAGCTGGACAAATAAAATTACAGGGGAGCTGGAGACAAAGTTGTGAGAAGGCTTAGAAATCAATACAAAACTTATGCTCTTAGTACCAACGTCGATCCTTCTTCGAGGAAACATTTGGTTCATAGCCAATTGTGTGATAAAATTGCACCAACGTGAAAGACGACTGCGTCTCCAACGCAACCAAGGTGAACTGACGAAGGATATCATCTTTGTGTGTAACAAGCAAAGAGCATTGATGGAAGACAACTTGTTTTTCATTGAAAATCGATCAGCTTCACCAGCCGACGCAACCATGAGGCGCAACCATGAGCATCGATAGGTCATCGTGGTGATGCATCATCCATTTGGCATCAAGTTTGGGTGAGGCACCTATGAAGTTCGACAAATCCTCACTGTGGTATGTTTCTTCTCGGTAATCAAGCTCGAGGAAGGAAGAACCACGTGGCGAGGAGGACGAGTGAGGCGAACAACAATGGCCATCCAATTTTGTGCAGTTCCACTAAAATTGAGGAAGACATGCCCGGGTATGGAGACACGCATCGCTGTTTCCAAAAATATAAAAAGGGTTAGCAACGACATCTCAATTGTCAATAAGAATTAATGAAAAGTACACCAACAAACAGAAGCATCATAATTATCTTGATGGGAACTAAACCAGGATACCCGAGAAAAAAGCATTTCTTCATTTAACCAGTGATAGTACTACCACCATATGGACAATGACCGCACAACCACCATGTACTTTTTGTCGAAACAACATGTATACCTCCACCGAGGCATAAATCAGGACAACTTTTCGAGTGGCATTTCCTCTATAATAGTACTAGTAGGTGATGTTGGACCAGCCAACGAACCCTAGCTACTATGCATGGGGAGCTGGGGAGTAGTCGCATAGAAGAAAACCCGCACGCAGTGACCTGGGGAGCTAGACCAGTACAAGAAGTTATACCTCAGGTGGACGAGATGTCATTTAGGCGGGCGGGCGGGATCTGCCCACACGACGGCAACGAACAAGGGCGAGGAGGATCTTCGTCCGCGCCAGCGCCGGCTCCGAGAGGACGGTGCGCATCGGCTTCCTCCGTCGCCGACGGCGACAACGTCAACGCTGCACCTCCTCACCTCCCGCAGCGGACGGGATTCGGCCGGATCTGTGACCACCGGTGAGGAGAGAGATAGAGCGGACATTGTTTTGATATGGAGAGGGTGAGAGAGCGAGACGCGAGAAACTCTATCAAACAAGAGGCTATAATGGAGTAAAAAAATCTCTCCATAGCAGTGGTTTTAAATAGAATACGCGTGTTCCCGGAAAAAAGAAACGAAAACTGGCGGACAATTTTTTAAGGGTCTGTCTAGGACACATCTAGATGTGACATAGTTATGTCACATCTAAGTTGATGTCCACTCTGTTTGTGGTCTATTTTTTCCTAGTTTTTTTTTGTTTCTTGTTGCTACATTATATACTTGTGGGAGCTTAGATGTGATATCCTTAAATAACATCTAGATGTGGATTAGACAAACTGATTTTCTAATGTACCAAGAAAGAAAACTCGATCAAAAACACGCCCCTGCTTCCAGGTCGCGAGAGTTGTCGCACACACACACATAGACATAGACATGCATATCCGTGTTTACGTAAAATTCCATCTCCATCTCCATCTCCAATCATATTTGTCCAACTGGCACATTATTTATGTTGTTAATTATATACGCAGCAATATTAATGTACAGCATCTCTTGTTTGCGCACATCCGGACCGCTGCCACGGCCGGTCCTGACCAACCCGAACCCTCTTCATCACCCGCGCGTGCTTCCCGCCCGAAACGGTCAGTGCCGCATTCATGCCCGGCCAGAGCGGACACGACCTCTCATTGGTGTCGGCATTGAAGCGGCGCGCCGGCCGAGAGAGCGTCGCCCGCGCCGCTTCCGGGTGCACGCGACTGCTCCACGTTCAAAGGTCGCAATAGCCAGCTACAACATGCATGTAAAAAGTTCTTGGGAGTCCGTGCTACAGCTAGCTGTCCTCCCCCAACTCGTCAATCTCTTCCAGTAGTGCTAGTACTCCATGGCGCGATCCATCGACAAGCAGGAAGGAAAGTTATCATATACTCGGTTTGCGGTGAGTGGCATGCCAAGCGACCGTGTGGGGTCAAGCCGTGGAGGAGGGTGAGACATGAACACGACAGACGTGATTTAAACGTTGGTTTTGCTCGATGGCGTGATCCAACAAAACGAAACGTTGGTTTCTCTCCGTTTCCATTTTTTCTCCAGAAAAACGGAAACTTTCCACTCCATTTTCATTCCTATTCCAAGGTTTCCCCGTTACAACATTCCATCAAATACAAAGGAAAACTAACACGCATGTCGATGCATCTCAATGATTCACAGATCATAGCCAATATTTACTTCACAACTAAAGAAAAAAGTTGTGAGAGCGTGTACAAAAGAAAAACTACTGATGGGGTCACTACGACTTAAACCCTAAACCCTAAACAAGATTTAATTTCCTGGCCAGGTAGAACCTGTCGAAGGAAAGACGGCTGGCACCCTCGGATCATATGATGCTTTTGTGCAGTTCCACTAAAATTGACCTGAGCATCCCTGATGGCAAAGATATTGAAGAAGTGTGATTAGAATAATAGTATTGGCACTAGTTCATGAGACATAAACTCATCACAAGTAGAAACCGGTAGAAGTAGAGAAAGATTGAGATGGAGATGGAGCTACGCCAGTGGAGCAAGCCGGCTCCAAAAGGAAGATGGACTACCTGGGACGTCGGGCTGTAGCTAGAAGGGCGGTTGGGACGCGGCATCGGCCCATACTGTGGTGACCCCCGATTGGGACGCACCGACTGTGGGTTTTCTCCCTCGCCGATGTCGACCGCGTCTACGCAGAACATTGTTCCCTTCCCCCAGCTGCGGGATCAGGCCCGTCGTTCTGTGCTTGTGAAGAGAGCAACCTAAGCAAGCAAGCTTGTAGCTTAGGCTCCTGCTAGTGTATATATAGTGGTTTTCTTTTTCTCTCCATATCAACCATTTTATATTGCGTACATGTCATTCAAGAGTGAAATGATGGTTGCTTCTTCCGACTAACTTCTTGTGTGATTTGACTGCTCCTTAGTGGCCCCTACACGTACTCCCCTACGTGTATGCAACAGATCACACGTACACATGGACGCAAAAAATGCGCTGGCGCCCTAATGCATGCATGTCCGAGCACACAGCGGAACACACATGGTCACGCTCAAGTGCTCAACCTACGTGCATGCACACACATACTCGGTCAGGGTGAGCTAGTGACCGATAAACACCGAAAAATATATATATTGAGCGCAATGAGCGTATTATGAAGTCCATCGACCGTATTTTTACAAATATACAAATGATGACAGTGTATTTATCTCGTTTGAAATTAAGCCATATTAATCGGAGAGGAGGCAGTATGGACTAGCATTACTTTGTTGTGTCCCGTCAACTTGCGAACGAGGAGAAGGTTGCAGGACGGAGAAGCTTTGCGCGGTGGCTCGCAGGACAAGGAGAAACTTTTGACTAATGCAAGCTCTCCCTCGCAAAGCGGTGGACGTGCAATGATTAATTCGGTGTCGATTGCGAAGCATACACTATACTACTAGTGCTATTATTGTTCGACTTCCGAATAGGCGAACAGCCAAGCATAAAGTTTACTAGTACTACTACTATAGTCTATAAAGGTACGTACTATACTAGTACTAGGAACCGGATGGAGGGCGTCTGCACTCTTATTATAATTTTAAAATGTGATAAAGCAATCTTCAACACATTTGGTTCTCTTGAGGGTTCTCACATGTGATAATGGAAGTTGATTGCATGGAACACTCACCACAATTCTCGCTTAATTCTGGCTCATATCCTGTTACAAATAGTAGCGCCGGTAATATTTCCTCTTTTTGTTATTCAGCATGTAAACAGGTCAGCAAACCTTGGCGCGCATCTTCGTCGCGAACCATGCTTGCTGCACTTTGAATGTGGCGAGAGCTGGCTTGATGAAACACCTCGCTTCCTACTTCTTTTTTATGGGTACCTCGCTTACTAGTGACCAGTGTCTTGGCTGATCGTCCTAAGAATGCTTATATATGAATAAAGCTCTCTCATTTACCCGCAAAAAAGATTAAGCCATATTAACCGGAAAGGAGGGAGTATGGACTAGCACTACTTTTTGGTGTGTCCCATCAACTCGCAGAATGAGGAGAAGCTTGCAGGACAAGGTGAAGCTCGCCTACGCCTTTTGACTAATGCAACCTACCCTCAGTGGACATGCATCAGTCCATTCGGTGTCAGATTGTCAGAGGCATACACTGTAGTACCCAACATGCGGAGTACCATCATTGTTCGACTTCACGAAGAGGCGAAGAGCAAAGCGCAGTAGTGCGAGTAGTACTACTACTAGAACCGCATGGTGGAGCGTCGTACTCTTATTTTTTATCTACGATAAAGTACACGTTTATTCGGAGAAGGGCGGAAAACGCAGCCCAACATGTAATGAATGATATCGATCAACCAACTATGCTCGAATATATCTTGGCCTCCGTGCGAGCCCGTCTCGTGTTCTCGCTCCTCGTCTCTCTCAAGGGCGGCGGGTTGGCTCTTTGCCGTAAATTGAGATCGGTTTGCTCACACTCCTGTCCCACATGTCGCTGATATGCCAAGAGGAGGTGCGTTGACCGACCGCCATACGCTGTGCTTGGTTTTTCACCTTCATACTACTCCTCCCTCCGTCCACGCTTTCTGGCGTGCTTCATTATGATGCATTTTCTCAATGCATTTCCACCACCAGAGAGACTTTAGACGCGTTTGGTTTAATGCTCAATTAATTAGGCGTGGTAACCGCAATCAAGTCCACAATTTTCTCTCCATGTACTGTACTACTACGGAGTGGAGTAAGTGCATGCATGTGTGTACCGGGGTGGAAGCACCTTGCATGCATGTGTGTACGCATTATTCCCTCTAGTAATAGACGCCGTGCTATAACTACCAATGCTATTTTTCAGCCGATCGCTAGTCGCCTTGGTCCCACAGATTTTTTTTTTTTTTTCAAGTGCGTTGTATAAACAGTGACGGATGGAGTAGTATGGCGGATTCAAAGAAGAGCGTATTGATGGTTGCTTCTTGAGCAACTTACGATTGGGAAAGGTGGGGCTTATGATTTGACTACTCATTACTCACTATTAATGTGGCGCATAACGACGGGCTGAGTCTCCCATGCGGTTGTGCACTACCCCTCGGTTCTTAAATATACTCAGGAGTATTTGTCTTTCTAGAGATTTCAACAGTGACTACTCAAATATTTGTCTTTTAGAGATTTCAAATGGACTGGCACATACAGATGTATATAGACATATTTTAGAGTGTAGATTCACTCATTTTGCTCCGTATGTAGTCACTTGTTGAAATCTCTAGAAAGAGGAATAGAATATTTAGGAACGGAGGGAGTACATATATGAAGCAAAATGAGTGAATCTACACTCTAAAATATGCCCGTTTGAAATTTGTAAAAAGACAAATACTTAGGAACGAAGGAGTATAATTTTGTGCATGGCACATGGACCCGGATGATGAAGAGGCTTCTGGCAATGCTATCAAGCTTCCATCATTTGTTTACATAATTGACGTACTATACAAATAATTTTCCAGCGACATGAAATTGTACAATGGTGTGAGCTTTCAGCTTTTGTTTCGCGTGTCTTGCCATTGATGCTCTTTCGGAAACAATAAAAAACTAACTTCCTTACTAATGCATGTCAATTATGAGCAGATCGAGCTAATAATTACATCACAATGAAGACGAGTTGTGAGAAGGTGTTAAATTAAAATTGATCCATGCTTTCATTGGCAGCAACGTCCCCCAGCTCTGTCTAAATCAACAAGGCATGTTGGAGAAAAAGTAGCTGTCGGAGCATGCAACATTCCGATCATTTTGTGCAGTTCCACTAAAATAGAGCTGGCGCCCCTGTTCCAAAGATATTAAGTGTGATTACGATAATAGAGGACTGCTGATGAAACAATAAACACACAAATAGAAGCCTGTCACCTTTGCAGTCTCTCTTAAGACTAACTAGTTGGAGAAGATTAGGCTCGGAGTTGGATGAGGAGGATAGAGCAAAACCAATCTCCCTTTGTGCAGTCGCACTAAAATGTAGAGACGTTGCCCGTGTGACATTTTAGTACAACTGCACAAAACACTCTTAAGAAAAAGGTGATTTGTGCAGTTCACCAAAAGGTCACAATAGCAACGAGGTGAAATGGACAGCCCTGCTTGCAAAAAAAGAGATAGAAAGGAAACAATTACTAGCCAATAACAGTTGATGACACATGCGACGACAAAAAAGAAGCATATTCCTTGTCCTAAGGGAAGATAACAACACGGTTGTGTTTGTCTAAAACGGTGTGAGGACGAGAATGCAATATGGAAAGTACGCCGGACGAGCTACGTTTTGGGCAAAGAACAATGGAAGATCCACATGCAGCGACATGGGAAGACAACCAGTGGAGCAAGGCCGGAGGGGATACCAGGAGGTCATCGGGATGTAACTAGGTGAGCGGCGGCGGGCGGAATCTGCGAGCAGGTGGCGTAGGCCCTGCCGCGCCGGAGCTTGGTCAGAGAGAGCGGCGTGTACCGCAGATCAGGACGTGCTGCCTCGGCGCCGTCGAACGGAGAAACGATGCACTTCCTCCCTTTCCCCCGGCGGACGGGATGCATCCGGATCAGTGACCAACGGTGAGAGAGAGAGAGAGGCCACGCACTCCCTTTCCCCCGACGGACGGGATGCGGCCGGATGAGTGACCAACGGTGAGAGAGAGAGAGGCCACCGCAGCCTTGTGTGAGATACTCTGAAGAGCGACAAACCAGGCAGGCAGGCTCCATTGTATATAGCGAGCGGACTACCTTTTTCTCCATAAAAATCGTTTTATATTCTGTGTACGTGCCATTGAACGCTATAACTTTATTTAAAAATAACGCGGCAATGCGTCAAGTCAAACTTTGTTTCGTGCACGCGTGGTACACGACCTCTGTGACGCCCCCGATTCAATCGTACACTAATCATACACGCAAACGTGTACAATCAAGATCAGGGACTCACGGGAAGATATCACAACACAACTCTAAAAAATAAAATAAGTCATACAAGCATCATAATACAAGCCAGGGGCCTCGAGGGCTCGAATACAAATGCTCGATCATAGAAGAGTCGTGGAAGCAACAATATCCGAGTACGAGATATAAGTTAAACAAGTTTGCCTTAAGAAGGCTAGCACAAACTGGGATACAGACGAAGAGGCGCAGGCCTCCCGCTGGGACCCTCCTAACTACTCCACGGTCGCCGTCTGCGGGCTGCACGTAGTAGTAGACGCCTCCGGTGTAGTAGTCGCCATCGACGGTGGCGTCGCTCCTGGGCTCCATCGTGCAGTCGCAGCAATCGAGTAGAGATAGGGGAAAAGGGGAACAAGGCAACCGTGAGTACTCATCCAAAGTACTGCAAGCAAGGAGCTACACTACATATGCATGGATATATGTGTAAAGGGCCATATTAGTGGATGAACTGCGAATGCCGTAATAAGAGGGGATAGCTAATCCTGTCAAAGACTACGCTCGCAGCCTCCGTCCGCAACATGAGAAGAGAGTAGATCAAGTCCTCCAAGTAGCATCACATAGCAATAATCCTACCCGCGATCCTCCTCGTAACCACGAGAGAGAGCGACCACCGGGTTGTATCCGCACTTGGAAGGGTGTGTTTTATTAAGTATCCAGTTCTAGTTGTCATAAGGTCAAGGTACAACTCCAAGTCGTCACATCAAGATCACGGCTATTCAATAGATTAACTTCCTGCGGTGCACCACATAACCCAACACGCTTGATCCCATTTGGCGGACACACTTTTTCGGGTCATGCCCGCCGCGGAAGATCAACACGCCGCAGCCCCACCTAGGCACAACAGAGAGGCCAGCACGCCGGTCTAAACCTAAGCGCCAGGAAGTGGGCCCATCGCCTTAGCACACCAAGCACGCTATGAACGCGCCGAAGCGTAACTAGCCCCTTAATACAAGAGCAGGCTTGTGTTCCAATCCGCGCAGCGCCACTCGATCGCCTGGCGCCACGAAGGCTTTGGTGATACCACGACGCCGGGATACCCATAACTACTCCCGCGTAGATGGTTAGTGCGTATAGACCAAATGGCCGACTCGGATCAAATACCCAGATCTCGTTAAACGTGTTAAGTATCCATGACGCCGACCGGGGCCAGGCCCACCTCTCCTAGGTGGTCTCAACCTGCCCTGTTGCTCCGCCATAAAGTAACAAATCGGGGCCGTCGGGAACCCAGGCCCACCTCTACCGGGATGGAGCCACCGTCCTTTCAGCCCCATCTCGAACAATATCACGGGTAATGTAATAGTGTAAAGTATATAGTATATGCCCGTGACCACCTCCCAAGTGATCACAACCCAAAGTAGTAAAGCATGGCGGGGCGGACAAGAGTGTAGGGTCACCGATGGAACACTAGCATCCTATACTAAGCAAGAGGATAGCGAGGTAAAGGTAACAAGCAGTAGTAGCAAGGACAAAGCTATGCAGCAATATAGGATTAATCGAAAGCAAGTAATATGCTACACTACTCTAATGCAAGCAGATAGAGAAGAGTAGGCGATATCCGTGATCAAAGGGGGGTTGCCTGGTTGCTCTGGCAAGGAGGGGTCGTCAACACCGTAGTCGTACTGGGTAGCAACGGCGTCGGTCTCGGTGTCTAGCGGAAGAAGAGGGGGAAGAAATAGTAAATACATAGCAAGCAAGTGCATAACAGACAACAAAGTGTGAGCTAGACGTGTTCTAACGCGGTATGAGGTGGTACCGGTGGGGAAACATCCGGAAAATATCCCCGTGTTTCGCGTTTTGGACAGATGAATCGGAGGGAAAAGTTGTGTGTTTGATATGTAGGGTGTGTGGCGGACGAACAGGTTGCGCATCCGATTAGCCTCATCGCTCGAGCAACTTTCATGTAGAAGTTTTTCCATCCGAGGTATGATTTAATTTATATGATTTTTCAAGTTTTATTAATATTCGATATTTCGAAAGAATTAATAATTTCGAAATAAAATAGCAAAAAGCTATATGTACCTAAGTGTGTACCAATGGAGGCTTATAGGTGGCTCCAGGGTATTAGTTGACTGCTGACCAGTCAAGGTTGGTAGTCAACAATCAACATAGGACCCACATGTCATCCTCACATGTGTATAGGAAAGTAGCTAAACTAATCTAAATCGAGGCGGGGCCACTTGTCATAGACTAATTTAACTCCTAAACCAACTACTCCTAATTAACAGGGCCATCCCCATTAGTCAGGGGCACAGCCGGCCTCGTGGCTGGCACTAGGCACCGGCGGCCAGGGCCAGAGGGCTCGCACAGGAGCGGGCGTGGGAGAGGAGGTGCGGTCGTGGTGTGGTCGCCGGCAGGGAGGAGCAAAGCGAGGCGCGACATCGCACGAGGGACGGTCTCGCGGAGGTGGGGCGAGGGGTTTGGCAGCGGTTGCTCGCCAGACCACGACGACCCGCGCAGGGCTCGTCGGCCAACTAGCGAAGCGCAACGGGCCTCCGGTTTGGTCTCCCAACGACATTTGGTCCGTGAAGAGCTCTTCTTTGGGACGGGCGACAGCAGCGTCGGTTCACATTGACGGGCATCGTGGGGTGCTTTGGTCGTTGGCAACAGCCACGACCAAGGGCGAATGCTGACAAGCGGCAAGGGCGCAAAAGCAAGCGCACACGACGCGAGGGGGCACTAGGAGCTTCGCAGCTGCGGCGGCGAAGCGATATCGGCAACAAAGCGATAGCGATGGCGCAACGATTTAACGGGGTGACGCGACGGGCGAGGTCGAACCACAGCGTTGATAAATGACCTCACGGCGCGGATTCGAAAGGAAAAGAGGGAGAGCGAGGAGCTCACATCGGTGCCGAAGGTGAACTCGAGGAGGCCGAGGACGGACCGGAGACGCAGGCGGTCGGACGGGCGGCGGCGGCGATGTCTGCTGACGGAGATGAGCTCGATGGCGAAGCGACGGGTCGTTCACGGATGGCCGCCACGACGCCAAGGCACAGCCATGGCCGTGGATGGCTGCCACGCTCGTGCTCGATGAATGTGAGTTAGAAGGAGAGGGGAATTGGGCTGGCCTAGCTCCTGCTGCTAAATGGGCCAAAGTGCACAGTGCCATATCCAATCTTCTTATTCTACTACTTTGTGTTGCATTTCTCCCCTGTTTCTATTTGAAGTTCGAACCAAATGAATTTTGTTGCAAATGAAATTTTGTCACATAAATACTAGGTATTATTTTGAGCATACCCACAATGTTTGGAGGCAACTGGAGTTAATTAAGTAACTGTTTATTTTGAGAAGGTCATTTTATTTGCTGCTGGACCATTTATTAATTTACTTGGAATTTATTTGTGAGTCAAATGGAGTTAGTTTCAACATGACAATTGATCAGAGGGAAATATAGAATAATTTGAACATTTTTGTTTTGTTGTAAATATTATTTTTACTTTATTTTAAAATTTGAATTTGAATTCGGTTTCGATCAACGTGAGGTTGAGCAAATTATTTTCAATTAAAAGGTACCATCGATTGTGTGATTCTTGTAGCTTGACTATCGGGTGTTACAAATCTCCTCCACTATAAGAAATCTCGTCCCGAGATTTAAGAGGTGGGGTAGGGGAAAGTTCGTTACGAATTCTAACGGGTCTTCTCGGTCTTGGTTGCTCTTCTCAAAGAGTTTGATCCATGATGTTTATCCTCCATTCCTCTACTTACGGCGTCGGCGAAGTTGCCATCCTTTCTTTGGGAAGTCCATCGTATTTACGTAAAAGGATAAGGGTAACTCAAAGAACGGAACTCTGCACGATTGCTTATCCGGTAGATAACATTAGGGAAGGTGTATAAAAGTAACTCCAATTGAAACTTAAGGAATTATCGAGAGCAAGGTAAGAAGGTGCAATAAGAAGTTTCAAGCGGATAGGCAATTGTTCGTTGCACGAAACAGAGTGTGAAAGGGGTTCAGAGCAACGAGAATAAGTATTGCATGTGATACTAGAATAGATCATCTCTAGGAAGCTGACCCGTGAATTACATACGGAGTCGAACGCGAGAAATAACTTTAGCAACAGGGGTGTACAGGAGAGTCAGGTTTCGATCCCGTGGAACTGTGGTTTATGGGTCCACCATGTGGGTTAAAAAAATTAATTAGGGAGGGCGTTGTGATCATGCACGGTCATGATAGCAATGCAATTCAGAGGAAAGCCTGTCAGTTATGTCCACTTCAACATCAGTACCAAGGGCGAGGGACGAAGAGAACCATTTTCCTGCTCGTTGAACGAGGCAGACCAATAGGCAAAGTTCTCGTCCATCGGTGGTTACCGGAATGTCATCAACAATAGTAATGAGGTCTTCTTGATAGAGTTGTACACCGAGGTGCTTACAAAAGCAAAGGACTTATTACTTCTTAGATCATATAAATCACAAGAAAGGTTAAACCAAACAACGGAAAGGAAAATATGGTTATCAGATTCAGAACAATGGAAAGGAAAATGTGCTTAAACACATATTTCAGGGTTATATCCTTCCCAAGGGCAAGTAGAGCATGATATCCATGATAGGATAGAAAGTAGAAAACCATTTAGGTAATGGGAGAGAATTTTCATGGCATTACCCATACAATGGTGTTTGGATAGTTGATCAACAAACATGTTGTATTGTGCTACAAATGTGCTTATTGTAACATCGGAGTACCAGAGACACGCTTCGAGATAGCAATGACATGGTCTTCAAGCAAAGGTCGTACTTTGGATACATGAAGGATTCATCAGGAACAACTTGTAGAATAAGTCTTATAGTTTCCTCATGGAAGAAAGGATAACATTGCTAAAAGGGAACTATAACAATAGGGCCTTTGGCCAGGTGTGCTAGGAATGACATCACCTTACCGGGTCATAAAAGACCAATGTTATAACTCTTGGAAATATGTTCCAACCATCATATTTGACCGAGATTCAGTTCTGATTGGGGTCAGGATACCTGAGAAGAAAAAGGTGCGGCATAGATTGACAGAAGACATCGTAAGATTCTCAGGAAATGAACTATGGAAGCGAGTTCCAAAACAAGATTTCATCGGTAAACCAAGGAGAGGATGAGGAGGTGGCTGATGAACTCAGCGACAATTCATCAAGATTTCCAAAAGGATGGATTTCCAAAATTAGGTGAACAAGGAGATAACATTTGTCAGATCAAATGATATAATGATGTATGCTCGAAGAAAACATACACAATTAAACATTGGTTGAAAAGTGCACCCGAAAATCTGGACTAGGTAGCATGATCAATGTTTGAATGATGATTCAATAAGCAATAGACTTAGAATGAAGCTATCGACCATTAACGTCAAAGCAATAGGGTTGCTAGAATTTTTGAATTTTACACATCACAGACCATTTGTCGGTATTCCGGTTAGAAACAACACAAGAAAGAATGGCGATGGTGAGAAGTACCATTATACCAAGAATTCTTAAGAGGTGGTGAAATTCTCGCTACATTATTGACATAAAAGATGGAAATACTCAAAGGTAAAGAAGAACAAATGCTGGATAGCAAGGATCTCAAGGTATACACAAAACACGAACAAGTTTGTGTTGAACGGAAGACAATAAAGTGGCCGATGATAACATAAATCATTGAGGGCAAGGATGGTATTTCTCATCATGAATTCGATTGATATCATGTAAGAGCTCATTAGGTTGACGATGATCACGACACATTTGTCAAGATATTTCATGAAGGTGAAATCAATCAGCGACGACAACAAGTCAAAGGAATGATGAAGCGGAAGGTTATTGGAACCATGGTTACGACACAAACTCGAAATCAAGCTTGCAGTTCAAGGTGAAATGATATGATGAGGAAAATCGACGTAAGCTTAGCTCATCATCGAAAATTGTGCTCGGAAGGACCAGGTATACAGTTAAAAGTCTGCTGACGATCATGATATAGCCGATAAGGCTAGGAATGAATGAAGGATTATTAAACTCGTAAGCAACGAGAATTACTTAGAGTTCTTGAATCGGAGTGCGGAATCGAATCACTTATCGGTGTTCTCGGTTGACAACAACCCGAACCCAAGAAAATTGGAACCAGTGAGAAATAAGAGTTGATGAAGAACCCATAAGAAGTTATGCAGTTCCATAATATTCTCGAGATACCATAGGGGAATACTCGAAGGTTGAGCAGAATCGAGGTTGGGCAGGCACATTGATCGCATAATACAAGCGATTTAACTTGTCCGAGAAATGGGACCAAAGAAAAACAATCATGGTCGGAACCAAGGTTGCAAAGGACCAGCATAGATAAGAGAAGAAGTTATCACAAGGGGATTATTATTACTACAAGAAGCTTCCATGATAAGTTCCACCTCGGGGCCATGGGCATGAACACAAAGTTCAAGGTCGACTCCACTTCTCCAAAGCATAACCTTACATTCACTTCTCGCTTCGATAATGGCATTAGTGTTGAAAGTTTTACGGTGAAATATCGGATGAGTATGACCCGTGAAAACTTCGAGTTCACACATATTAAGGAAGGCATAGGTTCAACCCATCGGGCTTCTTAGAACATATACCATGAACTTTAGGAGTAAATAACACAAGCTCAAAAGTAGAGCATGGTTGACAAAAGTAGAGGATACAATTTACCAAAGGCATTATGTATCGGGTAAAGAACTCATAAGAATTTTGGTTGTGAAGGACACTATCGGATAATAACCCGCAATGGGTACGTGGGTCCTAACGGGCTGATGTGAGCATCGACACACAACCAGAGGAAATAATAAGGCAAAGGCATTGGATTATAGAAACAACCGACTAATCCGGAGCTCAAATGCAAAGGAATTATGATTTTCAAATCAAGGGATCGAAGCAATGTTCTGATTAGGGATGGATAAGTTGAATAGCCTTAGGGGTACAATCAACGACAATTTGATTGGTCGAGAATCCAGCCCATGTTTAAAATGCCGTCTGAGTCAGGAAGATAATCTAAAAGGATCAACTAATGATTGTGTGCATTCGCACTCATGTTGAATCAATAGGATCAAAATGACGGTGCCTAAGGATACTTAACAAATATTGCCATACATATGGAAAGCATCCATCATGCAAGCAGACAAGTATTGCAGAGCAATAAGCTACTAAGGATTTTTGGAGGCTCGAATAGTATTTCGAAGACCATTGTGAAACACATGAACAACTGGGGGATGAGCGGATACTCGATAAGTGCGAGATATCCGTAGGGGTATTCAGGTGACAAAGAACAGCAAGGCAATAAGCTCAAAGGATTATCGAAACAACAACAAGTATTTCAGGGTATCTTGTAATAACAAGACCAACTGGGGAATGATAGTATGAATGGCAAGTGTATGCAGTTTTCATAGGGGTTGACGGTGGAAGGAAATCGCAGATGCGATGGAACAAAGACTTGAGAGAACATTGTAGAGTAACTTCGGAATCTTCTAGTGCAGCAGGCGATCTGAATTGAGGGGCTCTCCGGGAGAAAGCATTTTCGAGAACCTAAAGTTAGTTTTGTTGTTGGCCAAATCGTTTAACCCGAATAGAAGAGAGCTCAGAGTCCGAGAGTAAAGATCGAGGAGTAAAAGATCCTAATACCACCCAATAGCAACGTGGGCCCGTAAGGCACACAGCCATGTTAGTAAAAGTTTTGCAATGACTAGACTCGACTTCGGCCAAGGAGTATGGAAGGGGGATTCCTACAGGCAGCCGGCTCTGATACCAACTTGTGACACCCCCGATTCAATCATACACTAATCATACACGCAAACGTGTATGATCAAGATCAGGGACTCACGGAAGATATCACAACACAACTCTAAAAATAAAATAAGTCATACAAGCATCATAATACAAGCCGGGGGCCTCGAGGGCTCGAATACAAATGCTCGATCATAGGCGAGTCAGCGGAAGCAACAATATCTGAGTACGGACATAAGTTAAACAAGTTTGCCTTAAGAAGGCTAGCACAAACCGGGATACAGATCGAAGAGGCGCGGGCCTCCTGCCAGGATCCTCCTAACTACTCACAGTCGGTCGTCCGCGGGCTGCGTAGTAGTAGGCGCCTCCGGTGTAGTAGTCGCCATCGACGGTGGCGTCGCTCCTCGGCTCCATCGCCAGTCACTGACAATCGAGTAGAGATAGGGGAAAAGGGGAACAAGGCAACCGTGAGTACTCATCCAAAGTACTCAGCATGCAAGGAGCTACACTAAATATGCATGGATATATGTGTAAAGGGCCATATTAGTGGACTGAGCTGCAGAATGCCGAGAATAAGAGGGGATAGCTAATCACGTCGAAGACTACGCTTCGCATCCTCCGCCCTTGCAACATGAAGAGAGAGTAGATCAACTCCTCCAAGTAGCATCACATAGCAATAATCCTACCCGGCGATCCCTCCTCGTAACCACTGAGAGAGAGCGACCACCGGGTTGTATCCGCACTTGGAAGGGTGTGTTTTATTAAGTATCCGGTTCTAGTTGTCATAAGGTCAAGGTACAACTCCAAGTCGTCCCATTATCAAGATCACGGCTATTGAATAGATTAACTTCCTGCAGGGTGCACCACATAACCCAACACGCTTGATCCCATTTGGCGGACACACTTTTACGGGTCATGCCCGCCGCTGAAGATCAACACGCCGCAGCCCCACCTAGGCACAACAGAGGCCAAGACGCCGGTCTAAACTAAGCGCATAGGGTGCGGGCCCATCGCCTCTTAGCACACCTGCATGTTCTGACGCGCCGGAAGCGTAACTAGCCCCCTTAATACAAGAGCAGGCTTGTGTTCCAATCCGCGCCAGCGCCACTTAGTCGTCAAGGCCACGAAGGCTTGGTGATACCACGACGCCGGATACCCATAACTACTTCCGCCTAGATGGTTAGTGCGTATAGACCAAATGGCGGACTCAGATCAAATACCCAGATCTCGTTAAGCGTGTTAAGTATCCATGACGCCGACCAGGGCCAGGCCCACCTCTCTCCTAGGTGGTCTCAACCTGCCTGTCGCTCCGCCATAAAGTAACGATCAGGGGGCCGTGGGAACCCAGGCCCACCTCTACCGGGATGGAGCCACCGTCCTTTCAGCCCCCATCTCCGAACAATATCACGGGTAATGTAATAGTGTAAAGTGTATAGTATATGCCCGTGACCACCTCCCAAGTGATCACAACCCAGTAGTAAAGCATGGCGAGATGGATAAGAGTGTAGGGTCACCGATGGAACACTAGCATCCTATACTAAGCGAGAGGATAGCGAGGTAAAGGTAACAACTGATAGTAGCAAGGACAAAGGCTATGCAGCAGTATAGGATTAATGAAAGCAAGTAACATGCTATACTACTCTAATGCAAGCATATAGAGAAGAGTAGGCGATATCCGGTGATCAAAGGGGGGTTGCTGGTTGCTCGGCAAGGAGGGGTCGCCAACACCGTAGTCGTCTTGGGTAGCAACGGCGTCGGTCTCGGTGTCTAAGCGGAAGAAGAGGGGAAGAAATAGTAAATACATAGCAAGCAAGTGCATAACAGGACAACGAGGTGAGCTAGACGTGTTCTAACGCGGTATGAGGTGGTACGGTGAAGGGGAAACATCCAGAAAATATCCCGGTGTTTAGCGTTTTGGACAGATGAATCGAGAGGAAAAGTTGTGTGTTTGATATCTAGGGGTGTGTGGCGACGAGCGGGCTGCGATCCGAATTCGCCTCGTCGTTCTGAGCAACTTTCATGTAGAAGGTTTTTCCATCCGAGGTATGATTTAATTTATATGATTTTTTCAAGTTTTATTAATATTCTGATATTTCTGAAAGAACTAATAATTTCGAAATAAAACAGCAAAAAGCTATATGTACCTAAGTGTGTACCAGCGGAGGCTTATAGGTGGATCCAGGGGTGTTAGTTGACTGCTTGACCAGTCAAGGTTGACTGGTCAACAGTCAACATAGGACCCACATGTCATCCTCACATGTGTATAGGAAAGTAGCTAAACTAATCTAAATCAGAGCGGGGCCACTTGTCATAGACTAATTTAACTCCTAAACCAACTACTCCTAATTAATGTGGCCATCCCCATTAGTCGGGGGCACAGTCGGCCTCGTGGCTGGCCTCAGACGGGCACTAGGCACCGGCCGTCAGCGAGAGGGCTCGCACAGAGCGGCGCGGGAGAGGAGGTGCGGGCGTGGTGTGGTCGCCGGCGGAGGAGCAAGAAGCGGCGCGACATCACGGGAGGGAAGGTCTCGCCTGTGGGGGGGAGGGCGGGCGAAGCGGTTGCTCGGCCAGACCACGACGACCCAGCGAGGGGCTCGTCGGGCCTGGCGAAGCGCAACGGGCCTCGGTTTGGTCTCCCAACGAACATTTGGTCCATGAAGAGCTGCTGCTGGACGCGGGCGACAGCGCGCGTCGGTCTACGGTGACGGGCATCGTGGGGGTGCACTGGGTTGTTGGCAACAGCCACGACCGAAGGCAGAGGCGGCAAGCGGCGGTGGCCGCAATAGCAGGCGCACGCGACGCGAGGGCGGCACTAGCAGCTCGCAGCTGCGACAGCAGGAGCAGTTTCAGCAGCAAAGCAGTAGAAGTGGCACAATGATGAACGGGGGGGTGACGCGACGGGGCAAGGTCAGAACGCAGCGTTGACAGCGGCCTACGGCGCCGGATTCGAAACAAAAAGAGGGGAGAGCGAGGTGCTCACATCGGTGCCGAAGGTGAACTCGAGGAGGCCGAGGACGGACCGGAGACGAGGCAGTCGACGACGGCGGCCGGCGATGTACGGGACGGAGATGAGCTCGATGGCGAGCGCACGGGTCGTCCAGGCTTGATTCGATGCTCGGGGTAGATGCAGCCGACCACGACGGTTCTCCTGGAGGTCTTCCCAGCGGTGAGGCACACGTTGGCGCGATAACGGTGGCGTAGCCGCGGTCACCGTCGGCGAAGCTTCGAGCACAAAATCGATCCAAAGAGGAGGAAGCGATGGGGGGTCGAGGGAGAACTGGACGAGAGGGATCTAGGGTTTTCGGTGGACTCGTTTATAGGTAAGGGGGCACGGATGGCCGCCCACGACGCCAAGGCACGGCCATGGCGTGGATGGCTGCCACTTTGTGCTCGATGAACAGAGTTAGAAGGAGAGGGGAATTGGGCTGGCCTAGCTCCTGTTGCTAAATGGGCCAAAGTGCACGGTGCCATATCCAATCTTCTTATTCTACTACCGTGTTGCATTTCTCCCCTGTTTCTATTTGAAGTTCGAACCAAATGAATTTTGTTGCAGATGAAATTTTGTCACATAAATACTAGGTATTATTTTGAGCATACCCACAATGTTTGGAGGCAACTGGAGTTAATTAAGTAACTGTTTATTTTGAGAAGGTCATTTTATTTGCTGCTGGACCATTTATTAATTTACTTGGAATTTATTTGTGAGTCAAATGGAGTTAGTTTCAACATGACAATTGATCAGAGGGAAATATAGAATAATTTGAACATTTTTGTTTTGTTGTTGGAATAAATATTATTTTTACTTTATTTTAAAATTTGAATTTGAATTCGGTTTCGATCAACGTGAGGTTGAGCAAATTATTTGCAATGAAAAGGTACCATCAGTGTGTGATTACTGTTGCTTGACTACCGGGTGTTACAACCTCCCTAGGTAAACAACCGCTACAGGAGTTCAAATTAGCACGTGGGCTGCCATTTCGTAAAGAAATGAGCTCCACCGTGTACCTGCGCGGGTGTGGCTGGGCACGAAGCGTGAGTACGTGCACAGTGCACCTATTCTCTTCTTGTATACGTACACCACCTATGTGGGGATGTGTGAGAGAGATACAAACCTAGAGAGATATAGTGTGTGGGTTCTTGAGAGTTTTTGGGGGGGATCAATCAAAAAATGTAACATATGCAATGTGTGTGAAATAGAGTCATGGATATAACATATATATAGAGGGGCGATCCACGAGAAGAGAGTGGAGGTATCATCGGCTTGAGGTGTCCATAGAATCGAAAGAGGGATGATGTGTGTGTGTGTGCTTGTGATCGATAAAGAGTGCCATCAATTTGTGTGTGCCCACGCCAAAGATATAGAGTGGCTGGCCCTTTGGAACGTGAGATGGGACATGTGCGGTTTGTCTCGTGGCATGGATACCTACCTGCAGCTCGACTATCTATGTGTGGTGGGGAAGAGGGAGGCCCAATTAACTATAGAGGTACAATGGCTGGTATATGTGTGGAGGAGGAGAGAGGCCTACCTCATGTATTAAGGAGATCGATCTGCCTCATGTATTAAGGGAGATCGATCGGCATCCATGCATATGTGCAGGAGAGGAATAAGGTTGGGAGAGAGAGAGCTAGAGTGTTGGAGGGGGTGGTAGTGGAGTTGCTTCTAACAAATGGTGGGATAGGCTTGCTAGACAAACGGAGGGCACGCCCGCAATATCAATAAGAGAGGATATGGCTGCTTGTTGTCTGTGCATGTGCGTGTGAGAGACGGGTCAGGAGGCATGCACGAATGATGAGGGGGGACAATGTGGCTGTGGTAAGAAGACGTAACTACATAGGAAGATCAATCGCTCTTTGTTAGAGAAAGGAGAGACATAACTTGTGAGGTACATCGATCGATGGGGGGGGTAGTTAAAGTCGATCTAGGTATATGTTGGGAGATTGATTGGTATACATGCATGTGTGTGTTAGAAGAAAATGAGGCACGCGGATAAGGATAGAGAAAGAGGGATGCATGTAGGAGGTGGTACGAGAGGCATACTATATCGAGGGGGAGGAGTGTGCGAGTACGAGAACGATGAAAAGAGTGGTGGGAGTGAGGCATGGACGGTGACAAGAGAAGAGGGGAAGCTTGTGTTTGTGCTAGGCACACCTGGCTAGAGAGGCATATCGATCGATGTGTGCGTGAAAGAAGGAGCTGGGGGCCTACACACACCATGGGTGAACGACCTAAAGTGAAAAGACGAATTTGCACGATGGAGCTAGAGAATGTTGAGGAGGGTGAGAGGGATGCGGCGCGTGCATGCACAAGAGAAAGTTAAGCGCTAGCTACAAAGATAAGAGGGTTGTGTGGGTGTAAAAGACGAATAGAGATCATATATACTTCATTATAAAAGCGAATTCGGATATTTGAAGAATTTATCATAGTGTTTCAAACCGGACGATGTGTGAATATATATAACGGTGATACACATGGTGTGGTTATGAACATGTCATACTACATTTAATATATTTTATCTCTACTCTTATAAAAAACGGAGTTGTTGATGATGGTGTGCCTGCCATCCTGCATTATAGGTCGTCCGATTTATATCTGGCGGATAGCAAGGAAACTATGATGGTTGAAGTTGGCAACAATCATGATTGTAGATTCTTATTGAAATAGAGAAACGAATTCAAATTTAGTTCGAATTGCAGCGGTAGTATAGACATTTGGAATGCACTAAAATGTTGGTATGAGTAGGTTACATGCATTATACAGCAAGCTTAAAAAATTTAATCGGACATAACATGGATTCATACTCCTCCTTCCATCTATATAGGGCGTAATGAGATTTTTAAGACCGCCTTTGACTATTGACAAGATTAATAGTACATGACATGCACAATGTGAAAATTATATCATTGAAAGAACCTTTCATGCATTTAATTTAATGGTGTGCTTTGTGTAAGTTGCATGTCATATATCATTGCTCTAATATTTGGTCAAAGTTAGCATCGAAAAACGCATTAGGCCCTATATAGATGGAAGGAGGGAGTAGCTTTGAATAGCATTTGTATAGTAAAACGGGGCAAGACTCTCTCTTTGTGTGGTGTGAATAGTTTTATTTTTTTTTTCTTTTTGGTTGAGGGAAGTGCGAATTGATTTGGTACGTATAAGTACAATATTACTACACGTTAGGCTTGTCCCTAAAATTCAACCCGCGTCTTGTTATATCCCGAAAATTCAGATATCGTGCTCCCAAAACTGGCGCCTTCACAACCCGCGCCTTGCTATCCCGAAATTACAACGCGAAAACTCCCTCCACTGCCAAATCCCGACATGAAATCCCCTTCTAACCCTGAGCGAAAGGGCCGCTAGTTCAAATCGGTGGGGGTACTTTTGTAACACACCCTACATTTTGGACAAGCGCGCCCCTAAGTCATGCTTCACCCCTCCCATCGCCCTTTTCGCCATTCAAATCCCAGGCCGCCATAACCTCTCCGCCCACCGCTGAAACCCCACCCTCCTCCGTCCGCCACGTCACCGCTGCCCACCGGAGCCTCTTCCCCGACGACGTCGTCCACCGCAACAGCTCGACGCCCTCGTCCACCTCCGGATGAGGATCGTCGTCCATCTCGCCGTCCCACGGTTCAGCCGCCCGTCCTCCACCTCCAAGGAGCTGCTCGACGATCGCCTCGCCTATCGCGGTTGCTCCATCCCCACAGCCGCTTTAACCTGCTCCACCGAACCGCAGCATCCTCACCGACTCCTCGGACTAAGCCGAGGCCTACTCGGCGCCACCAAAGAGGTTGTACACTCATCGCATCGCACCTTCTCCTTAACTCGACCTCCGGCGCCGACGGTGCTCCATCCGCACCCCATGGAGCGGCTACCTTGAAGCCGGCGCGTGGGCGACATCTCCACGGCGGCTCTCCCCGGCGCGAGGCCCCTTCGCGGCGGCGTCCATACCAGCCGGATCTGCCGCTGCTGCTCTCGCTCGCTCACTGCGCATTGTTGCTGCTGCTCGGCTCTTGCTCGATCGCCGTCGCCATTGCTGCTGTTGCTGCTCCCCCTCAGGCCGCTGCTCGCTGCTCTGATTAAGCCAAACTTCATCGATTGAATCGACTTTTGGGTCGATCGATTTTCAGGGTTGGGGGCTCACGGAGTTAAGGAAGAACCACCCATAGCGGGACGGGGCTCTTGAGAGGTACCCACTATCTATCTTAGGGTTCAGGGTGGGGGCGGGGGGCTAGAGGGCTGGCCGGGTGGCGGTGGCGAAGTTGTTTGGGCGGCGAGGCGGCGCTGGGCTGGCGGTTCGGTGGTGGTGGCGGCTCGTGGAAGTGCAGGTTGAAGATGAACTGCAGGCCCTCCCTAAACTACATGTCAAGTGCCTCTCTCGCTACCATTGCGCTCAGCCGACAAAGAGTATTCAGATTCCACAAGAAATTTCAGTTTGACAGCTTAAGTTCAGAGTCAACAGTTTTACCTCATCTGTTGTAGTCGGTGGTTTTTGGTGATGTTAATTTTACATCCATTTTACATCATCTATTGGAGATGCTATTAGAATCCCACTTGAGATTGACGATGTCTGTCTTGTGTTGCTTCAGCCTTGACGTCTTTACGGCTCACCGAGCTGCTCCAACGACGAACGATCCATCACATGAGAGAAAGCCCTGGACGCCGCCTCTGATTCCTCAGATCTTCCTCCACACCTCCGACAGCCACCTCGCCTCAACTGCTTCAGCGACCAACCCAATGATCTTTGAGGTCGACACGGCTAAGGCAAAGAGGTTGTACACTTGTTGCATCACTTATTACTATACATTCACGCCGATCCATTAGGGCTATTTTGGTTCAACGAAAACGTTGATCCACTGGTTGTTACCATCACTCTAAATTTCTGCATGCTCTCCTTACATAATCTCACCATATTTTTTTCGTATGCATGTCGATATTGTACACGTCATGCTGAACATGTAGAGAAAAGAGAAGAGTTTTATGCGGCAATACAATGTCATGCAGACATCGCTCCATGGTGGGTTCAATGGCAAACCCTCCCCACCCTCTCCGCATTGTAATCCAGAGGAAGATATCTGTTCGAGGCGGATTGACGCCTTGTGACCACTCCTATTTACCCCCAAGGTGTTTGCTCTACCTTGGCATGATGATGTTAGTCATATCATGCATATGTTGCCTTGCAAGTGCCTACTTTTGACATCATATATGTCATCTCGCTTAGTTTAGACATGTTCGTAATGCCACCTGTTTAGTTTCTATATCATATATGGGAATTATGCAGTCTCATGTCTTTAGCCAGCCATAATATATGTGAAATGTGCAATGCCATCCTGTTTAACCAGGCATCATATATTTGAATGATATCTTGCCCATCCTTTTCTTCATTACATTTCCATTTGTCGACAATGTTTGTACATTAAACTACTCTTCTTGTGAATCAGCCATTTGGGTGGGAGATGGAAAAATCTGGAGTGAAAACAAGGCCTTCAGAGCGAGATGCTGCTACCGTCAAGCAGATCTCTTGTTGGGTCCCAATAGCTCCTCGTGAGATGGATTCGAGAGCAGATGACCAGTCCTATTCCCCCACTGAGGTGTATGCTCTAACTTGGCACGGTTATACTGCTCATATCATGCATACGGTGTCTTGCATTGCATAGTTTAGACATCATATACACAATATTCAACACCATGTTCTTAGTTCAGACATCATATCGAATGCCCTCTGTTTAGCATATAAATCACATATGTGAATTAAATGATGCGATCCTGATTACTTAGATAACATGTAGGTGAATTATGTCATGCGATCCTGTTTAGTTATTCATCATATCTTTGAATTATGTTATGCTATGCTATCCAGTTTAGATAGACATCATATATGTGAAATTATGTCATGCTATCCGTTTTAGTTAAACAATATACATGTCAACTATTTCATGCCCTCTTTTTTCCACACTATCTATTGCATCTGTCTCTCATACAATGTCTATACATTCAACTATGTTTCCTGTTTATCAGCCATTTGAATTGGAGTGGGTGATGCCAGTATCTAGCGGACTAAAAACACGGTCTTCAAATAAAACAGTGCTACCTCTTGGTGGAGATAGCACCCCGGTTGTACATGCACAAGAACCAGCCCTACCACACATAACCCAAACTCTCGCAGATTGTACCCCTACTGTGATGGACAGAGAACCAGCTTCACCCAATCTAACCCCAACCCCAGCTGATAGTAACTCAGTTCCTGTTGACACAACACCATCTCCACCACAGAGCTCCCAAACAAGAGCAGTTAGTAAGGCAGCTCCGATGCCCAAAGGGCCAAGTACTATCACGGCGAACCCCAACTCCACCAGGTTAGTGCGCCTATTCTGTGGAGGAAGCACAACCAGCTAGTCGTAGTTTAGCATCTATCGCATTTGATGTTGTTAAATCGTATGTGCGTATCTTCCCATCTTGGAAATATTATCTCAAGATGAAGGAAAATGCCATTATGTGTGTTTGTCCAGAGTTATGTGTAAGTAATGTTATTCATGGCAATTACTTTGCTTCGTCCCATACATCCTACCTCCATGATGGTTATAATACAACAAATTTTCCCATTTTTCTCTATAGAGAAGGACCGATTTGGAAACTCGGGATGAGGTAACCTGTGCTAATACCTCTTCTATCTTCAAGAATGCTTGGTGGCGATGATCGGAATTACCTCAAGAAAACGTACTTCATCGGCAAAGAAACTCATCAAATTCCCTTACGCTCTCCACGAGACACATTTATGGACGATGATCGGGAACGCTTTGTTCTCAGATCGTCCGAACCAAGAATGTGGTAAGGTCTATGAGCTCATTTTCTATTTTAAGTATTATATTCTTGCGTCTTATTGTACTGCTCATGTAGAACAAGTGCCTAAACCTCAAGAACAACTATTCTAATTTAAGATTCCATTGCTATCATAGTTCAAAAAAGCGTTAGGCGTTAATTGTGCGTTTTGCCACCGCCTTGCGCTTTACTGACCAAAGTGCATGCTTATGCGCAGTTATGCATAGATTATGCGTAGTTATGCGCAATGCATTTTGCCAACGCCTAGAGCCTAGGTGCGCTTAAGCGCTCGCTTAGGCGCGCCTTTTTTAAGTATGATTGCTTTGCTCTTGTGACGCCCGGGTAATTAAGCTACAGTAATCCCCACTAATGATGCCACGTCACTGTGATTAAACTCACGTGGATTCAAACCCGGTTCAAATTCAAATTTAAAACATAGGCAAACAATAAAAGTTTTCAAAAACTAAAACTAAAATGTTCGGGGGTTGTCAAAAATTACAAAGCTAATTATGGTGGGGTGCACACATTTTTGTAAAGTGTTTAGATAATTTAAATAAACCAAAACAGAAAAAAAAAAGAAAAATTAGAAAAGGAAAATAAAATAAAAAAGAGTGGGGGAGAAACCCCCCCCCCCACTGGCCCAACTGGGCCAAGCCCACCTGGCCCAGTCGGCCAGCCTCCCCTGGCCCGGCCCAGCCGGCCGCCCACCTTATCCACCCCCCTCCCCCGGTCGGCTAACCCTAGCCTCACTCGCCCCCTCCCCCGATCCCTTTCTCTCACATGATCCAGATCGGCCCAGCCGATCGATCGCCCCCCCCTCGACCCAGCGACCCCGCCCGACTGCACCTCCTCCTCCTCCCCGACCAAGTCCTGGGCTCCGCTCCCTTCGCCTCGGAGCCGCCCGTCGCCCCGACCCCCCCCCTCGCCGGGATCCACCGTCGCCGCTGGTCGCCTCCCCGCCCTCCTCCCTGGGCTGTCGCCACCGACCGCCCACGAGCCGCCCCTCATAGACCACGCGTCCCCCTCCCAGTGAGCTCTCCCTCTCCCCTCGGACCCCGCTCCCTCTCCCCTCCCGAACGCCGCCCGACGCCCCCTGCCCCGTCAGCTGGCTCCGGCCAGGCCTCATGACCCTCCTCTCCCCTCGTGCCTCGCCGCACGGGCGAGGCCCCTTCCCCCGCAGACTGGCCTCCGCCTGCCCTCCCGCTCTCTTCTCTCGCGAACCTCGGCCCGCGAGCACACGCGCCCGAGGGCCCGTCGCCGCCACGCCGGGCACCTGCCGCACCCCGCCTCCCTCTCGCCCCATCCTCGCTTCGGCCCCCATGGCACGCCCCATCGGAGTTCAAACCCCGCCACCTCCGCCGCCGCCGGGCCGATCCCGGCCGTGCCACCACCACCATCGACCCGCCGCCCTCCAGACTCGAACGCGATCGCCTGCCATACTTTGCCACCGGAGCACGAAGACCGGAGAGCTCCCGGCCTCCTCTCGCCAGCGGGCCACCGAGCTAACTCCGTCCCCCGCCGACGTGGCATGGCTCGGCCACCGCACAGGCCCTGATCGGTGGGCCCAGGCCCCCTCCCCGCCACTGTTGACTCGGCCACAGGTCGACCGGCCCACTTCTCCCTGTCTATGACAGTGTGTCCCATGAGTAACGCTTTTGAAATAAAAAGAAAAGGGAAAATGAAAATTAAATAAATATAAATAAAAATGAATAAAACTAATTAATTAATTACTTAATTAGTTAATTAATTAATTAAGTAATTAATTTAATTAATCTGATTAACTAAACCTAATGACTAATTAACCTAATTAACATCGTTAATTAAACTTAACTAAGTTAATTAGTTAATGAGTATGACTAACGGGACCCACATGGGGTTGACCTAGTCAACCCTGTTGATCTGCTTGACGTCGGCAGATGACATCATCGACGCTATAATTCCATTTTTCAATTAATTAATTAATTAATTAAATTCCGTGATTAATAAAATCTTTAAAATCATATCTTTTAACCGTAATCGGATTAAAATATTTTCAACATGAAAGTTGCTCGAACGACGAGATTTAATCCGGATACGCAATCCGCTCGTCGCCACACACCCCTAACCTATCGAACCTGCAACTTTTCCTCCGGCTCCTCTCCGCTCAAAACCCAAAACACCGGAATACTTTTCCTGATGTTTCTTAACCAAGACCCTCATACCACGTTAGGGCACGCCTAGCATCGCTTGGCATGTCATGCATCGACATGCATCTGTTTACTTGGTATTCATTGTTTCTTCCCTCTTCTCTCAGTAGACTACTTAGACCGACGCTTGCAAATGGCGATTCGACCACGGAGTTGACGACCCTCTCTCTTGCCGTGAGCAACCAGCAAGCCCCCTTGATCACCGATATCGCCTACTCTTATCTACACCGCTTGCATTAGAGTAGTATAGCTTGTTACTTGTTTTGTGATACTCCTATATCGCTGATAGCTTGCCCTTGTAACTTCATTGTTACCTTACCGCAATCCTATATGCTTAGTATAGGATGCTAGTATTTTCATCTGTGGCCCTACATTCTTGTCCGTCTGCGTGCTATATTGATCGGGCCGTGATCACTCGGGAGGTGATCACGGTATATACTATATACTTTATACATGATACATGTGGAGACTAAAGTCGGGTCTACCGATGGAGCACCCATGAAGTGGATCTTGAGGCGAGCGACAGGTGTTGAGACCGCCTTAGAGAGAGGTGGGCTGGCCTGTTCGCGTTCAGCGAGTTACTTAACACGCTTAACGAGGTCTTGGTATTTGATCTGAGTTGGTTACGAGCTTATACGCACTAACCATCTACGTTAGATAACATGTAGGTGAATTATGTCATGCGATCTTGTTTAGTTATTCATCATATCTTTGAATTATGTTATGCTATGCTATCCAGTTTAGATAGACATCATATATGTGAAATTATGTCATGCTATCCGCTTTAGTTAAACAATATACATGTCAACTATTTCATGCCCTCTTTTTCCACACTATCTATTGCATCTGCTTCTCATACAATGTCTATACATTCAACTATGTTTCCTGTTTATCAGCCATTTGAATTGGAGTGGTGATGCCAAGATTCAGCTGGACTAAAAACACGGTCTTTCAATAAAACAGTGCTACCTCTTGGTGGAGATAGCACCCTTGCTGTACATGCACAAGAACCAGCCCTACCACACATAACCCAAACTCTCTCGCAGATTGTACCCCTACCGTGATGGACAGAGAACCAGCTTCACCCAATCTAACCTCAACCCCACCTGATAGTAACTCAGCCTCGTTGACACGACACCATCTCCACCACAGAGCTCCCAAACAAGAGCAGTTAGTTAGGCAGCTCCAAAGGCTCAAAGGCCAAGATTATCACGGCGAACCCCAACTCCACCAGCTTAGTACGCCTATTCCTGTGGAGGAAGCATAACCAGCTAGTCGTAGTTTAGCATCTATCGATTTGATGTTGTTAAATCAGAGCAAAGTATCTTCCCATCTTGGAAATATTATACCAAGATGAAGGAAAATGCTATGTATGTGTTTGTCCAGAGTTATGTGTAAGTAATGTTATTCATGGCAATTACTTTGCTTCATTCCCATACATCCTACCTCCATGATGGTTATAATACAACAAATTTTCCCATTTTTCTCTATAGAGAAGGACCGATTTGGAAACTGTGGATGAGGTAACTCAAAGTAATACTCTTCTATCTTCAAGAATGCTTGGTAGTATCGAATTACTCAAGAAAACGTATTTCACTCCAAGCAAAGAAACTCATCAAATTCCCTTTACGCTTCCCCGAGACACATTTATCGGACGACGATCGGGAACGCTTGTTCTCGACATCGTCCCGAACCAAGAATGTGGTAAGGTCTATGAGCTCATTTTCTATTTTTAAGCATTATATTCTTAGGCTTTATTGTACTGCTCATGTAGAACAAGTGCCTAAACCTCAAGAACAACTATTCTAATTTAAGATTCCATTGCTAATATAGTTCAAAAAGCGTTAGGCGCACTGTGCGTTTTGCCACCGCCTTTTGCTTTTATCGATCAAAGTGCATGCTTATGCGCAGCTATGCACAGATTATGCGAGTTATGCGTAATGCATTTTGCCAACGCCTAGAGCCTAGGGTGCGCTTGTTACCGCTAGGCGCCGCTTTTTTTAAGTATGATTGCTTTTGCTCTTGTGACGCCTGTAATTAAGCTACAAGAATCCCCACTAATGATGCCACGCCACCGTGATTAAACTCACGTGGATTCAAACCCGTTCAAATTCAAATTTAAAACATAGGCAAACAATAAAAGTTTTCAAAACTAAAACTAAAATGTTCGGGGTTGTCAAAATTACAAAGCTAATTATGGTGGGTGCACATTTTTGTAAAGTGTTTTGGTATTTTAAATAAACTAAAACAGAAAAGAAGAAAATAAGAAAAGAAAATTAAAACAAAAAGAGGGGGAGAAAGAATCCAACAGCTAACTGGCTAAGCCCCCTCGCCCCCATTAGGCTCGGCCCGGCCCAACCGCCGCCCACACTTATCCACCCTCCCCGGGTCGAAACCCTAGCCTCACGCCTCACTCCCCCGATCCCTTTCTCCCTCCCCTACGATCTAGATCGGGCCGATCATCCAGCGACTCCACGACACATGGACCTCACCGCCTGGACCGACCTCCTCCCTCCCTCGACGACTCCATGCCACTGGCGCTCTTCGCCTCGGAGTCCTCCCCGACCCCCACCCCCTCACCGATCCGCTTCACCGACGTCGCCTCCCCGCCTGCCTCAACGGTCGCCACCGACCGCCGACGAGCCGCCTCATAGACCGCCATCCCCCTCCAAGGAGCTCTCCTCCTCTCCTCGACCTCGCCTCCTCTCCTCCCGAACTCCGCTGACGCCTGGCCCTGTCTGCTGCCCGGCCAGGCTCTGCGACCTCCTCTCCCTCGTGGCCTCCGCCTCACGGGCGAGGCCCCTTCCTCACAGACTGGCCTCCGCCTGCCCTCCCTGGCCTCTTTCTCTCACAACCGCCCAAGGCGAAGACTGCGCCTGAGGGTCGCTTGCCGCCACACGCCGGCACTCCGCCGACCTCTGCCCCCTCTCGCCCCCATCTCGCCCCTGGCCCCTGTGGCACGCCCCATCGAGTTCGAAACCTGGCCACTCCTCACGACGTCGCTGGCCGATCCTGCCGAGCCCTGCCAAGCTACTCACCACCATCGGACCTGGGCCGCCCTCCCTTCCGAACGCGACCACCATGCCTGCTTACACACTGGTTAAGTCCGACTGAGAGCCTGGAAGCTCCACATGGACGCCACTGAGCTAACTGCCACCACGCTGACGTGGCACACCTGGGCCACCGTCACATGGCTAGTGGGCCCAGGCCCCCACTGGCACTGTTGACTTTGGCCAAGGGCGACCGCACTCATCGCTTTATGACATGGGGGCCCCACCCCAAAGAACATTTTTAAAATAAAAAGAAAAGGAAAATGAAAATTAAATAAATATAAATAAAATGAATAAAACTAATTAATTAATTAATTAATTAATTAATTAATTAATTAATTTAATTAACTCCATTAATTAACCTAATGACTAATTAACCTAATTAACTATCGTTAATTAAACTTAACTAAGTTAATTAGTTAACAGAGTATGACTAACGGACCCACATGTCGTGGTTGACTTAGTCAACCCTCGTTGATCGGCCGACGTCAAGATGACATCATGCCGACGCCATAAATACATTTTTTCAATTAATTAATTAATTAATTAAATTCCGTAAATTATTAAAATCTTTTAAAATCATATCTTTTAACCGTAACTTGATTAAAATATTTTCAACATGAAAGTTGCTCGTAACGACGAGACGAATCCGATACGCAGTCCGCTCGTCCGCCACACACCCCTAACCTATCGAACCTGCAACTTTTCCTCCGCCCTTCCGCTCGAAACTCCAAAACACCGGAATACTTTCCTGATGTTTCTTAACCAAGAGACTTCATACCACGTTAGGGCACGCCTAGCATCGCTTGGCATGTCATGCATCGATATGCATCCGCTTATTTGGTATTCATTGTTTCTTCCTCTCTCTCCAGAGACTACGAGACCGACACTGTAATGGGCCTGACCACGGAGTTGACGACTCTCTCTTGCCAGAGCAACCAGCAAGCCCCCTTGATCACCAGATATCGCTTACTCTTATCTACATCGCTTGCATTAGAGTAGTATACATGTTACTGCTTTGTGATACTCCTATACCACAGATAGCCTCGCCCTTACAATTTCAGTTATTTTACCGCAATCCTATATGCTTAGTATAGGATGCTAGTATATTCATCTCGTGGGCCCTACATACTTGTCCGTCATTGTATATATTGATCGGGCCGTGATCACTCGGGAGTTGATCACGGGTATATACTATATACTTATACATGATACATGTGGAGACTAAAGTCGGGTCGGCCGATGGAGCACCATGAGTGGATCTTTGAGGCGGAGCAGCAGGCAGTGTTGAGACCGCTTAGAGAGAGGTGGGCCTGGCTCTGCTTGGCTGCTCATGGGTTACTTAACACGGTTAACGAGGTCTTGGTATTTGATCTGAGTTGGCTACGAGCTTATACGCACTCAACCATCTACGCTGGAGTAGTTATGGGTATCCCGGCCGTGGTATCACCAAGCACTTCAGACGTCAACGACGAGCGCGCTACCGGATTGGACTCGAACGCTCATAGGCTAGGTCTGCCTCGTCACAGACGAACGCAAGTGTGTGTGCTCGTATGGCGATGGGCCTGCACTTCAGCTGGCTTAGGTTTAGACCGCGTGTTGGCTCTCTCACAGCCTAGGTGGGCTGCGACGTGTTGATCTTCCGCCGGCGGGCATGACCTGTGAAAGTGTGTCCGCCAAATGGGACTCTGCGTGTGGGTAAGATGGTGCACCCCTCGCAGGAAAGTTAATCTATTCAATAGCCGTGATCTTCGTAACAGGACGACTTGGAGTTGTACCTTGAGCTTATGACAACTAGAACCGGATACTTGATAAAACACACCCTTTCAAGTGCCGATACAACCGATGGTCGCCTTCTCTCGTGGATATGAGGAGGGATCACCGGTAGGATTATTGCTATGTGTTGTTACTTGAGGACTTCAGACGTCTCCTCTCTACTGCTGTAAGATGTGTGTCCGTGTTTTAGTCTTCGTAAGACTAGCTATCCCTCTTATTCTCGCATTCTGCAGCTCACCCACCGATATGGCCCATTACACATATATCCATGCATATGTAGTGTAGTTCTTGCTTATGTAGTACTTTGATGAGTACTCACTGCTGCCTTGTTCCCCTTTTCCCCTTCCTCTACTCGATTGTCGCAACTGCACGATGGAGCCCAGGAGCGACGCCACCGCCGATGACGACTACTACTCCTCGAGGTGCCTACTACTACGCAGCCCACCGATTTTACGCACTGTGAGTAACTAGGAGGATCCCAGCAGAGGCCTGCTTCTTCTTTCGATCTCAGATCCAGCTTTGTGCTAGCCTTCTTAAGGCAAACTTGTTTAACTTATGTCTCATTCAGATATTGTTGCTTCACTGACTCGCCTATGATCGAGCACTTGTATTCGAGCCCTCGAGGCCCCCGGCTTGTATTATGATGCTTGTATGACTTATTTTATTTGTAGAGTTGTGTTGTGATATCTTCCCGTGAGTCCTGATCTTGATCGCATACATTTGCGTGCATGATTAGTGTACGATTAAATCGGGGCGCCACAAGTTGGTATCGAGCCGATCACTGAGGAATCCCCTTCCACACTCCTTGGTCAAGTCGAGTATAGACATTGCAAAACTTTTACTAACTTGGCTGTGTGCCTTACGGGCCCACGCCGCCATCGGGTGGTACTAGGATCTTTTACCTCTACCTTTACTCGACTCAACACTCTTCTATTCGGGTTAAATGAATTTGCTAAAATCAAAACTAACTTTAGGTTCTCGCAAGTACTTCCTCCCGAGAGCCCTCACTTCGAGATGATCATCGCTAATCAAGATTCCAAGATACTCTCGATGTTCTCGAGACTTTGTGCCCATCACTTTTGCTATTCCCGACCACCGATAAATCCGTATGGAAAACTACTTACACTTGCCATTCATACGATCATCCCCATTGATCTTGTTATTACAATATACCCCAAGTTTTCTATTGTTCCGAGAATACTTTGTGCCTACCGCCTAGCGTTCTTTGCCACATGAATACCTCTTCAAATTACTATTCGATCTTTCGAATCCTCCGGAGCCCTTGGCTCTTGAAATTCTTGCTTGCTTGCATTATGGTTAATCCCATAAGTCTCAGAGTCATATTGACATTCCTTGTCATTATCATTTTGAGTCTGTTGACTCAATATGTTTCATGTAATACCCGCAATCATCATTGATCCTTATAAATTACTTTTCCGCTGAGCTGCCATTCTTTTATCCGGAATTGGTTCTCATCAATCCAATTATCGCTGATTGTACCCTAAGGCTATTCAACTTATCCATCCCTAATCGTAGCATTGCTTCTCGAATCCCTTGAATTGGGAATCATAATTCTTTGCATTTGACAATTGAGTTAGTCATTGTTTCTATAATCTGATCTCCTTGCATTCTTCTTCCTCTAGTTAAGTAACGATGCTCACGTCAGACCCTTTGTGGACCATCGTGTCCATTATTGATTTTACCCACAAGAACCTTCATATTCAATAACTTTGTGAGACTTTCCCCGATACATAATGCCTTTGGTAAATTGCATCCTCCGCTTTGTCAACCATGCTCTACCTCCGAGCTTGTGTTATTTACTCTTGAAACTTGTGGTATATGTTTCTAAGAAGCCCTATGGGTTGAACATATGCCTTCTAAACCGTAGAACCCGAAAGTTTTCAATAATATTACTCTTCCGGTGCTTCGCCAGATAAAATTTCAACACCGCAACTTCATCGAACGTGAGAAGTGAATGAAAGGTTTTGCATTGGAGAAGTGGAGTCGACTTGAACCTCGTGTTCATGCCCATGGACATGATGTATACCTGATCATGGAAGCTTCTCTTAAAATAATTATCCTCGTGTTATAAGATCATCTTGTATCCGTGGACGTGGTTCCACCATGTTTCTCCTTGGGTCCATTTCTCGCAAGTTTGATCACTTGTCTTCTCGCAGCAATACCCTAGTCCAAACCCTACTTTGATCCGACTTCGAGTGTTAACCCCGGTATCTCGAGATTATCTTGAACCGCATAACTTCTTATGAGTTCTTAATCAAGTGCTACATTCTCACCGATTCCAATTTTTCACGGGCTCGAAGTTATTATACACTCAAAGGCACCGATAATCGAACCGAGTCCGCACTACGGTTCAACAACTCTTCAAGAAGCTTCTATAAGTACGAAGTTTAGACTTCGACCACGCCCATTCCTAGCCTGTTTGGCTATATCATTGTCGTGATGATTTTAACTGTATACCCCGCCCTTCTTCTCGAGCACAATTTTCGACGATGAACTAACCTTACGCCGATCCTCATCGCCATATCATTTCGCTTTGAACAACAAGCTTGGTTTCGAAGTTTGTGTCGCACTTTGGTTCCAATAACCTTTCACTTCATCATTACTTTGACTTGATGTCGCCGCCGATCGATTACATCTTCATGAAATCCTCGACAAATGTGTCGGATCATCATCAAGATTCGAGCACTTCCGTGATATCGCTTGAATTCATGTTGAGTAATACCATCCTTGCCCTCGATGATTTGTGTAATAAAGGACCACTTTATTGTTTTCCGCTCAACACAAAACTTGTTCGTGTTTTGTGTTATACCTTGAGTTCCTTGCTATCCAGCAATTGTTCTTCTTTACCTTGGAGTATTACTATCCTTTAAGTTAAGAATGTTCTGAGATTGTTCCACCTCTTGAGAATTCTTGACATAGAAATACTTTCACCATCACCATTCTTTCTTGGTCCCCGTGTTAATTCCAACAAGTGAACGGTGTTGTTTGAGTTCTACTTCTAGCAACACCGTTGTTTTGAAGTTAACGATCGAAAGTTCATTCTTAGACTGTTGGTTATTGAATCGCCACTCTAACATTGAGCTTGCTGCCTAAGGTCATACTTCGGGCACACCTTTCAACTAATGATTGATGGTGTATGTTTTCCCTAGCATACTTCCTTATATTATTTGATCCGACAAATGTTATCTCCTTGTTCACTTAATTGTGGAAGACCATCTTTGGGGATCTCGTGAATTGCCGCTGAGTTCACCGTACACCTCCTTGTCCTCTCCTTGGGATAATGATGGACTCTTGTTAACGGAAATCACTTCAAAGTTCATTTCCGGGATCTTACAATGTCATCTCGCCAATTTATGCTTGCACCTTTCTTCTCGTATCCTAAGTCCGAGGTATCCCGACACCAATCGGATCTGAATCTCGCCGATATGATGGTTGGGACAGCTTCCAAGAGTTATGATGTTGATCCTTGATGACCCGGAGCATGATGTCATGCCTAGCACTTCTCGCCGGAGGACCTATCATTATAGATTCCTTTTCAGCAGGTTATCCATTCATCCATGAGGGAATTGTAATATCGATTCTACAAGTTATTCCAGATGGATCCTTCGTGATTCCAAAGTCCGATCTTCACCAAGGCCATGTCAATGCTATCTCAAGCATGTCTGTGATACTGATTTTCAACAAGAACATTCAAGCCCAATGCTAAATGTTTCTTGCTCAATTATCCCAACACCGTTGTATGGGTAATGTCATGAAATTTCTCTCCCTTACCTAAAGGGTTTTCTACATTATATCCCGTCATGGATATCATGCTCGCTTATCCTTGGGAAGGATATACCTCAAATATGTGTTTAAACACATTTTTCCTTTCCATTGTTCTCGCTTAACCTAATGATCACATTTTCCTTTCCATGGGTCTGTTTGACCTTCTTGTGACTCTATATAATCTAAGCAGTGATAATCCTCGCTTAGGTAAGCACCTCGCTGTACCACTGTAAGTAAGACCCTATTACTATTGTTGATGACATTCCGTAACCACCGATGGACGAGAACCTTGCCTATTGGTCCGCCTCGCTCAACGAAAGGTGAAAATGGTTCTCTTCGCCCCTCGCCTTGGTACCTATGTTGTTGCCGACATGACCCTCGACTCTCCTCCGACATGCCTTGCTTACATGATCGTGCAAGATGTCACCAACCTTCTACTTTTAACCACATGGTGGGCCCATAACCCACAGCTTCAGTGATCGAGACCGACTCTTCCTGCACACCCTCGCTGTCAAGTTATTCCTCACGCTTGACTTTGTATGTAATTCACGCCACTTGCCCGTTGATCTATTCTGCATCGGACGCAATACTTATTCCCGCTGCTCAACCTTTCAAGACTTCGCTTGTGCAATGAACGATTGCCTATCCGCTTGAAACTCCTTATCGTGACTGTTTTACGCTGCTCTCGATGTGTGTCATTTGTTCAACTCGAGAGATACTCATAAGTTCATTCTTGGGATACGCCTGCATGATTTTCCTTATAACATCCTTTCATTGTAGAGCTACCCCTCACCTATTCGTAAGTACGATGGAGTTCACGAAGAAATGGTGACAAGTTTATCATGATGCATCGAATAAAGGATTGAAGACATCAACGAAAGGAACTAACTTATTCGAGAAGATCCGTTAGAATATCGTGAATCAGAATCCTTTCCTCATTACTCTCTTAAATCTCGGACGAGATTTCTTGTAGTGGAGGAGAATTGTGACGCCTGTAATTAAGCTACAGTAATCCCCACTAATGATGCCACGCCACCGTGATTAAACTCACGCGGATTCAAACCCGTTCAAATTCAAATTTAAAACATAGGCAAACAATAAAAGTTTTCAAAACTAAAACTAAAATGTTCGGGGTTGTCAAAATTACAAAGCTAATTATGGTGGGGTACACATTTTTGTAAAGTGTTTAGGTAATTTAAATAAACCTAAACAGAAAAGAAGAAAATAAGAAAAAGAAAATAAAACAAAAAGAGTGGGGGAAAAGAACCCAACAGCTAACCGGGCTAAGCCCGCCTGGCCAGCTCTGCCTGCCCATTTGGCCGCCCACCTTATCCACCCTCCCCGGCCGGCTAACCCTAGCCTCACTCGCCCCCCGATCCCTTTCTCCTCCCCTGATCTAGATCGCCCCTCGCTCCTGATCCTCACGACTCTCGACGCGACGCTGGATCCTCACACTGACTCCTCCTCCTCCCCGACCTGTCAGGCCAGGGCCCTGCTCTTCACGGAGTCTCCTGCCGCCTCGACCCCACGCCACCACCGGGATCCACCTGACACTGGCCGCCTCCCCGCCTCCTCAACGGTCGCCACCGACCGCCCACGAGCCGCCTCATAGACTCCCCCCCCCGTGAGCTCTCCTCTCCCCTGACCCCTCGCCCCTCCCTCCCGAACTCCCTGACGCCTGCCCTGTCATGCTGGCTCCTGCCAAGGCTTCTGACCCTCCTCCCCTCAGGTTCTCCCACGGGCGAGGGCCCCCCCTCACAGACTGGCCTCCGCCTGCCCTCCTGGGCCTTCTCTCTCGCTCACAACCTCGCCCCGGAAGGCACACTGCTACTCGAGGGTCATTGCCGCCACGGCTGGGCACCCTCCAGACCTCACTGCCTCCTTCGCCCCATCCGCCCCCTCGGCCCCTGGCACGCCCCCATCGAGTTCAAACCCCACACCTCCGCTGGCTGGCGCGATCCCTGGCCGATCCTACTGCAAGCACCACCACCATCGACCGCGCCTCCCTCCTCAGACTGGAACGCTGACCGACCATGCTTGCCACCGAGCACGAAGTCCGCGAAGCTCCCTGGCCTCCGCCATGACGCCCACGGAGCTAACTCCGTCCCCTCCACGACGTGGCATGGCCCGGCCACCGCTCACATCGATCAGTGGGGCTCAGGCCTCCGCCACTGCTGACTCTACACCAGGCTCACGGCTCACTTCTCACCCTGCCACATGACAGTGTGTCCCACCCCAAAAACGCTTTTGAAATATAAAAAGAAAAGGAAAATGAAAATTAAATAAATAAAAATAAAATGAATAAAACTAATTAATTAATTAATTGATTAATTAATTTAATTAATAATTTGATTAACTAAACCTAATGACTAATTAACCTAATTAATCATCATAATTAAACTTAACTAAGTTAATTAGTTAATGAGTATGACGGACGGACCACATGTCGGTTGACCTAGTCAACCCTGTTGATCGCCGACGCTGCATGACATCATGCCGACGCTATAATTCCATTTTTCAATTAATTAATTAATTAATTAAATTCCGTGATTAATAAAATCTTTAAAATCATATCTTTTAACCGTGAATCGGATTAAAATATTTTCAACATGAAAGTTGCTCGTAACGACGAGACGAATCCGGATACGCAGTCCGCTCGTCCGCCACACACCCCTAACCTATCGAACCTGCAACTTTTCCTCCGCCTTCCGCCTCGAAATCCAAAACACCGGAATACTTTCCTGATGTTTTCTTAACCAAGACTTTCATACCACGTTAGGGCACGCCTAGCATCGCTTGGCATGTCATGCATCGATATGCATCTGCTTACTTGGTATTCGTTGTTTCTTCCCTCTTCTCCCAGAGACTACGAGACCGACGCCGCACTGCCGCTCGACCACGGAGTTGACGACTCTCTCTCTTGCAGAGCAACCAGCAAGCCCCCTTGATCACCAGATATCGCCTACTCTTATCTACACCGCTTGCATTAGAGTAGTATAGCTTGTTACTGCTTTTTGACATCCTATACCGCTGCATAGCCCGCCTTGTAACTTCAAGTTATTTTACCGCAATCCTATATGCTTAGTATAGGATGCTAGTACTTTCATCTCGTGGCCCTACATTCTTGTCCGTCTGCCGTATATATTATCGGGCCGTGATCACTCTGGAGGTGATCACGGGTATACTATATACTTTATACATGATACATGTGGAGACTAAAGTCGGTCGGCCGATGGAGCACCGCAGTGGATCTTGAGGCGGAGCGACTGTGGCAGGTTGAGACCGCTTAGAGAGAGGTGGGCCTGGCCCTGCTCGGGCGCTCATGTTACTTAACACGCTTAACGAGGTCTTGGTATTTGATCTGAGTTGGCTACGAGCTTATACGCACTAACCATCTACGCTGGAGTAGTTATGGGTATCCCGCCGTGGTATCACCGGCACTTCAGACGTCAACGACGAGAGGCGCGCACCGGATTGGACCGGAACGCCTGCTAGGCTAGGTCTGCTCCGTCACAGACGTTAACGCAGGTGTGTGTGTATCAGGCGATGGGCCTGCACTTCGCTGCGCTTAGGTTTAGACCGCGGTTGGCCTCTCTCACAGCCTAGGTGGGCTGCAACGTGTTGATCTTCCGCGCCGGGCATGACCTGTGAAAGTGTGTCCGCCAAATGGGATCAAGCGGTCGGGTAAGATGGTGCACCCCGCAGGGAAGTTAATCTATTCGATAGCCGTGATCTTCTGTAACAGGACGACTTGGAGTTGTACCTTGAGCTTATGACAACTAGAACCGGATACTTGATAAAACACACCTTACAAGTGCCGATACAACCGTGGTCGCCTCTCTCGTGGATATGAGGAGGGGATCACTGGCAGGATTATTTCTATATGTTGTTACTTGAGGACTTCAGTTTACCCTCTCCCACTGCTGTAAGACAGTGTCCGTGGTTTAGTCTTCGCTAAGACTAGCTATCCCCTCTTATTCTCGCATTCTCGCAGCTCACCCATCGATATGGCCCTTTACACATATATCCATGCATATGTAGTGTAGTTCTTGCTTATAGTACTTTGGATGAGTACTCACGGCTGCCTTGTTCCCCTTTTCCCTACCTCTACTCGATTGTCGCAACTGCACGATGGAGCCCAGAGCGACGCCACCGCCTATGACGACTACTACTACTGGAGGTGCCTACTACTACGCAGCAGCCCGACGACGATCCACTGTGAGTAGCTAGGAGGATCCTGTGCAGTGAGGCCCGCTCCTCTTTCGATCCAGATCCCAGCTTTGTGCTAGCCTTCTTAAGGCAAACTTGTTTAACTTATGTCCAGATCAGATATTGTTGCTTCACTGACTCGCCTATGATCGAGCACTTGTATTCGAGCCCTCGAGGCCCCTCGCTTGTATTATGATGCTTGTATGACTTATTTTATTTGTAGAGTTGTGTTGTGATATCTTCCCATGAGTCTCGATCTTGATCGCATACATTGCGTGCATGATTAGTGTACGATTAAATCGGGGCGCCAGCTTTTGTATCACCGTATTTACTCATACAAACTTATTTTTAAATTAAAGGGTCCAATCGAACTCCAATGGCACAAAGAGGTATGTTCACGCATGTTTCTTTAACAAGTTTGCTCTTATCAATAGCTCATGATTTCAATTTCAATTGTGTATAGAGTTGACTTTCATATCATGCACATTACTAGCATCACAACAGAGCCAATAGTGTTGTTGTACATGTAGACCGTGGTACCTATCTAAAACCTTGTTGTGCCGTAGTTTCCTCACGCTTTGTATTCTTTCACCGCCGCTTTGTCTTGAACTCGATATGATTTTAACCGTGTCTCTATTTTGATTTGGCAAGACAATGTAGTGACCATAGGACATAGATATATGTTTGTTTGATGCTTTTATTATGTACTAGTACTTGGCAATAGAAGACCCGTAGTTTAATCATGTCCACCTTACTAATGAACTGTTCACCAAATGAGTTTCATATACTAGTACATGCTAAACTTGTTATGTGTCCGCTTGTTTCTTCTTTTAGAATGTCGATGTGATACGCTCCGTCAGATCTACTTTTCCAAACACTTTTGCCCTTGTTTTGGACTCTAACTTGTATGATTTGAATGGAACTAACCCGGACCGACGTTGTTTTCAGCAGAATTGCCATGATGTTGTTTTATGTGCGAAAACAAAAGTTCTCGAATGACCTGAAACTCCACGGAACATCTTAGAAAAATAATAAAAATCCTCGCTAAAGATGAAGACCAGGGGCCCACACCCTGTCCATGAGGAGGGTGGGGCGCCTCTAGGGCGCGCCCCCACCTCGTGGGCCCCTCGAGCCCTCCGACGCCAACTCCAACTCTATATATTTGCTTTCGGAGAGAAAAAATCAGAGAGAAGAAATCATCATCGCTTTTACGATACGGAGCCGCCGCCAAGCCCTAAAACCTCTCTGGAGGGCTGATCCGAGTCCGCTCGGGCCCGGAGAGGGGATTCGTCGCCGTCGTCATCATCAACCATCCTCCATCACCAATTTCATGATGCTCACCGCCAGGCGTGAGTAATTCCATCGTAGGCTTGCTGGACGGTGATGGGTTGGATGAGATCTATCATGTAATCGAGTTAGTTTTGTTAGGGTTTGATCCCTAGTATCCACTATGTTCGAGATTGATGTTGCTATGACTTTGCTATGCTTAATGCTTGTCACTAGGGCCCGAAAGTGCCATGATTTCAGATCTGAACCTATTATGTTTTCATGAATATATGTGAGTTCTTGATCCTATCTTGCAAGTCTATAGTCACCTATTATGTGTTATGATCCCACAACCCCAAGTGACAATAATCGGATACTTTCGGTGATGACCATAGTTTGAGGAGTTCATGTATTCACTATGTGCTAATGCTTTGTTCCGTTCTCTATTAAAAGGAGGCCTTAATATCCCTTAGTTTCCATTAGGACCCGCTGCCACGGAGGGTAGGACAAAAGATGTCATGCAAGTTCTTTTCCATAAGCACGTATGACTATATTCGAATACATGCCTACATTACATTGATGAATTGGAGCTAGTTCTGTGTCACCCTATGTTATGATTGTTACATGATGAACCGTGATCCGCATAATTATCCATCACCGATCCAATGCCTACGAGCTTTCCGTATACTGGTTTACGCTTATTTACTTTCCCGCTGCTATTGTTACAATCACTACAAAACACCAAAAATATTACTTTTGCTTTCATTACTCTTTTGTTACCGCTACCACTACTATCATATTACTTTGCTACTAAATACTTTGCTGCAGATATTAAGTTATCCAGTGTGGCTGAATTGACAACTCAGTTGCTAATACTTGAGAATATTCTTTGGCTCCCCTTGTGTCGAATCAATAAATTTGGGTTGAATACTCTACCTCGAAAGCTGTTGTGATCCCCTACACTTGTGGGTTATCAAGACTAATTTCTCGCGCCGCTGTCGGGAGCATAGCTCTATTCTTTGAGTCACTTGGGATTTATATCTGCTGGACACTATGAAGAATTTGAAAGACGCTAAGACAAAAATTTATCCCTCAACTACGAGGGAGGTAAGGAACTGCCATCTAGCTCGCACTTGATTCACCTTCGTTATGAGTAAGCTTATACACCTAAACCTGCTTCGCTATTCGCTCGATATGTCGCATGTTATTGATGATGCCACTTCGCTATGCATGATACTTATGATGAAACTACTTTATGCTTGATACTACTGTGCCCCTTGTTGAGTTTCTAGATGAACAAATTTCTAGGGCTAGAGAGAAAGAAATTATTGAAACTGATAATGTTGATGAAATTGATGATGAAGATATGCCTGTTATTCCTGAGGGTTATGTTTTTGATATGGAATCTTCTGCAGCTATTTTTGCCTGCAAAGATAGAAACGAACTTAAGAGGCTGTTAGTTAAATGGAGTAAAGAATCTCTTAGAGATAGAATGAAACCTGACCTGCTTTTGCTACTTCACCTATTTGTGTTCCCGATAAGGATTATGAATTCTCTGTTGATCCTGATATAATTACTTTGGTGTAATCTAATCCTTTTCATGGTTATGAATCTGAAACTGTTGTGGCAAATCTTACTAAATTAAATGATATAGCCACCTTGTTCACTAATGATGAGAGATCTCGCTACTTTTATATCCTTAAAATATTTCCGTTCTCATTAAAGGGTGATGCTAAGATATGGTTTAATTCTCTAGATCCTGGTTAAAAGTAGTCCCTGTGATATGATTTATTACTTCTCGCTAAATATTTCCTGCTCATAAGAAACAAGCTGCTTTAAAGGAAATATACAACTTTGTGCAAATTGAAGAAGAGAGTCTCCCACAAGCTTGGGGAGGCTTCAAGTTACTTAATGCTTTGCCTCGATCATCCTCTTAAGAAAAATGAAATACTTGATATTTATAATGGACTAACCGATGCTTCCAGAGATTACCTGGATAGTTGTGCTGGTTCTCTTTTCAGGGAAAGAACACCGGATGAAGCTGAAATTCTATTGAATAATATGTTGACAAATGAAAATAATTGGGCACTTCCCGAGCCAGTTCCCGAGCCAGCCCCTGAGCCAATTACCGAGCCTATTCCTAAACCAACTCCGAAGAAGAGAGGTGTTCTATTTCTCAGTCCTGAAGATATGCAAGAGGCAAAGAAATCTATGAAAGAAAAAGGTATTAAAGCTGAAGATGTTAAGAATTTACCTCCTATTGAAGAAATACATGGTCTTAATTTACCGCCTGTTGAAGAAACATATGATCTTGATCCATTACCTATTGAAGAACCTCCTGATCCCGATAACCCGACACATGTAGTAAAGGTAAATTCTCTCTATAGATTTGATGAAGGTGATATTCCTCACTATAAGTCTGCTAGACAATGCTTGGATGAGTTTGATAATTTTATTGTCAAACAAGAAAATTTTAATGCTTATTTTGGTAGACAATTAAAATAAAATACTTATATGATTAAACACTTGGGTGATTATATGGCTAATGTTAGAGGTGAACTTAAACTCATTAGCAAACATGCTTCTATGGTTACCACTCAAGTAGAACAAGTACTTAAGGCTCAAAATGATTTGCTCAATGAAATGAATAGTAAGAAAATGATTATGCTGTTAGAGTGGCTACTAGAACTGGTAGAATGACTCAGAACCTTTGTATCCTCAAGGCCACCCTAAGAGAATTGAGCAAGATTCTCAGAGAAATAATATTGATGTGCCTAGTTCTTCTAAAAGGAAGAAAAGAAAATGATAGGACTTTGCAAACTTCTAGTGAACCTATTGCTGAACCCACCGAGAATCCAAATGATATATCTATTTCGATGTCAAACACAACTGTAATGAACATGAACCTAGTGAAAATGTTAATGATGATGTTCATGATGATGCTCAACCTAGTAATGATAATGATGTAGAAGTTGAACCTGTTGTTGATCTTGATAACCCACAATCAAAGAATCAACGTTATGATAAGAGAGACTTTGTTGCTAGGAAACATGGTAAAGAAAGAGAACCATGGGTTCGAAACCCATGCCTTTTCCTCCCAAACCATCCAAGAAAAAGGATGATGAGGATTTTGAGCGCTTTGTTGAAATGATTAGACCTATCTTTTATGTATGCGATTAATCGATGTGCTCAAAACAAATCCTTATGCTAAGTATATGAAGGATATCATTACCAATAAGAGAAAGATACCGAAGCTGAAATTTCCACCATGCTTGCTAATTATACTTTTAAGGGTGGAATACCAAAGAAACTTGGAGATCCAGAGTACCCACTATACCATGCTCCATTAAAAGAAATTATGTTAAAACTGCTTTATGTGATCTTGGAGCCGTGTTAGTGTTATGCCTCTCTTTATATCGTAGACTTGATTTGAATAAGTTGACACCTACTGAAATATCTTTGCAAATGGCTGATAAATCAACTGCTATAATTGCCGGTATTTGTGAGGATGTGCCTGCTGTGGTTGCAAACGTTACTATTTTAACGGACTTTGTTATTCTTGATATTCCCGAGGACGATAGTATGTCTATTATTCTTGGAAGACCTTTTCTGAATACTGCAGGGCTGTTATTGATTGCAACAAAGGCAATGTCACTTTTCATGTTAATGGTAATGAGCATACGGTACACTTTCCGAGGAAACAACCTCAAGTTTATAGTATCAACTCTATTGGAAAAATTCCATCGATTATATTTGAGGTTTTGAATTTCTCTTCCTACTGTCAAGAAGAAATATGATATTCTTATTATAGGGATGCATATCCCCGCTGAGGTAACATAGTGTTATTCAAATTTCTCCTGTTCCATGTTATTCGGAATGAGTTTGTTAACAAGACTTGATCAACCTTGTTAGTGGATTCCTTTGATGAGCATGAGATGGATGAAACTAGAAGGCACAACCTTCTGTACCCTCTTTATACTTTCTGTTATTTAGTTGAAATAAAGTAAAATAGTATTTTTCCGTCTGCTTCCTGATTTATCCGTGCAATATAAAAATATCTGAAAATAAAAGTCCTCCAAATGCCATGCCAATTTAATATGATTTTTTCGAATATTTGAGGATTTATGGTGCAAAATTACCACGGGGAGCTGCCACCTGCCACGAGGGTGGAGGGCGCGCCTACCCCTGTATGCGCCCCCCGCCTCATGGGCCCATGGTGGCCCTCCTCCACTTATTCCTGCACCCATCCTCTTCTTCTTCCTCCCACAAACACGAATATCTAGCTCAAACACGAGTTCCATTTCACGTTGCTGTGATTTTCGATCTCCTTGCTCAAAGCACCTCTCACAAAACTGCTTGGGGAGATTGTTCCTTGGTATGTGACTCCTCCATTGGTCCAATTAGTTTTTGTTCTAGTGCTTTATTCATTGCAAATTTGTGCTGCATAGGTGACCATGTTCTTGAGCTTGCATGTCAAATTTATATGGTTCCAAGTAGTTCTAATGCATGATATAGGCTCTAGGCACTTGTAGGAGTAGTTGCTATCAATTTTATTGAAGTTGGTTCACTTTTGTTTGAAGTTACTAAAATTTCAGAAATTTTTCAGAGAAAACAATATGTTTAGGAAGATGTTCCAAGGTGGTTCTTCAAGGAAGCAAGGCCCTAGGCTTGCAATGCGTGATGTCGATGAGGAGCCCCAAGGACGCTCCCGTGAGGCCTTGTGAATGGCCTTCGAAAATTTTATGGATCGAGCAGGAATCAAAGAAGAATTTAACGATATTTGCGTAACGCCGGTCTTGTGGACTTTGAGGCGCATAAATGCCCACAAGATCATGATCTCACTAGTTCATTTGTGAGGAGGTTTGAGTTTTCATCTTCGTAATTCTCCTTCGTCATGTTTGATCTTTATGATAAATCTTATACCATGGACTTAGAGGATTTTACTTTTGCTTGCAAACTCCCACAATGGGGTAGTACTGTTGATCCTCGTAAATCTGAATTTAGAGACTTTCTTGCTAGTATAACTGTGGGGGAATCTAGAGATATAACGCAAGCCACTATAGGGAGCATTCACTTTCCTGCTATACATTATTTTGCTCTCTTCATAGGTAGGTGCATAAATGCTAAGGATGAAGCATGTCACATGTGTGTCCCCGACCTTAGCATTCTCGTGGAGTGCTGTGTTAGGAGACCAATCTTATCATATGGGAGCCATTGTAGCTCGAGGTTGCATCATAATAGATATAATGGAGATTTCTTTGGAGGAATTTATGCAACCCGCTTAGCTAATTTTCTTGAGATAGACATTCGTGAGGGTGATATGGAGTTGCCCCTACTTATTTAGATTTTGATTCTATGGTTCCCACCAGTTTGTCGAGAGGACTGAATCACCTCTCCAAGATCGACTAATCTTTAACAAACGGCATGTTGTCTCAGACATTTTCCCCGCCCCGCCTTCTTTGATTCTCGATAAAAGGAAGATATGTTATTACCAGAGAGGAGGCAGATGAGTACGAGAGGAGAGCGGAGGCAGCTCGACGCCACGCTGCAGCTCAGAGGCGATAGCCGCTGATCACAAGACGACCTCAGCCTACACTTACGGGTATCCGCCAGCTATCCTCGGTAATGAACCAACTTAGGCCAAAAGCCTAAGCTTGGGGAGTACGTATTTCTCACCGACATTACATTTATGTTCACACACACTCATTGCTAGATGTCGGTGCTCATACTCTTTCACTGTAATATCCATGCTAGTTTATTTTCTTTTTCCTGCTTTCTTCTTGTGTGTTTGTTAAACTTTAAGAAAACAACAAAAAAATTAGTGTAGCTTCTAGTTAGTTTACTTTTCCTGCTGTAGTAGTAATAATTAAAAAGAAAACCCAAAAATATTTCCTGTTCTTCTTTTGCTTGTTGGGAGCTTTCCCGTGTAAATAGTTTTATTTCTTTTCTTTTCTTTGGGGGTCGATAGGAGAAGACCATGATTAAATTGTTGAAGTGGCTCTTATATGCATTATTGTTGATTTAACCAAGAGCCCATATTGCCTTGTCTTCTCCTGCTTATTGAATGCTCGCAGATTCCAGCTTAGTCCAATGCACGTGCACTCTTATTATTATTCACATCGCTCGTCGCAAGTGAAAGGCAATTATGATGATATATGATGGATTGACTGAGATGGGAAAAGCTGGTATGAACTCGAATCTCTTGTTTTTGTAAATATGATGAGTTCATCATTCTTGATTCAGCTTATTATGAATAAACATGTTTGCAATGACAATTAGAGATCATAGTTGCTTATGCCATGCTTGATTAGCTATGAGTTATAATGGTTTACCTTATGTGCCAACATGCTATTAAAATGGTTGTGATGTGGTATGATGGGGTGGTATCCTCCTTTGAATGATTTAAGTGACTTGACTTGGCACATGTTCACACATGTAGTTGAAACAAATCAACATAGCCTTCACGATATTTATGTTCATGGTGGATTATATCCTACTCATGCTTGCATCCAATGTTTATTAATTTTAATGCATGTTCATGACTGTTGTCGCCTCTAGTTGGTCGCTTCCCAGCCTTTTGCTAGCCTTCACTTGTACTAAGCGGAATACTGCTTGTGCATCCAATCCCTTAAACCCCAAAGTTATTCCATATGAGTCCACTATACCTTCCTATATGCGGTATCTACCTGCTGCTCCAAGTAAATTTGTATGTGCCAAACTCTAAACCTTCAAATAAACATTCTGTTTTGTATGCTCGAATAGCTCATGTATCAACTAGGGCTGCCCTTATCTTCCATGTTAGGCGGGTTATTCTCAAGAGGAGTGGACTCCGCCTCACTCACGAGAAAATGGCTGGTCACCGGATGCCCAATCCCATGCTTTATGCAAACTAAATCAAAATAATTGCAAACAAAACTCCCCCTGGGACCTGATGATTGTTGGAGGCACTCGTTGTTTCGAGCAAGCCATGGATTGATGCTTGTTGGTGGAGGGGGAGTATAAACTTTACCATTCTGTTTGGGAACCGCCTATAATGTGTGTAGCATGGAAGATATCGCCATCTCTTAGTTGTTATGTTGACAATGAAAGTATGCCGCTCAAAATATTATTTATCTCTATTTCAAAACCGAGCTCGCACCTCTACAAATCCTCGCTTCCTCGCGAAGGGCCTATCTATTTACTTTTATGTTGAGTCATCACCTCTTATTAAAAAGCACTAGCTGGAGAGCGCAGCTGTCATTTGCATTCATTACTATTAATTTATATTGGGTATGACTATGATTGGATCTCTTTACCATGAATTACAATGTCTAGTCAGTCCTTGATCTTTAAAGGTGCTCTGATTTATGTTTTGCGGTCTCGTAAAGGGCTAGCGAGATACCATCTTGTTATATCATATTATGATTGTTTTGAGAAAGTGTTGTCATCCGAGATTTATTATTATGACTCGCTAGTTGATTATGCCATTGATATGAGTAAACATGAGACCTGAGAATTATTGCAAATGTGGTTAGTTATAATCTTTGCTGAAAACTTGAATGCTGGCTTGACATATTTACAACAACAAGAGCAAATAGAGTTTGTAAAAGTTTTTTTTTTCTTTCAGTTTGTCAACTGAATTGCTTGAGGACAAGCAAGGGTTTAAGCTTGGGGAGTTGATACGCTCCGTCAGATCTACTTTTCCAAACACTTTTGCCCTTGTTTTGGACTCTAACTTGTATGATTTGAATGGAACTAACCCGGATCGACGCTGTTTTCAGCAGAATTGCCATGATGTTGTTTTATGTGCAGAAAACAAAAGTTCTCGAATGACCTGAAACTCCACGGAACATCTTAGAAAAATAATAAAAATCCTCGCTAAAGATGAAGACCAGGGGCCCACACCTGTCCACGAGGGTGCCCCTCTAGGGCGCGCCCCTACCTCGTGGGCCCCTCGAGACCTCCGACGCCAACTCCAACTCTATATATTTGCTTTGGAGAGAAAAATCAGAGAGAAGAAATCATCGCTTTTACGACACGGAGCCGCCGCCAAGCCCTAAAACCTCTGGAGGGCTGATCTCGAGTCCGCTCGGGGCCCGGAGAGGGGATTCGTCGCCGTCGTCATCATCAACCATCCTCCATCACCAATTTCATGATGCTCACCGCCATGCGTGAGTAATTCCATCGTAGGCTTGCTGGACGGTGATGGGTTGGATGAGATCTATCATGTAATCGAGTTAGTTTTGTTAGGGTTTGATCCCTAGTATCCACTATGTTCTGAGATTGATGTTGCTATGACTTTGCTATGCTTAATGCTTGTCACTAGGGCCCGAAAGTGCCATGATTTCAGATCTGAACCTATTATGTTTTCATGAATATATGTGAGTTCTTGATCCTATCTTGCAAGTCTATAGTCACCTATTATGTGTTATGATCCGACAACCCCAAGTGACAATAATCGGATACTTTCGGTGATGACCATAGTTTGAGGAGTTCATGTATTCACTATGTGCTAATGCTTTGTTCCGGTTCTCTATTAAAAGGAGGCCTTAATATCCCTTAGTTTCCATTAGGACCCCGCTGCCACGGAGGGTAGGACAAAAGATGTCATGCAAGTTCTTTTCCATAAGCACGTATGACTATATTCGAATACATGCCTACATTACATTGATGAATTGGAGCTAGTTCTGTGTCACCCTATGTTATGATGTTACATGATGAACCGTGATCCGCATAATTATCCATCACCGATCCAATGCCTACGAGTTTTCCATATACTGGTTTACGCTTATTTACTTTCCGCTGCTATTGTTACAATCACTACAAAACACCAAAATATTACTTTTGCTTTCATTACTCTTTTGTTACCGCTACCACTACTATCATATTACTTTGCTACTAAATACCTTGCTGCAGATATTAAGTTATCCAGTGTGGCTGAATTGACAACTCAGTTGCTAATACTTGAGAATATTCTTTGGCTCCCCTTGTGTCGAATCAATAAATTTGGGTTGAATACTCACCCCGAAAGCTGTTGTGATCCCCTACACTTGTGGGTTATCAATTTGTCATGGATGTACATGCATGACAAAAAACGCGACCTACTATGACAAACACGTATCATCACGGAAGTGTATTTTTTTTTTGTAGTGCATGGACATGAGTTGTCATTTGATTAACGGGATCACATCATTAGGAGAATGATGTGATAGGCATGACCCATTCCGTTAGCTTAGCACTCGATCGTTTAGTATGTTTCTATTGCTTTCTTCATGACTTATACATGTTCCTATGACTATGAGATTATGCAACTCCCGTTTACCGGAGGAACACTTTGTGTGCTACCAAATGTCATAATGTAACCGGGTGATTATAAAGGTGCTCTCTATGTGTCACCGAAGGTACTTGTTGGGTTACGATTTTGAGATTAGGATTTGTCATCCGATTGCTCGGAGAGGTATCTCGGCCCTTCCTCGGTAATGCACATCACTTTAAGCCTTGCAACTAATGAGTTAGTTGCGGGATGATGTATTACTTGAACGAGTAAAGAGATTTGCTTGTAAATTAGATTGAACTAGGTATTGAGATACCGACGATCGAATCTCTGCAAGTAACATACCGATGATAAAGGAACAACGATGTTGTTATGCGATCCGACCGATAAAGATCTTTGTATAATATGTGGGAGCCAATATGAGCATCCGTGTTCCGCTATAGGTTATTGACCGAGACGGTCTCGGCCATGTCTACATAGTTCTCGAACCCGTAGGGTCCGCACGCTTAACGCTTCGGCGATGCTTATATTTTGAGTTTATATGTTTTGATGTAGCGAAGGTTGTTCGAGTCTCTGGATGTGATCACGAACATGACGAGGAGTCTCAAATGGTCGATACATGAAGATTGATATATTGGAAGCCTATGTTTGATATCGGAAGTTTTCCGGTGAAATCAGATTTTACTGAGTACCGAGAGGTTACCGAACCCCCGGCGACTTAATGGGCCTTAGTGGGCCTTGGTGGAAGAGAGAGAGGAGGCGTGTTGCAAGGGTCGCGCCTCCCCTAGTCCCAATAGGACAGAGGGCCTTCCTTCTTCTCCTCCACCTCTTTCTCCCTCTCTCCTAGTCCAACATGGAAAGGGGGAGTCCTGCCCCTGTAGGAGTAGGACTCTTCCCGGCGCCGCTCTCTAGGCCGGCCTCACCCCCTTTCTCCTTATATACAGGGGTAGGGGCACCCCAAAGACACAACAATTGATATGTTTGATCTTTTTAGTCGGTGCGGTGCCCCTCCACCATAGTCCACCTCGAGCACATCAGAAGCGGTGCTTAGGCGAAGCCCCGTGGTCGGTAGAACATCAACATCGCCACCACGCCGTCAGGCCGACGCAACTCTCCTCAACACTCTGGCTGGATCGAGTTCGAGGACGCCATCAGCTGAACGTGCTGAACTCGGAGGTGTCGTATGCTCGTACTTGATCGGTTGATCGTGAAGACGACGACTACATCAACCGCTAAGCAGCTAACGCTCGCTTTGTTTCTACGAGGCACGTGGACAACACTCTCCCTCTCGCTATGCATCACCATGATCTTATGCGGTGCGTAGGAAATTTTTGAAATTACTACGCTCCCCAACACAAGGCACGATTGTATTGTTGCCATCGAGGATAAAAAGATGGGGTTTATATCATATTGCTTGAGTTTATCCTCTACATCATGTCATCTTGCCAAAGGCGTTAACTGCTCTTATGAACTTAATACTCTAGATGCATGCCGGATAGCGGTCGATGTGTGGAGTAATAGTAGTAGATGCGTAATCGCTTCGGTCTACTTGTCGCGACGTGATGCCTATATACATGATCATGCCTAGATATTCTCATAATTATGCACTTTTCTATCAATTGCTCGACAAAGAATTTGTTCACCCACCGTAATACTTATGCTATCTTGAGAGAAGCCACTAGTGAAACCTATGGCCCCCGGTCTATTCTCCATCATATAAGTTTCCAATCTATTTTACTTTGCAATCTTTTACTTTCAATCCATATCATAAAATAACAAAATATTTATCTTATTATCTCTATCGATCTCACTTTTGCAAGTGGTCAGAAGAGATCGACAACCCCTTTATCACGTTGGTTGCAAGGTTCTTATTTGTTTTGTAGGTACGAGGCGACTTGTGTGTAGTCTCCACCGGATTGATACCTTGGTTCTCAAAAACCGAGGGAAATACTTACGCTACTTTGTTACATCACCCTTTCCTCTTCAAGGAAAAACCAACGCAAGTTGCTCAAGAGGTAGCACCCCTCAAAATGTTGAGGACACATATTGGCTCAAGCTCAAGACTCAGATTTTCATTCTAGTGATCCAAGATCACATTGAGTCCATAGGAAAAGCCCATACTATTAAAAGGGATGAGGTTGTCGGATGTGGGGTTCCGCAAACCCTTAAGGTTCGAACTGCGCGCGCACAAGTCTTTCCCTCGCACTCAATCCATGCCCTAGGTCACTAAGATCTCATGGATTTAACTCGATTTAACTCGCAATATGTAAGAACACGAGATTTATACTAGTTCGGGCCACCGCTAGGTGTAATACCCTACCCAAAGGTGGTAGTGGTGGATTGCCTCTGGCTGATGATGAACAATACAAGGAAGAACAACCTCCCGAGGTTGAGGTGTTCTTGTGTCTGTGAACCATGGATGAGAACTCTCTCCCCACTGTGGTGGCTAGCTCTACTTATATAGGCCCCGGTCCTTCCCCAAATATTGAGCGGAAAGGGAGCCTACAACGGCGGGCGAATTTGAAGGGGGACAACTAGTACAAGCTATCCCGAAAAGTGGTCTTCGTCATGAAAGGCTCTCGTGGTGACGCTGTCTTGGGCTCCACGATGACTTCTGGTCCCGCAATCCTTCGGTCTTGGTCTCGCAGTAACCGATATGGCAACCTTGCCCGATGCCTCGGTACTCGGCCGCGCTTGCCTCCTTAGCACCAAAGAGGAAACAAGGACGATGCCTACCGGCACTACCGGGCGCCAATCGTCATGGCTCATGTCATGAGATCCTCCGAGGTTTGCCCTGCTTGATATCTCCGGCCTCGTGAGCCTCGCCTGCCAGGGCCACTCCCGAGGAGGTCTTGCATCGTCCGCCTCGAGGCTTGGCCTCGCGAGGGTCTCGATGCCTTGTTGATGAAGATGGGTCGACGCTCACCGACTTAGCCACGCCTGTGGGCCGCAGTGCAAGTCTGGGACCCCTGCTCCTGTAACGCCGATAGTAGCCCCCGCCCAAGGTGTGCTCGGCTTATTCGGGCGGCTAAGGGTCAAGCACGGAGCGCCATGGGCCCCAAAATCCTGCGGCCTCGGCTTGACGCCATGTAGTTGATTGGACGTGGCGCCTCCGCTTCCCACGCTGCCTCTAAGAATCGCCGATTGATAAAAGGTCGCGGGCAAGGCCTACCTTCATTGTTTCTCCTCGCTTTGCTCCAGATCCCTTTCGCCTCGCCGCCTACCTCAGATCTGCTCCAATCTCGGCCCGTGATCGCGACCCATGGCGCGCCAAGGTCGACTTCCTCAGCTGGCTTGGTATGAGCCTGCTCTTGAAGCGCCCACCGTCACAGAAGAGCCTCGCCTGCGGCGCCTGGGCCGACGGCAGGGGAGAGCAACGAGTGGGGGGAGACGGAGCTCCGGCTTGCCTCCGATGTGTCGGAGCCTGAGGGAAGCACCTTCTTCCCCTTCTTCTCGAGTAGCGTCGCCGTAGGGTTGGTCCCTCCTTTCTCCGACTTCTTTTATGAGGTTCTCGACCACTACGGGCTGCTGGCGTTGCATCTCCATCCCAACTTTGTCCTCCTCTTGTCCATCTTCGCCTACTACCGCGAGGCGCACTGGTGTGTTGCATCCGTGGCGCTTCAAGGCCACTTATTCTTCCTTCACGCCACCGATGGGCCATCTCCGGATGCGCCTAACTTGCGCTCGGCAAGGCCAACTCAATCTCGAGCACCGGGAAGAGGGCCGATAATATCCAATACAAATGGGTCATGATGGACGCCAAGTGCGCCTGGCCCAAGCCTCCGGAGTTACCTCACGAAGGCGCCCACTCAACAAGGTGGCCCTGTATGGAGCTTGCCGAAGGAGTGGGCGTTGTCTGTGTTGGGGCAAATGATGACTGACTTGAAGCCGGCACGCGAAGGCAGCCAAGGTGACAGGGGCAATGCTCCCGAGGGAGTTCTTGATGTCATGAAGTTGCCCTCTCCAGAGCGCTTAGCGCCCTTGTGGGAGCTGGCAGAGGGGAACAAGACCCGCCTGAGGCCCGGGCCCTTCCGGCGCATTTAATTGATGCTGTCTCATGCGCCTCATAGTTGGGGGACAACCAGAGTACCCACCTAGTGCTCTTCGCCTTTGTTCCTCCGCAAGGACTGGAGGAACTTGTCGCCTGTGCCGATTTTTTGACGCTGGGCCTCTGGTGCCTGGCCAAGGCCGCAGAGCTCCTGCAAGACCGGGCTAGTGGAGGTGTCTCCGACGAGTCCCGTGGAGGGAGGAGGAGGAGGTGGACTTGAGAAGACTCTTGAAGAGGTGGGGAGACTTCCTCCGAGCAAGGCCGAGATCCTCCGTGCTCCCGCCCGACGACGCCGAGGTCGATGCCGGGCCAGCCAGGAGAGGGGCAGCCCTCATCCCGACAAGGGGTAGGTCATCGCTGGTTCCTCGAGATGCCGCCTCCTGCCTCGACGCCTCCCGAGGCCGGCCCGCCCTTCGCACGACGGGCCCGTACCACTCCTCAGTCCCGACGCCATCAGCTCAAGCTCCCCAAGTAGAAATATGTTGCGTGGATCAAGAAGTGCCTTAAGCTTCGCTTTGTCCCCGCTTTGTGCTTGTTATTTTCGACGCTTCCTTTGGTCGATCAGCCGACGCCTTTCAACAAGAAGAGGAAGGAGGATACGGCACAGGCTCTTCCTCCGCAGGGAAAGGAGGCAGCAGCACCGCGACCTCCCCAACCCGGTCGCCCGAGGCCAAGAGGGACATCGCCATGTGGAATCAGCCCCATGGCCCCTGGCTCTGCTCCGAAGCACCGGCCTCTGGGCTGTTGATGAGGTCCCAATGCCCGAACCTGCAATCTCCCAGCCCTCGACGACGGCGCCGCCTCCCACAAGCCGCACCTTCACTCCCAAGTTCTTCTACTCACGCTGTCCCGAGCATGCTCTTTTGGAGATGACCCAACAGGTGCAGATCCTCGAGCGGACCCATGCCTCGTGGTCAAGCGCCTGAGCTGGCCTCTCGCTGGCTTCACTGACTTGGCGGTTCAGACGACGCTGAGTAAGGCCGCGCGCCCTCCGAAAAGGAGAAGCAGAGCACCGCCATCGCTGCAGCAACGATCGTGAGGCGGCACTGGCGACGCCAAGGCCGCCACATCACGCCGAGAGCCGGAGGACGAGTCGAAGAGCTCGCGACAAGCACGCCAAAGAAGCACGCCACCGCCAAGCGTAAGGAGGAGGAGATGAAGGCCTGTGAGGACGCCGCCAAGAACCGTGATGCCGAGTCATGGAGTTGGGAAGACGAGGTTGCCGAGCGCAACTGCTGGAAGAGCTGGAGCGAAGGTGGAGACGAGGGAGGCCGATCTTGACGCCAAGGCGCGACTCTTGGTCAAGATCGCGTGGCCTTTCCCGATCTCGAGAAGAGATCTCGCAGGCATCAAGACGCCCACGAGCATGGCTCGAGAAGTCGCCGCCACCGGCGAGGACGGCCTCGCCGGTTGCTTCCTCTTGGTGAAGGCGCCGAGGAAGTCGTTGATGGTGTCGGTCCCATGGCGGAGGCGTAAGCTCGCCCCTGCCTTTCACCTGCATTGGCCTGCCAGCCACCGCACCTTCGCGACCCCACCGCTTGCCTTGACGAGCTGCTAGAGCCTGTGGTCGAGGATCACCGTGAAGCCTGCCACGAGCTGCGGCAAGGTCGTGGAGGCCTCGCCTGAGAGGTTCCGCGCTTTGCCTCCTCACCCTTGTTCGGGCGATGCCGCCGACTTCGCGGCTGGTGGTGCAGTGAAGGCTGCCACCCGGGATGGAGCACCTTCAAGGCGACGGGTGTGTCTAGGGGTGACTCGGCTAGTTTCTGCTTTGTTCTCTGCAACATGCATCGCACTGTGGAGGCGTTAGACTTTTCATTTGATATTGTGAGGACAATATGTTTGTAATATTTGCTTCGAGATTTTGCAATTTTCTTCCTATCCGCTTTGTGTTTTGCGTCGGCAGAGCCCGGCCCCGCACATACCTCAACCGCCATTGAGCCGACCGGAGACCAGGACGGACCAAGGAGTGAGGGGTTACGTGACCAGTTAGGCTCCTGAGTCGCGATGCTCAGGAGTCCCCCTTGCAAACATCTTATAGGGAGAGTACGCGAGGATAGATTAATGTTCTATGTTGGCAGAGCCCGCCCCTCAGATACTCAACTGCCGCTGGGCCGACCGAGACCAGGATTGACCAAGGAGTGAGGGGCTACTGACTCAGTTAGGCTCTCGAGTCGCGATGCTCTGGAGTCCCCATTGACGCGCTAAACAATCTCCATACCTTCCGCCGAGGCCTCAGGAGGGGTGGGCGACCAGGTCCGGGAGACTGCTTGGGCGGGCGTGCACTCTGGGCGTGACTCCGAGAGCAGTCCCCAGCCCGGGAGACCTGGTTGGGTGGCGACGCTTGGTGTGACCTGAAGAGCCCCGTGTCCAGCAGCCTCGCTGCCTCCCGAGGGGAGGCATTGCGGTGAGGCTTGACGCTGAGCCTGGGCCCCCGAGGTTGGCACGACGTGTGGGGCCGCCTCGCTTGTTTATCACCAAGACGGAGCATAGTGCTTCGCCAGCAGCATAGCCCGCCTCGGCAAGTGTCGATGGCCAGCTGAGCATGGTGCTTCCACTTCAGGCGTGGAGGGGGGCCCGGAGGAGCCCCCGGCGCAGGCAGCCCCGCCCCGACACGTGGCTTGCATGGCAGGGCTGCGAGGTGTATATGGGCACTCGTGACCCAGAGCGGGACTCACAAGGCCCTACCTCAAGGCGGGTTGCGCCTGGTCTTGAGTCTTCGATGGCTATGTGTTCCTGCGAGACGGTTAGGTGCAAGCGCCCACGCCCCGTGTCCTGCCTCGAGCGAGCTCACCACTGGCCCGGTATGCCCGGTCACGATGCCGTGGTCAAGGCTGGGGGTGAGGGCCGAGAGCCGAAGAGCTCTTGAGTCGCTGGCGCAAAGGAGCCCCTTTAACGCCAAGTAAGCTGTCACATCCCAAGAAATCTTCTTGTAACTAGTGGCTTTGCATCCATGCATCATGTTTAAATTTCATGAAACTTGAAATGGGGATTGATCCAAGCCCTAGCACCAAATGAATTCAACTAGGTTCAATAAAAAATATTTTCAATGATCCCAAATGCGCTTTTAGAAAGTTCATGATTTTTGTCAAAGGTGAAAACCTCTGCCAAAAGTCATGCACATATTTCTAGGCCATTCTGGATTTCTGAATTAAATCATATAGTATTTGCATTTGGGCATTTAAATGCTATAAAATAATTTAAATGCTCAAATAATCATAAATTAAAATGTTTATCAGAGATATATTCCCAACAAAGGATCATGAGTAGTTTCATGATTTTTGGAAGTGTCTAAGTATTTTTAATAAAGCCCTAAATACTACGTAATAATAGAAAAATGTAAAACAAATAAAAGAAGAGAGAGAAAGGAAACCCACTGGATTACCTCCGTGCAGCCACTGGCGGCCCACCGGTGGCTCCAGCCCACCGGCCAAGCGGTCGTCTCAACCTCTACCAAGAGGCAAGGCGTGCGTCCCAAGGCCACACCCCGGCTACCTCCTCGCTTCCTCCCGGGTCTTCTAGCGACGCCCACGGAGACGCCTCGCGGCCCTCGCCTCCTCTCCTCACTCTCTACTCTCTTTCGCCTCTAGTCCCTTTCCCGAAGCGTGACGACGCAGCCGCCGCCGACGAGCTCCCCATGGCCACAGACCATCTCAATCCCTCCGACGCTTCGAAGCTCGCCGGACGCTCGCCCTTCCGCCGAGCCACATGACGCTGGACGCCAGAGAACCATCGCCGACGCCATCTTCGCCTCTACACCGACGCCGTGCCGACCGATTCACCGCCGCCTCCGCCCCCCGAACTCTGCCGAGTCCTTCTCGAGATCGCCGTGAGCTCCGGACACCTTTCCTCCTCCCCGCTGCCTCGCACTCGCCGCCTTTTCACCGGAGTCGTGAGCCTCGCCACCAGCGATGATGCGCATAAGACCAGAGCCACCGCAGCTCACCCCGAGCACGGCAACATGCTCCACACTCACCAGAGCACGCTGCATCTACCAGCCTCCCTCCCATGCACCACAACGCCAAACCCGCAGGTGCTCGAACTCCGCCGCCATGAAATGCTCGCCGCCAACTCCGCCATCCCAGCGCTGCCACCACCACCACTAGATGCGCGAGAGCTCCAAAGAAGTCAGAGTAAAGAAACCGCGCCAAAACGGAGCACCATAGCGAACTCACCCTCCGCCATGATTTGTCGCCGCGTTAAACGCTTAGTAGTCGTCGTGGTGTTAGTTTAGCCACCAACCCCGCGTTAGTTTAACCGTGCCACCGACGGATGGACCCCACTCTAATTAAGTCCAGCTTTATTTCCCGCTTAGATTAGTGTTAATCTATGGACCCCACGTGTCGGGCTTTGACTTGGCCAAGTGAGCGCTGATCGTCCCACATGTCGTTGACCTAAACAGTTCAGGTCACCGACGTGTGGCCCCCACACGCCAGTTTGACCTGGACCGGTCGGGCTTGACTGCCGACGTCAGTGACGAAGGTCGACGATAGAAGAATTTTTTCGGATTTATTCTTTACGTGAAATTCCAGAAAATAGCCAAAATTTCTAAAAATCATAGAAATTCAACCGTAACTCCAAATGAAATAATTTATATATGAAAAATGATCAGAAAAATCCAATATTTCCATCTGTACCATTTTCATGCATGTTTAAACAACTTATACCTGCTGATCAGGTCAAATCAATTAAATGGCATTTGAATTTCACATATGAAGTTTGAATTTGAACCTAGGGTTCAAACCAACTCCATTTAACATGTTGCTAGTTGCATTAGCTCAAAACACATTCATATTGCCATGTCATAGCATGCATCATATTGTGCATTGCATTGATCGTGTTTCTTCTCTGCTTGCGGTGTTGTTCCCTCGGTAGACGTTGTACCGACGCTAGATCGCTGACACCGATGAAGACTCAATGCTATCTTCGTAGTGCTGCAAGCAAAACCCCTTGTTCATTCTGACATAATCCCACTCTCTCGCCCTCGCTTTCTTTTACTGCATTAGGACAACAACAATTCATCTGTTATTTGTCAAGGGTACTTGAACCCTTTATCCTCTCGCATGACCCGTCATTGCCACAAGAATAGATGAAACCCACTAGCATGAGTAGGAGTTGTTTGAGCCCCGATGTGCCTACTCATTCATGCTTGTTCGTCAGGCTCGCTATTGCTTAGAGTTGTGTCAGTCCGATTCATCGGGCATGAATCGGAGGTGTGTGAACATGTCCCATCGTTGAGAGCTAAGTGTGTGAACACGATTTGGTAAAGGTAGGTGAGAGGCCATGTAGGAGTACATGGTGGGTTGTCCCATTGAAACCGCCCTCGTGAACTCGAGTTCTGTGTTTGTGATCCATGAATGCTACTACCACGCATTGGGCCCAAACCAATGGGACCCTCTCAACTTATTAACCGCCTCTGCTCTCCGTCTGTGAGTTGCAACTAGTTTATGGTGTTTGTAGGATATGTGTTGGAGGCCGTATGAGCGCCGGGACCCTAGGGGTGGGCTATGATGCGGTAGATACACCATGGCACGGTGTACCGGGCGCCTGCTTGGTGTCTCGGGAACCTCGCACACATCGCTTGGGGCTATGAGCGAACTCCGCCGGATCTCCTGCAGATCGAACCCTAATAGGCGATAAACCCGACTAGAGACTTGTGTGGTTAGTCGTCGTGGCCGACACCCACGCTGGGCTTCCGCTTGAAGGTTGCCGAGTACATGTCGTGGTAAACGGGCGGTAAGTGGTGAGAGCGTGTGAAGAAATACACCCCGCATGGTTAACATGATCTATTCAAATAGCTGCGCCCATGGTAAAGGACTTCCTGCCTATAACAATACCATAGACAAGTGAAAGTGGATACTCTAAAATGCGCAAGATAAGTGTGAGTGCTATGGATGGCTTCTCGTAGGGAGACGGAGCGGATCCATACTGGTGTATTGATATGGTGAATATGTGGACTCGTAGCGCCACCTCAAAAGAGTTACTTGCAAATGTAGTTCGTGATAGCCACCGAGTCAAAGCTGGCTTGCTGCAGTTAAACTCCACCACCCCCTTTGTTGATAATGATGCATATGTAGTTAGTTCTGATGTAAGTCTTGTTGGGTACATTTGTACTCATGTTTGCCTATTTTATGTTTTTGCAGAGACGCCGCCTCGCTTAGTAGTTCCATGTGGACTTTGACGCTTAGCTTGTTACCTCAGCCTACGGTCTTGTACCCTTGGGAGGGTCTTGTAATTAGTCGCTTCTCATTCTTCTTCATTTGTAGATGTCTCAGATTTTAGACATGTTAAGCTTCCGCATGTGCTTTGATTTGTATGTTTCAATGTTGGGTCATGAGACCCATGTTTGTAATATCTCGCCATCGGAGCCTATTGAATAAATACTTGAGTCGTGGAGTCTTGTTGTGATGCCATGTTGTATTTGCACATATTGAGCATATTGTGTGTATGATTTGAAATGCCTGGTATGTGTGGGATCCACAACCTAGTTCTTTATCCTTGGTAGCCTCTTATGGGGAAATGTAGTCTTGTGCTTCCATGAGCCATAGTAGTCCGCTAAAGCCCGGTTCACCGGAGTCCTCGCTAGCCCAAAGACTACCGCTCCGAACACTTGACTGGCCGCATGTGTTTCACTTCATTCCTGCTTCGCCCTTCGTGGAAATGTCACGCTGGTGACATCCGAGTCCTTCCTAGCCTGCTACAGCCCGGTTCCCAAGTCCTCGTTAGCCCAAGGTTACAGCCCGGATTCGCACATAATCGCCGACCGAGATGCTCGATGTTGATTCATGTATGCCTGTCCCTATAAGTTAGTGCCACTTTGGGTTCATGACTAGTCATGTCGGCCCGGTTCTCCGTCATATGGATGCTAGCGACACTATCATATACGGAGCCAAAAGGCTTAAACGGTCCCGGCCATGGTAAGGCGACACCTGTGGGAATACCGTGTGTGAGGCCGCAAAGTGATATGAGGTGTTACTGCTAGATCGATGTGACTTGGAATCGGGTCCCGACAGCCTTTGGTATCGAGCCCGACCGTCAGAGGATTACCAAGCCAAACCTGGTCAAGTTGAGTCTAGAAATGCTTTAGTTATATAAGGGAATTGATTGTGGAAGGGAACGAAGGCTCTTTTTACTCCTTTACCTTATGCCCTTCCGATCCGAAGTCATCCTCTTCTTTTCTACGGGTTTAAGGACTAGGCCTCTTCTCTCTATCAGTTCACGTGTTACCAATCCATAGTAACTTATAGGATTGTTGGTTGCCGCCTCAGTTCAGTTTCTACTACTTTTAGTATGTTACCATTGAACCTCGAACCTTGATATGATGTTGTTAAGGACTATGCAAATCCTTGTGAATGTCTCAAATCTTTTTCTCGAGCATTTACAACCGTTATGTCAGTCTCGAAGTCATCCTCGGTCTCTAAATAGTCCGATGCATTTGCAAATCCTTTCTTTCCGCTCCCGGCGTCCTTTTTGGTCTAATAAGCACACCGATCGGTGAGTTGAGGTACTTTGTTGCCTCGCATATATGTTGGAGCTATTATTATGACCCTAGGTGTTTTAGGAGTCACCTAGTAATCTAGCCATGTTTTGTGTTCCAAAGCAGTGATGATTCTCGCCACCATTCTCGAAAGCATCCCGTGATGCCATTTAGTAGTAGGTATTCTACTCCCGGTCTTTGAACCCGAGATACACTCTCACTTACCTCGTGTTGATAGTGTTGCTCGTGACTTTTAGGATATTAGTAACCTTTATGATAGTCCTGAGGTCTGTGGTATTTTCTTCTTCCAAATACCATGAACGCTTATGGCGAAGTTCCTTTGAACCAAAAGATCACAAACTGTGGTGCTCTTTGAGGAGTATTCCATTCATATTGTGACTCGCCAGCTTCTATCATTCTCGCATGGGTTATCCGGAAGGAATATGTTGAACTGCTTGACATACTAACTCATGAATCCACAACTCGTAAAGTTATATGTTTCTTGAGTTGTTCTCTTTAGTTGTATTCTCACTTCGCCTATCATTTGATACTCAAGATTATGCGTGCATTCGCTGTCGATGCCCATTATTCTTGTGGTTTGTCAAGCCATTCTATTCCGGAATGACTAGGAGAAACAAGCCCAAAGACTTCATCCATATCTAGGATTGGGTCAAAGTAGCTTGTATTCCGCAGATCAAAATGCCAACCCAGCTTTTGATTCTGTTCCCTGGAGTGTTACCATCTTTATGTCAAGAATGTCATGAGAATTGCATAGCCTCTTATGAATTCTTGATACAAGGATACTTCTCGCCATCATTGTTTCATTCCTCGGTTCCGTTATTGTAACCGAATGCCGACAAGTGAACTGCGGATGCGTGAAATCAATACTCCCTAGCAACCCGCTGTTTGGTAGCTAATGGACAATTTTCATTCTTAGCGTGTTGGTTATTGAATCATCATCCAAGATTGATCGCTACCTAGTCCATATTTCCGTGCACTCTTTTGATCAAAGAGTTAGGATTGTGTCAATCCTTTCTTATTTGATCACATCGCCTTGCTCAAAAGCAAGATTGTTCTCGCTTAATAACATATCGGTGGTTCGTGATTTTCCTAATATCTTCTGAAGTATTACCAGTTGTCACCGACCGCTATGTTGGGTTCGTGATTGAGTTGGTTTTCCATAAACCACTCTTTCTCCAAGGATCTGTGTTGATACCCCGAACTAGTTGGATAAGCTAAATAATAAATTGAGAGTTGGAAGATAAAAGCTTCATTTGACCCGTTCATTCAAAGGGATATCCTTGTGTGTGTGTTGAAGAAAGATGATATCTTCATCGATTGGTCCATGTGATCAGCTTGTTGGATCTATTATCTTAAACAATCTTTTGATTTGAGAATGGGCTATTGTCAAGTCAAATCGTAACTAACGATATTCGTAATGTTGTCTTACTCGTGGTTGATTCCCCAGCATACACCATTATACTATTTGGGTCCGACCAATGCTATCACCTTGTTCACATGATGGTGGAAGTCCAAAGATATGGAAATTTCGATGAGTTGTCGTTGAGCCCATCAGCAAGATCTTGTCTCCTTCATGACTCATGTTGAACATCAAGTTAGTGTTGAAACTTTTGTAAGCAATGCCTTCATGTTCCGCTCATGAATCTTATGCTTGATGGAAGAATTGACTTCCTCAATTCATGTGCATTTGGTGCAAGTTGCCGCTGTGAGTTCGAGAAAGTTTGTTTTTGCTTCCTCCGAATCATCTCAAGTCAGCCATGCATCTCGAAGTATTCTATGGTCCGATAGACCTGATCATCTTCATTCCATATGAATTTCCTAGCACATCAAGCCACTGATTGATTTGTTCAATGAGAAGTAGTTCCTTCTTAAGAGCATGCCTTAAGCAAGGACTTCAATATCCCCGACTATGGTTCCCCACCTGAACTCGGTAGTGTTTTGTTGAAAGACTACCATGTGGTCATGCTTGTCTGGGACAGCATGTTCACATGTGTTTAGCAGAACCAACTCATGTTTTGGAGCTTGCTATCTTAGTTCATTCCTCGAGAATCTCGCAACGCCATCTCGTCGAATCGTGTTGCAAACTTTCTTTCACACATGCTGAGTCTAAAGTATCCTATCACCAATCGGACCTGAATCTTAGGCAGATATGATGGTTGGAACATTCCCAACAGTTGTGTCTTGTTCCCAGCTTGCACCGCAATTGTGCCAATTTCCCATGGGCTTCCCTTCTCAGCAGTTGTTGTCCAAGATCATCTTTAAAAGTGGACTTGTCATGAGTCCCATCCATTTCCGGTGATAAGCAAAAGTCATCCATTGCATTGTCTTCAACAAGGTAGTCCACATCATCCATCCTAGTCTGAGTATGCCTTTCCTTCGAGCTCTTTCAAACGATCTATTGTAAATTGCCTTAAGCTGGTATGAAGAGTTTCAATGATCTATGGATCAAAAGTAATTCTTTTTGCCACTTAAGGGAGCAGTACAACGAGTCACCTTTTCCAAGGTGCCCCGTTACGGGATCATGGCAATTATTTCCTCGCCACCTTGATACCATCCACCATCTTTCTAAGCGTGAAATTGTTGCCCACCAAATCAAACCCCGTCGTTTGTTCTTCCATCCCTCTCGATGTGTTTTGTGTCTCAACTCAAGATGTTTCAACATCTCGTTCCGTGAGTTGAGATTGTATAGTTCGATCTTTGAGAAGATCAATCCTAGTAGAGTTCCTTTCCGCATCATCGCTGGGATGAAGATCTCAAAAGCGAGGATGTCGAGATCAACGATGCAAATCTAATCAACAACCCTATGAGGTGCAACCGGATCGTGAAGATTGTGTTGGTCTTGTGCCCCTCTGCCTTCTTTACTCACGCCTTGAATCTCGGACGAGATTCTTGTTTAGTGGGGTGTTGTCACAGCCCTAGAAATCTTCTTGTAACTAGTGGCTTTGCATCCATGCATCATGTTTAAATCTCATGAAACTTGAAATGGGATTGATCCATGCCCTAACACCAAATGAATTCAACTAGGTTCAATAAAAAATATTTTCACGATCCCAAATGCCCTTTAGAAAAGTTCATAATTTTTGTCAAAGGTGAAAACCTCCGCCAAAAGTCATGCACATATTTCTAGGCCATTCGATTTTTGAATTAAATCATATAGTATTTGCATTTGGGCATTTAAATGCTATAAAATAATTTAATGCTCAAATAATCATGAACTAAAATGTTTACTCAGAGGTATATTCCCAACAAAGGATCATGAGTAGTTTCATGATTTTGGAAGTGTCTAAGTATTTTTAATAAAGCCCCAAAGACTACGTATCAATAGAAAATAGAAACAAATAAAAGAAGAGAGAGAAAGGAAACCCACCTGGCTTACCTCCCTGCAGTTAGCCACCGGCGGCCCACCTGGTGGCTCCACCCCATTGGTCAAGCGGTCGTCCTCAACCTCTCGCCAAGAGGCGTAGGCGCAGTCGCCAAGGCCGCCTCGCCACCTCCTCGCTTCCTCCCTGCCCTCTAGCGACGCCACGAGACGCCTGCGGCCCTCGCTTCCTACTCACCTCGCTCTCCTTCGCCTCTAGTCCTTCCCCGAAGCGCGACCAACGCAGCTGCCGCCACGACAAGCTCCCCACGCCATGCCCATCTCCGAGCCCTCCGACATGCCCCCGAAGCCCGCTGCGGACGCCTGCCCTTCCGCCGAGCCACATGACGCCGACGCCTGAGCGCCGCTGCCGACGCCATCTTCGCCTTTCACATCGACGGCCGCCGACCGATTCACCATCGCCTCCGCCCCGAGCCCGGGCCGAGTCCTTCCTCGAGATCGCTGTGAGCTCCGACACCTTCCTCCTCCTCTCAAGGCTGCTCTCGCACTCGCCGCCTTTTTCACCGGAGCTATGAGCTCCGCCGGGCGATGATGCAGACGAGACCAGAGCCACCTGCAGCTCACTCCGAGCACGGCAACATGCTCCACACTCACCAGAGCACGAGAACCCACTAGCTCCCCTCCTGCACCACAACGCCAAACCCGCAGTGCCCGAACTCCCGCCGCCATGAAATGCTCGCCGTCAACTCCGCCATCCCAACTGCTGCCACCACCACCACTAGATGCGTGAGAGCTCCAGAAGTCAGAAGCAAGAAACCGCGCCAAAACGGAGCACCATAGCGAAATCCGACTCCCTCCGCCATGGATTTGTCGCCTGGCGGCAAACGCCGGTTAGTGAAGTGGCGTGTTAGTTTAGCCACTAACCCCGCAATTAGTTTAACTGTGCCACCGACGGATGGACCCCACTCCCTAATTAACTCCAACTTCATTTCGCTTAGATTAGTGTTCATCTTATGGACCCCAAGTGTCAGCTTTGACTTTGGCCAAGTCAGGCTGATCGTCCCACATGTGAGCGACCTAAACAGCCCCGTGTCACCGACGTGTGGCCCCACATGTTAGGGTTTGACTCGACTGGTCACCGACTGCCGACATCACAAGGACGAAAGTTGTCGACGCAAAGAATTTTTCTCGGATTTATTCTTTACGTGAAATTCCGTAAAATAGCCAAACTTCAAAAAATCATAGAAATTCAACTATAACTCCAAATGAAATAATTTATATATGAAAAATGATCAGAAAAATCCAATCTTTCCATCTGTACCATTTTCATGCATTTTTAAACAACTTATACCTGCTTATCAGGTCAAATCAATTAAATGGCATTTGAATTTCACATATGAAGTTTGAATTTGAACCTAGGGTTCAAACCAACCCATTTAACATGTTGCTAGTTGCATTAGCTCAAACACATTCATATTTCCATGTCATAGCATGCATCATATTTGCATTGCATTGATCATGTTTCTTCTCTCGCTTGTCGGTGTCGCTCCCCTCGGTAGACGCTTGTACCGACGCTAGGATCGCTGACATCGATGAAGACTCAATGCTATCTTCAAGTGCCTGTGCAAGCAAAACCCCTTGTTCATTCCGACATAATCCCACTCTCTCGCTTCCTACTCTCTTCTACTGCATTAAGACAACAATGATTCATCTGTTATTTGTCTGCGTGTAGTTGAACCCCTTTATCCTCTCGCATGACTCGTCATTGCCACAAGAATAGATGAAACCCACTAGCATGAGTAGGAGTTGTTTGAGCCCCGATGTGCCTACTAATTCATGCTTGTTTGTCGTGGCTCGCTATTGCTTAGAGTTGTAAGTGTCCGATTCATCGGGATGAATGGAGGTGTGTGAACATGTCTTCATCGCTGAGAGCTAAGTGTGTGAACATGATTTGGTAAAGGTAGGTGAGAGACCATGTAGGAGTACATGGTGGGTTGTCTCATTGAAACCGCCCCGTGAACTGAGTTCTGTGTTTGTGATCCATGAACAGCTACTACCACGATTGGGCCCAAACCAATGGACCCTCTCGACTTATTAATCGCCTTGCCTCCGGCCCGTGAGTTGCACTAGTTTCTCGTGTTTGTAGGATATGTGTTGGAGGCCGTAAGCGCTGACCCTAGGGGTGGCTATGGCGGTAGATACACTGCGGGCACGATGTACCGGGCGCCTGCTTGGTGTCTCGAACCCTTCACACATCGCTTGGGGGTCTGTGAGCGTAAACTTCTGGCCGGATCTCCTCGCAGATTGAACCCGAATAGGCGATAAACCTCGACTAGAGACTTGTGTGGTTAGTCGTCGTCGACTCCCCACGCTGGGCTTCCTCTTGAAGGTTGCCAAGTACATGTCGTAAACGGCGTAAGTGGTGAGAGCGCAGGTGAAGAAATACACCTCGCAGGTTAACATCATCTATTCAGATAGCCGCCCACGGTAAAGGACTTCGGGTTGCCTATAACAGTTCATAGACAAGTGAAAGTGGATACTCTAAATGCGCAAGATAAGCGGAGTGCTATGGATGCATGCTCGTAGGGAGACGGAGCGATCCATAGTGGTGTATTGATATGGTGAATATGTGGACTCGCAGCGCCACCTCAAAAGAGTTACTTGCAAATGTAGTTCGTGATAGCCACCGAAGTCAAAGCTAGCTTGTCAGAGTTAAACTCCACCACCCCTTTGTTGATAATGATGCATATGTAGTTAGTTCGATGTAAGTCTTGTTGGGTACATTTGTACTCACGCTTGCCTATTTTATGTTTTTGCAGAGAGACGCGGCCTCGCTTAGTAGTTCCATGTGGACTTCGACGCTTAGCTTGTTACCTCAGCCACGATCTTGTACCCTTGGGAGGGTCTTGTAATTAGTCGCTCTCACCTTCTTCATTTGTAGATGTCTCAGTATCTGACATGTTAAGCTTCCCAGATGTGTTTTGATTTGTATGCTCAATGTCGATCATGAGACTCATGTTTGTAATATCTCACCTCGATCCTATTGAATAAATACTTGAGTCGAGAGTCTTGTTGTGATGCCATGTTGTATTTGCACACATCGGCTATATTGTGTGTATGATTTTGAAATTCTTGGTATGTGGGATCCGGCAACCTAGTTGTTTATCCTGGTAGCCTCTTATGGGGAAATGTAGTCTTGTGCTTCCATGAGCCATAGTAGTCCGCTACAGCCCGGCTCACCGGAGTCCTACTAGCCCAAAGACTACCGCCTCCGAACACTTGACTGGGCCGGCATGTGTTTCACTTCATTCGTCTGTTCTGTCTCTTCGGGAAATGTCACGCGTGACATCCGAGTCCTGCCTAGCTCAAGCATAGCCCGGGTTCCCTGAGTCCTCATAGCCTAGTGCTACAGCCCGGATTCGCACGCCGCAACCGACATGCTCGATGTTGATTCATGTATGCCTCGTCCCTATAAGTTAGTGCCACATTGGGTTCATGACTAGTCATGTCGGCTCGGTTCTCTCGTCATATGGCTGCTAGCGATACTATCATATACGTGAGCCAAAAGGCGCAAACGGTCCCGGCCATGGTAAGGCGACACCTGGGAATACCGCATGTGAGGCCGCAAAGTGATATGAGGTGTTACCGCTAGATCGATGTGACTTGGAATCGGGTCCCCACAATGGATCGCACTGTAGAGGGGTGGACCCACGCATGGTGGAAACCGAAAAAGGATAACCATAGACAAAGTTAAGCATGGAAGGTAAATCAGCTTGAGTGAATGTAGGAAGACACATGCCACTGGGTCCAGCCCGAGCGGCTTAGGGATGATGCAGCCCGAGGGCGCCAAAGAAGGTAAGCTAAAGACATAAGCAAAGGGATACATGCATGTGGACTTTGACCCATGCGGTTCGGGAATAATGCAGCCTGAGGGGCGCCTCCCCAACTAAACGAGCTTGGAAAATGTCACTTGGTTCTGAGACGGCGCAGAGTTGGTGCAGTTAAGGCGTATGTCAAGGAATGCTCTTCACGAGCCATCTGGGGCCTCCCGAGCCTCCCGGAGGCTCGGGGCTCGGGAGGCTCCCTTAAGACCGCTCCATTTCTTCCAGACGGCGTGGTACCGGCCTCCCGAGCTGCCAGACGCACTGCATGCTGGCCGATAGGTTGACGCCATGCTCAGCGAGCCGAAGGGCATGCGAACGTAGCTGTGTGGCAGGCCCTCGCAACGGCCCACACACGAAGGCCAGATACGTTCCTGAGATGCGGCTCTGTTGAGCCTTGGGACGTCGATGCAGACACGCAGCCCGACATCCTCGCCTGGATGGGGAGCTGCGCCTCGTGAGTGGATGTCACCGCGCATGGCTCTTGGCGCCTTGCGCCTCGAGTGGTCTTGGTGATGAACTCCTGAGTGGTGGGCACTCCTTGCCCTGTGTTCTCCTGAGGGAAACGTACCGCGAAGCACGCCTCCAAGTGGTGCCCAAGCACCTCCCTCATGAGGTTGGCAAGGTCTCGAGGCCTCCAAGAGAGCCCCGAGCCTCGCCGACGGCAGGCGCTTGGGCGCGCCTTTCCTATGCGATGGAGGAGGCGCCTCTAGAGCGGGCGCTGATCCCGATGAGGCTCCAGCCTGCATCGCCACCTCCCGAGATTCCGCCGGCGCAGCTTGTTTTTCTTCTTGGGAGGGCTCTGTGGGCCTCGCTATGGGTCGGGTCGTTGATTGTCAAGGCTTGAAGGCGACTCGAGGGAGCACACCGTGATCTCTCTCTTCACATGGGACCATGATGATCCGCCGCTCGGCATCTTGAGGACGCTAGCCGTGATGGGTGATCGCCATGAACCTGGCCAGTACGGATACCGAGGATGGCGTTGTACAAAGCAGGATGACGTGGACGTCAAGTCGATGAGCTCGGCGGTAGTTCTTGCGCTCCGAAGGTGACGGCAGCGGACCTGCCCTATCAAGTGGTGGAGCCGCGGTCACTCTTGAGAAAGGCTTGTAGGTCAAGCTGCTCATAAGGCACTTGGAGGTTGTCGAACGTGTCAACGGACAGGACGTTGAGCCCTGCGCCGCCGTTGATGAGGGTCTTGGTAACTTGCACATTGCTGATGACTGGTGAACAAAGCATCGGGAGAGCGCCAGCGGTGGCTGCACACTTGAGCTGATCTGCCGAGTTGAAAGTTATGGCACATTGGGACCACTTGAGCAGGCGCGTGGCCTTGAGCTTGGGGAGCACTGCGTTCACTTCACGAGCAAACTGTTTGAAGATGTGTTGAGAGGTTAGCTGCTGCCACTTAAGATGTAGGCGATTGCATCGTGGGCTCCTGAAGCCCCCAGCCCCTCATCCCGATGGTGATCGCTGCCTTCTGGTGACGGCAGCGGGGAAGACCGGCATTGCTCTGGGCGATCCTCACGAGGCTGGTCCTTCCAGGCGCCCTCGCAAGGATGGTCCTGCCAATGGTCCTCACGAGGACTGCCGCCGCCACTCTGGCGCTGGCCACGGTCGTCCCAGCCCGCCTCCACGCCCTCTTCCATGGTCAGTAGCCCCGGCCGCTATGCTCGGGCGCCCATCAAGTGTCCTTCGCGGGATGGCTCGAGCTCTTGATACCACCGTGTTGTGGTTGTTCAGATCGTGGAAGGCGCGAACGGTCGGCTATTCTGGATGACTCGGCTGATCTTCGACCTTCTTGGTGTCGGGCTCGCTATGCGAAAGCACCGCCGCTTCCTTGCGCTTCACGCCCTGGCCTTGGCTTTTCTCCTCCGCGTTCGTGGCGGGCAGCTCGAGGAGGGAGAGGCACCCTCCTCATCTCTTGGCGCACTTGGTCGCTAGGGTTGAACAGCCCCGAGATGTGCACAACTCCTCATGGATAGCGTAGATCTTCCTTCATCTTGACGCCACTGGACGCCGCCCGAGAACGCGAAATGATGGCCTCGTCCGTGACCTTGGGGATCTTGAGGCGAGTGTTGTTGAACGCCGATGTACTTCTGAGGGTCTCCCTGCTGTTGCTTGATGGGTGGGCAGAGTCACCCGCGCGGTCACGGACGGTCGCTGGTGCCCTAGAAGTTGGCGATGAAGCTGTCGCAAGATCTCATCCGAGGAGGAGATCGAGCCATGTTGCAGTGTTCAGAGCCAGAGCGGCACCATCCTTGAGAGCCATGGGGAACCAGCCGCCATGACCTTCTCATCACCGCTGGTCGCTGATGCTCAAAGCTCATAGAGCTGCAGGAATTCCTGTGGGGCCTGAGGTGCCGCCAGAGCGGGAGGCAGATCCGGCTTGAACTTGCTCGGGCCAGTGCCACGCCACGCAGCTCGGGGTGAAGCGCAGCCGGTCGTGGTTGCCGGGCCCGCCCGGAGGTGGAGCTTGGTCTTGATGAGGTCCACACGGGCGCCACCGCAGCGGCGCGCGTCTTGACGAGGCGGCGGGAGCGCAGTACGCCTTCGCCGTGGATTTCTTGGCAGCTTCTTCGCCAAGACGGGCACCGGACGTGGGCGATCACTGCGGGTCATAAGGCTTGGGCGCCAAGGCGCAATCTTGGGTAAGGTCGTGGAGGCGCCATGAGCCACGCCGCCGTGGGTCAAGTGAGGGTGAGGCAGAGAGGGACGGCGCCGGCGAGCTCTTCGGGCGCGCAGCGAAGCCAAAGCGACGCGGTCGAGCCACTCGCTGTAGAGGTCGCCGACCGGGCGGTAGCGCAGGCTCGCTCGCCGAAGGAGAGCGGCCCGCCTCCATGGAGCGTGGCGCGTATGAGACGATGAACCGCCGGGTCGGGCGACGGAGTGGCGGTAGCGGCCGCCCCGCTGCATTTCGACGGATGCAGCGAGGACGCCTATTGCTCATTCCCTCGCTGGTGGCAGCGCTGGTTCGGAGACGGAGAACAACGAGGTGACCCGCCGATGGGAGCCGTCTAAGCAACGCGGGCGGTGAGGGCAGCCCGGAGCTCAGCTCGAGCACGGCGAGCGTCCGCCATGGAGACGACGGAGCGACGTAGCGACGAATCAACGGAAGGGAAGCTACGCCGCACCCTACCGAGCACCAAATGTCGGATGTGGGGTTCGCAAACCCTTAAGGTTCAACTCGCGCGCGCGCAAAGTCTTTCCCTCCTACCGATCCACGCCCTAGCTCACTAAGATCTCATGACGTATCTCCATAAACTCGCAAATACGTATGACGCGAGATTTATATCGTCGGGCCACCGCCAGGTGTAATACCCTTACCCAAAGGTGGTGGTGGATTGCCTCTTGGGATGATGATGAACAATACAATGGGAAGAACAGCCTCCCGAGGTTGAGGTGTTCTTGTGCTCGTGAATCTGCGGATGAGAACTCTCTCCCCACTGTGGTGGCTAGCTCTACTTATATAGGACCTGGTCTCTCCCCAAATATTGAGCGGAAGGAGCCAACAACGCGGCTTAATTTGAAGGGGGACAACTAGTACAAGCTATCCCGACAAAGTGGTCTTCGCCGCGAAAGGCTCCGTGGTGACGCCGTCTTGGCTCCACGATGACCTTCGCCCCGCCATTCTTCCGTCTTGGTCTCATTGCACCGATATGGTAACCTTTGCCTGATGCCTCGGTACTCCTCGCCTGCGCTTGCCTCCTTAGCACCAAAGAGGAAACAAGGACGCTGCGCCCGCCTGGCGCCGATCGTCATGGCTCATGTCATGAGAGCCTCGTGACGTTTGCCCCGCCTTGATATATCTGCTCCTCGTGAGCCTGCCTAGCTAGGCCACTCCTGGGGAGGTCTTGCATCGTCCGCCTCGCGAGGCTTGGCCCCTCGCGAGGGTCTTGGATGCCTTGTTGATGAAGATGAGTCGTACGGCCCGCTAACTTAGCCACGCCGTGGGCCGCAGGCAGGCAAGTCTGGGGACCCCCGTTCCCAGAATGCTGACAGAGGTGTTGCTTAATGGCTCGCTTTCTCAAATGCTTAGTGATATGCTCCAAAAGCCCTCAACCACCTCCTCATATCCACATATGTCCCAAACCAAAAGTCAAATTCGGCCCCACCGAAATGATCTATCCGGCGCCGCCGATTTCATTTGACATAGCCACTGCCAGAAGCCCTAGTCAGTTCGGTCTCACCGGTAGGGATCTCGGTCTCACCGAGATGGGATTATGAATCCTCTCGCTTCCTTTGTAATGTTTTGGTCCAAACTGAGATGAGCGATCGGTCCCACTGGAGTTGAATGCAAACCTCTCTCTTCCCTTTCGTAACATTTCGCTCTCACCGAAATGAGCGATTCGGGTCCCACCGAAGTTTGCTTGACCAACTCTCGCTTTGCCTATTACATAAATTGGTCCTAGCGAAGTTTATGTGATCGGTCTCACCGAGATTACGTTATGCCCCAACCCTAATGAAATTGGTCCCACCGAAAATCGCTTCACATTTTGAACTCGAACCGGCTCGCCTGAAGTTTCATGATTCGTCCCACCGAAGTTTGGTAAATTGTGTAATGCTTAGATTTTGTGTGGAGGCTATATATACCCCTCCACCCACTCTTCATTCGTGGAGAGAGCCATCGAACGCGCCACACTTCCAAAGATACATTTTGTGAGAGAGAACCACTTTACTCATGTGTTGAGACCAAGATATTCCATTCCAACCACAAGAATCTTGATCTCTAGCCTTCCCTGTTGCTTTCCACTCAAATCATCTTTCCACCAAATCCAAATCTGTGTGAGAGAGACTTGAGTGTTGGGGAGACTATCATTTGAAGCACAAGAGCAAGGAGTTCATCATTGTCGGTGTCAAACCGTGGATCTCGTGTAGGGGGTCCCGAACTGTGCTGCCTAGGCGGATGGTAACAGGATACAAGGGGCATGATGTTTTACCTGTGTTCAGGCCCTCTTGATGGAGGTAAAACCCATGTCCTCGCTTGATTAATATTGATGATGTGTGTTACAAGAGTGGATCTACCACGAGATCAAAGAGGCTAAACCCAGAAGCTAGCCTATGGTATGATTGTTGTCTCGTCCCATGGACTACAAATGTCCGGGTTTATATAGACACCGAGAGGGCTAGGGGTTACACAGTAGTCGGTTACAAAGGTAGGAGATCTACATATCCAGACGCCAAGCTTGCCTTCCACGCCAAGGAAAGTCCCATCCGACACGGACGAAGTCTTCAATCTTGTATCTTCATAGTCTTGGAGTCCGCCGATGATGATAGTTCGCTATCCTGACACCCCTAGTCCGAACTCCCTCAAGAGTTCTTAACCGGGCTTCAGCGACGACGAGTCCGGGCGCAGATATTGTCTTCGGCGCTGTAAGGCGGTTCTCCTTCAATCTTCATGTTCCCGCCGAATAGTGTCCGCTTCCTTATAAATGTTGCGCCCTTGGCTTCTACGCCTAATAATGGCCTTCTTCCACGTGTCGATTTAATGCGAAAGGCTGGGGTATTTTTACATTTTACCCCCAGCCGCATGTAACAAGCCGCCTATAAGAGAGGCGAGGATCTAGATCCAGCTCACACCATCCTCCATCCGCAAGTTCTCATCAAGCGCCTCGACAAAAAAATCCATTCCATCATGGATAGCCGACGCGTTCCTCCTCTCAAGGCCCCAGCCCTAAGCCAGAGATTGGGGAGATGCCTGGCCCACACAATGAGCTAGTGGCACTCCAAACCGAGGGATATCTTCCCCAGCTTTCATGGTTCCGGTTCGAGCCGGACTAGCCACCTACAAGGGTGGAAAGCAAAGTGAGAGCGCACCCCAACCCTTCCAAAGGGGAGCGGGTATGCTTTGTCCCCTCATCTAATAAGGGGACTCGGATTTCCCATACATCCGCTTTCTCCGGGGCTCCAGAGTTCTACGGACTCCACTTCACCACCTCACGCCCGCCTCCATTTTGCACATCAAGGGCTTCAGAGTTCTTTATGAGCTGTTCTGGGCATCGAGCCCCATTTTGCGCTGTGGAAGAGATTGTTTTGTCTCGCACTCGCTCTATGAGGGGTCGATATATCAAGTGGGCGGAGCCAAATATGGCGATCGGCGGACCGGATATCTATCCGCACTCGAAGAAGGCGCCCAAGACCTGGCCTTCGAATGGTTCTACATGGAGGACGCCTCGCCGGATCCAGCTTCGGATCGCCTCCCGGAGTTCAACAATGCTCCTTGAAGAAACGCCTGAGTTGGCGCTCATGAGCCCTCAACGGGAAGATGATAGGAGCGCCCATTATCCGATGGGCCGGATTAGGTTATCGCCCATCTCCGGATTGACCATGATTGGAGTCATGGCCACGCAGCATTATGCGAGGGGTGCAGCCACTCCAATATAGGGGCCACCCTATGTGGGATTTCAACGGGAAGATGACGCCACCCGCCATGGCCGCAAAGGTTGTGCTCGCAGCCGATCCGCAAAGATCCCGTCCGCTTGTACAAGGGAGAGGAGGAGGACTTCTTCGCAAGAATCCGCTGAATGGATTTTCTATGAATAACCCTGAGCTGGGTAAGCGGATGTTCATCTACCCGATCCATACTTTTTTAAAGTCAAGTATCTTACTCAGGATTTCGACGCAGAGCTGCGCCGGACGGAGGGCATACGGCTTCCTAACTCCACAGCCCGAGGATCCGAACGATCCTTGATCCGACCTCCAAGAGGATCCGACATAAAGGTGGAGCTGATTGATGGGTGTTCCACCAACGTAGCATAGAGAATGCCCTAGTCGCCATTACGGCCGACTACCCCGGTTTGTTTCGCCTCCTGTGACTACGACCGAGGTCTTGACACCATCATTTGATCCTCGCCAATTCTCACCATCCCATACCGATGGTGCATCGCAGAGGTGCCTTTAAGGCGGAAGTCGAATCACGCGCGACCAACAAGGGTCATCCGCCCAAGAAGCGGAAGAGGAGCGCGACGCGAACCAAACGTCAGCCGAACGGCACGGAGCACCGCTATTTTTAAGGGAAGGATCCCTGGAGGTATATTAATGCTCATAACTTTTCCAGAAGAGCGCCACCGGACAAAGGTCCGGAGAGGTTGCCAATCAAGCTCCGCCAGCCATGCTCCAACGCATGGTCCGGAGGGAGGCGAATACAAGGCATGAGCTGGACGCCCGACGGAGGATGCCGACAGCTGTCCGCCACCCGGCTCGAGGTGGAGAGCGCCATGAATCACAAAGGCCGCCGACAGTTCTTCGTGACGCGTGTTTCTCCCCTGAGGCTAAATGCCTTTGATGCGGAACGACACCTCCGCGCCGCCAAGATGGGTTAACCAGAGCCACTGGAGCAGTATGTGAAAGACATACGGTAAGTAATTTTAATAGTTATATATGCCAAGAGCCCCGAGACTTAAAATAGTTGAAATAACTGATTTAAGGATCAATTATTATGCAGTGATCTTACGGAGAAGAATACCCATCTGTCCCAGAGCTCCAAGGGTGCAAGGCCCAACTTGAGGTCAAGATCTGCCGCCACAGTGGGGAGCCACAGACCCCCACTGTAAGACGACTTTGAAAAGATAATTATTTAACAAAGTGCGGCGTGAATCGACAATAATATTGCAGAGGGCGCCGACTAGATCCGGACAAGCAACAGCCATCGCGCCGCCTAAAGTCGGCGAGAGGGTGCTTATGAAGGTGCAGCAGAGAGAAACAAGCTCCAAGATGCCCACACCAAACGAGGAGAAGAGCTGAAAGGTGTTCGGGCCTGCTGTCTCGGCTCGCGGAAGGAGAATCAGCGTTTGCTGCGCGCATTTATAGTAAGTGCTTGAACAAATTCCTTTGAAAAGAAGAATTCGCGAGGAAGTCGATTGACGAAATATGTCTTTAGGTGTGCTCACAGTGTCGCCTCGGAGGAAATGCCTGGGTCAACGGGTGACCAACTTCCGAGCTGGTGCAATTGCTCGAACGTGTTCGGCAGCGCGATGAGTGGCGCTGCTCATGCTTTATGGCCATCCGCCTCCCTACCCGAGGGCCTTGGTGAGCTTGCCGAGAAGCTTCAGTGAGCACGGCGACGCCCGCTTGTGGAAGATATCACCGCCACGTGGCGCCAGGAGGCCTGGCCATGGTGAAGACGCTACACCCGGCGGTGACCCAAACCACATGGCCGAGGTCGACTAAGGGCCCGATGGGAAGGAGATCCCTATGAGTTGATGTACGCCAAGTAGAATCGGTCACGAATATTCCCAACAGATCAGAATTAGACAACTCGTTAGATGGGATTGAGGAGGAGTACAATCAATGGTTTGACGATGTAATTTGAAATGACATGTAAAATGCCTTCTAGCCGGATTGTAGATCGCTTGTCTTAGGACCGCTTCGCTTCAACCTCGGGACCCAACAGTCCGGAGTGTGTCCGAATACCCTTACTGTTATAAAAGAACCGGGCATGCATGGAGACAAGGCGCCGGGTCATAATTGCTTTATCGCATAAGTGCCCAACTAGTTATGTTATATTACATGGTTAGTAAGAAACATCTTCCAGGAGAATAGTCCGCTAAGGGTTCTTTCTCGAGGCATGCCCTAAAGT